>VZRR01002747.1:553913-776502 GCA_013398015.1 Oreocharis arfaki
GGCGCCGCCTGCCCCCGCCGCCCGCCGGCCTCCGCCGCCCGCCGCGGGGGGGGCCCGGAGGAGCGGGGGGAGGAGGAGGAGGAGGCGGCGGCGATGCCGCGGCTGGCTGCCAAGTTCCCGTTCGCCCGGGGGGAGCTGTGCCGGCGGGTGCGGTTCGACATGCGGGGCCGCGACGTGATCGTCTTCCTCCACATCCAGAAGACGGGCGGCACCACCTTCGGGCGGCACCTGGTGCGCAACATCCACCTGGAGCAGCCCTGCTACTGCCGGGCCGGGCAGAAGAAGTGCGCCTGCCACCGCCCGGGCGGCGACAAGGACACCTGGCTCTTCTCCCGCTTCTCCACCGGCTGGAGCTGCGGGCTGCACGCCGACTGGACCGAGCTCACCAGCTGCGTGCCCGCCGCCATGGAGCGCCGCGGCTGCGCCGGCAACCGCACCCTCAGGTCAGTGCCTGCTTTCCAGATGCTCGAAATCAGATCCCTCCTTTCCCAGCGCCGTGGGAAGGCGCCCTGGCAGCGCGTCCCGCTCCCAGGCACCTGGGCGAGAATTGTCCGCTGCCGTCCTCAATAAGAAACAAACGGCGGGTCAAGGCTCGTGTTCGGGGGGAGGTTCTGCTTTGGGTTCTTCTCGGTGTGTTATCTGTGGTGCTTTTGTGCTGATTCCACGTAGCGTGCATGCAGCTGCGTCTTGTACAGGTTAGCGCGACAGAAACTCCGCTCGTGTTCCCGCAAGTTTCTCCTATCTGTTCGTCCTTTCGAAACTTGTTTTTAGCAAATCACTACGCTCTTCTGCAGCAAGAGGAGTGCCTCTGCAGAATCTGATGGATCGTTGCAGCTGGTGAATGTTGTAACTAGTGGAGTTCGAAGTATCCAGAAGCCCTTAAACTCTTTCACCCGCGTTTCTTGTTCGCAGGCAGGCAGGTTCTGTGCCTGCCGTGCTGTACTGACCCCTCGCTCTCTGTGCAAGCTGCAAGTCGGGAGGCCATGCGTGCCAGGCTCTGTGCGGGGAACGCAGTACTGGCAAAAATCGCACTGCAAATATCCCTTTGATGATCTGATGACAGTGGAAAAGAGAATTCTGTGTGCATGCTGCCTCTCTGTTGTAGTGTGGTTTTGTTAGGTCTTGTGAAAGGTCTTGTCTGTTCTAAACATGGAAGAACTGTCAGATGGGTGATCTCTCTTGATAAGAGATACCTCTAGGTGATTGAGTAAGTTTTGGACTTTGTTCTGATTTATTTTCTGTTCAATCAGATTACTCAGGCTAGCATTAGATTATGTCTTTATTTGTTTGATAGATTTTGAGCATGTATATTAAGGAGCTATGAGCTGAATGCACTCTTAAACCTCTGCACTTTAATAATTGTAACTTCAACATCTGTAAAACAATAGGAAAAATATAAGAAGAATACCTTTTTAAAAAGTTATATAGTTTGGCAGATACCTTACATTCTTTCATTTTAGTATCCATCTTGATTTTATGAGTCAACAAACTTTAAATTTTCAGTAGAATCACTCCCACATTGCGGTTTGCATCTTGTCACTTACAAACATGTATAGTCCATGACATTCACGGGCACATTTTCACAGGGTTTATTCATCAAGACAATAGAGTTGATTATTGTTGTTGTTGAACAATTTGAAGGTTATTTGATGTGAGCATCAAAGGCCCTCCCATACAGCAAGGCTCATTGCATTTGGAAGGACTCCAGTCAGGATAATTTGAATTTATTGTGGATGGTTGTGGGCTTGGACTGTACTTGCAGCATACTGTTAAGGTAATTCATACAATTTTATGAAAAAAAATTTAGCTGAAGGTGAAGTGTATGTATTTGCTGATGGAAGAGAAATGCTGTGAATGTCTTCAAGGACAAAATAACTTCGTGGTAGCTGTAGAGCTTTAAGGAATATTCAAGAAACTTGTTATATAAAAGGGAGGGGAGGAAGAAGAGTAATACTTGTAAAAATGTATGAAAATATATAATCTGCTAGTGGTGTCCACTTTTTCTCTCTCACAAAGCATATTAGTAGGTAAACAACTGAGTGCTAAATTCAATTTCAAAGATTACAGATGTGCAATAAAATTGAAGTAGTGGCTTCAGTACTATTACATAAAACCATTATGGTATTAAGTAAATTTAAAACTTCAAGTTGAACTACACGGCCAGTCATTGTGGTTATTCAGTGCATAGTTAGTAATTACTTTGATTGAAGAAAGACATGTGATACTTGGCCATTATAGCTGAATACTGTTTTCTGAATTTTTTTAGTTGCTGCTTTTTGTTCAATTAGTGAGTGATTTGGCTAGTGTAACATTGCACTTCTTGATTTGTCTTTACATAAATGAGGAAAGCGCTGTGAATGATTATTTTTTGCGTCATTTTAATGCTTGCTCGTTCTTGTATTATATCCTGTGCTAGGAGACACTTTTACATTTTCCCCTTTATTTTGTCATTATAATCATGTAGTTTGAGTTCCACTTCTCAAGGAGCTGTAAAAGGAATCAAATAACCCTGAAGTATGGATTATCTCTGCTGTGAATGTCTTTGCTCCTGGTGAAATTGGAATCAAGCCCGAACTACTTTGCTGTACTATTAGAGGCATGCATCTAAGTCTTTTTTTAATGTCTGAATGGAGAATTGAGGAGACCGTATGCCTTAAAATAGGCAAGAAACTAGCATATGAGTCTAACGTAAAGCGTACTGAATATTTTTAAGTCTTCCTTTAAAGCTTCTGTATGTATTTGAAGCACTAGACTTCCTTGAATAGCTCAACTTTTCTCTTCTGCCTTCCAGCTATGGTGTCAGAAAATTAGGCTAAGTTGGTTAAATATCTGACAGTGGATTTTCTTTGTGGCCAGCAGGACAAACTCTCTTATGAATTTGGTACTAAGGTGTTTGATCTCCTGTGCCATGTATTTGGTGCAGTGAAGATGTTAATTGCATTTCATTTTTTTTGTTTGTTTGTTTGTTTCTCCAAGTAGCAGGTGTTAATGTAAGTTCTTTCAGATCCCTGTATACGTGGTCTATCTTTTATTACATGGAGGGAATAAAGGATTTATAGTGTATATCTCCACATTCTGAAAATTTGTTTCTTAGAGGGCTAGTAATAGTATGAGTTAGATTAAGTCTTACCTTCTAACACGGGTCTTCAGAAGATTGCATGAAGAAACTATAATTAGAATTCATGGGGGAAGGGGCTAGCTGGTAAGGAGAGGAGGGAGTGTTGATGGTGCTAAAGGTCCTAGAAGATCTGTGAAGCACAACCTCTCCTCAGCCTTTGTCTTTCATGGACAGTGTTTTTAAATCACATAAGGGTTTTGAAGACAAATTGTTGTAGTTTTTCCTCTTGCAAATGTTGGAGTTTTGAAGTCTCAGGACCCAAGAAGGAACATGGGGCAGAAACTGATCCTGTGCTCTAGAAATCTGAACTTCTTTAAGCCCAAGTGCCAGCATGGACTTTTACCTCTGTGTGACTTAATGGTATGGAGTGCCTTGTTCCACCTTCGGTACTTCAGTAGGAAAAGTTGTTTGCTATTAATGTATTGGATGCTACTGTAAAGTTGTAGGACTATTCTTTTGTTAGAAAGCAAAGTAATTCTTTTGAATGACATTACTTTAAAAAACAACGAAACCAAGACAAAAACTGTAGACTTTATTTCTTCAAACATTTGCATATGTTTTCATTTTCAGTGAGATTTTCTGCTAAAATACCTGTTTAAGTGTTTACAGAGCCAGGCTATTAGTTTTTAATACTAATGTGTAGCTTTCACTTTTACAGAAGTTGCTATCTGAATAGTGCCTTTTTAATTTTTAAAAATATTTTAAAGTTTTTTTTTAAAGAAACAGTCTTTCAAGTATTTGCATTGCCCTCTCTGGAAGCCACTGAAGTTGGTGTTGCTTGTGTTCAGCTCCACTTCTGGAACCTGGCTTTTCTTCAGAGGTGCCAAGAAGCTGAGACTGTGGAATCTTAGCCAACACTGCTTGAGGAAAGAATGGGAAGAGAAATGTCTAACCTGGGATGCCAGGGAAGAGTTGGTGTGAATGACATTAGGCTGCCTCTGTAGACAGTGGGGAGAAACGGAATAACAGAGGCAGTTCTTTGAAAGGTCTCAGACATCTCTGAGACCTGCTGAATTGTCTTCTGGAGGCCCAGTTCTTCCCTTCACTGATAACAAGGGAAGACTAGAATTGTGAATTGGGACTTTGTGTCTAAAACTAGAGAAGAAGAGTTCCACACTAACATTGCAGAGACATTGTCCAAACTGATTGTCTCAGTTAGGTTACCAGGTAATCCCTTGGTAGGTGTGAGGTAGGGTTTGCTTTGCCTCTCTGCTCTCTGGAGCTGGGCTTTAGGGAACCTGAGAAGTCCTGATCAAGGCACATTTTATCCCTTGCTGGTGGTGCCTGCAATATAATTAATAGTTATTCATTATTGTTTATTTGAAGCCCGATTGAATTAGAAAGGTGATCTTTTAAACTACATGCTTGAAAGAATACTTTTGAAAGTGTTGTCTAATTTTCTAATATGAAACAGTGAAATCACTTGAGTTGTGTAAACCCTGTAAGCTTTATTGTCAATGCATTTTGGTCTTCAAAACTATTGATTTTCATTAATTTGCTTCCATTATATTCTCTATTTCCTTGTCCTGTTTAACTTACCATGTGCTACATTTTTCTATGGAAGTGTAAATCAGCAGTAGACCCATGAGTCCTGAAATGGAGAGAGTTGAATAGAAAATATTAGTGGGATTCCTTTTCCTTCTTTTGCATTCCTTTATTTGACTACTGTGTGTTTTTTAAGCTCTAGCAATAATAGAACATAAGACAGACTCTGATCTTTGCAGCCGTGGTAGCTGGTCATCGCAAAAATCTAAGGGTGTTAATTGATAAATAAGGCTATGCTGAAGATAGTGGAGAGAAGAGAATAAAAAGCCACAAATATTTAAACTGAAAAAAACCCTCACAAATTCTCTATTGTACCCTAGTATCCTCTACTGAAATGAGTGTTGGAGCTAGTAAATTCTGTATAGTTTTTTTAATAAATGTAGGGAACAACAAGGACTAAACGATTTCTTGTGGTCCTGCTACTGACTGTAGGTTTTTTACTTCCTTAACTGTCTCCAGTGTAATCTGCTCAAGGGTTTCATTGTCCCTAAAATTGAAAAGTGGTGTTGTCTTCCCCAAGTGCTTAGTGTGAATCTTGTTAACTTCAATTTTAAGCCCATTGCATCTCCTGTCTTTTGAGAACCTGAGAACAAATCGATCCCGTTTTCTCTGTAGTAGCCTGCTGGGCACTTTGGTTCTTAGGAAGCCCTCTTTCAACCTTCCCTGCTTAAATAGTAACCAAATCCAATTCATTCTGTCTTTATTGGAGGAGCACGAAGAATGCCCTACTCTTTGGGTTTGTGTCAGTTGTTTTCTTGAACAGTGGCATTTCAGTGGGAGTACAGTATTTTGTCTCTTGAGTGTAGGACAAAATGAACCAGAAAAGATTACTTGGCTTCTTCTGAAAATTGTGCTTGTGGTTGTATACTTCACTGATATTTACCATTTTGCAGTTGCCTAACATTGACTGTCAGCTTGGGAGTTAGACATTATTCATTTTCTTAAAGACTATTACTTATATTTTCCATTGTCTTTTTGTAGGACTTTTGTGCTCACTCCCAGTGGATTTCATTCCCCTTCTGTCAATTTCTTTTATTTGCAAAATTGATTTAAGTTTTTTTGTCCTTCCTAGCTTTTCATCATTGGCACATTTAGTAAAAATGGTTTTGTATTCAGCATCCATTGTTGTTGATGCAAACATTGAATAGAATGAAATCTCTTAGTAATAAATCTTTTGTTTGATATCCTTCAGAATTGCTTTCCAGGGAGTTCTGACCTTGCCACGTCTTAATTTTTTTCCAGACCGTTTTTTTGGCTTTTGGGCCTAATTGAAGGTGTTGCCTAAAGTCATCCTTTTTTTTTTTTTTTTGAAAAGCATTTCCTTTCTAATGTTCCTATTTGAAGTCAATTACTGTATTTCAGAGGGAAATTAGGCTGATTTGATCTAAATTGATTGAGATAGTAATGCTGTCTGCTAATTTTTCTTACATTTGTTTAAAGATAACTTGTCTAGAACTTGTGGCAAGAACTAGCAGCTATCCTTAACTACTTTTTGCACTGTATGTGTCACCTGGGAGGTTTCCCCTGTCAGAATAGCAGATGAATGACTGATGTACCAGAACTTTTCTGCATCAAGGTTGTCACAACCCTGAGAAATCTTTCACCCCCATTCTTGTCTTCAGAATTTTGAAGCTGGTATTATAAATCTCAGCAGGTTGCCTACGAAAGAATGACTAGAACTCATATTTGCTGTTAATTGCCAGCAATGATAAAAGAGTGGCCAGCACTATTTCAGATGGGAACGGATAGTTCTTATCTATCCATCATTGTAATTTATGGATAACTGGAACTGAGTAAGTTTTGAGCCAGGAAGGTGCATGCTATGAAAATGATCACCTGAACTGCGGTTCTACTTGTCTGGAAGAGAATTTAGTGATTTATCCAAGCAAATTTGGCTTTTTTCTGCTATTTCTTTCTGGAAAATAGGCTGTCTAATAAGGTTTTCTTTACAATGCAGGAGCTATTCTCCTTTTTTGCAGGAGCCAGGTGGAGAAGTCCTGTGTGAGAAGAAAAGAGTGGAAGCGTCAGGAGTATCACCTAGGGCTGTACAGTGTTATAAGACATAGCAGCTGTTTTAACTTTCTCATGTTATGATGCTTTTTAATTTCTATTAACAAGCTGCCTAATTTAGAATAATTTCCAATCCTCTTCAGTAGGATATTACTTAAATTCTTACACAGCATTAGGATATGTATAGGTTTGAGGCAGAATGGGAAAGGTTACTTCGTGAGTGGGAAAAGTTGCTGTGTAATGCGATTACACTGATAGAGATTAGATCTGTAGACCCTGCCAGTGGCAAAAATAGGGATAAAATTGTAAGCTTGCATGTGGAATTTTTTTGAGAACTCTTTGTGGAGAAGAAAAAGTCACTTCCAGCTCAGCTCTAGTGATCACAGAGAAGCTGAATGGAAAGTAAAGATCTGGTTGAACTGGATGATTTCTCCCTTCAGGTGTTTTGACAGTTTTCAATGTCTTGACTTTTAAGTCAGCAAGAGTAAAGCATCTCCTCCCAGAGTTTGGGGAAGCCATGGCAGTGAATTGAGCTTACATATAATGTAAAGGCTGCTGCTGTTTGTGCAGAATGAGACCCAATGAGAGCAAGAGAAAGCCTGTATTCTTTAATATTTTTAGTATTGCATTAAACTTGCTGCCTGTTCTCTGGAAGTATTTATAACCCAAATTTCTGTGCTACATTGGATGTCTTAATGTTCCCAGTTTTCTCAGAAGGTAACTTTAAGTCCCTTAAAAGTTCTTTTATTGCTGAGCAAGGTTTTAAACACTGTGTAGGAGGCTAATTGCATGAATTAAGAGTCTAATTTGGACAGCCGCTAGGTTACAATTATTCAGCCCTGAAACAACTACTATTTTAAGGGGAAAAACTTAACACAAGTATTTTGGGATTTTGTTCAAGATGGCATGGATCTTCTTTCAGAGAAAATGCTAGGGTAGCAAAACCAATAACTCTTGAAGTACTTATGGTCTGTTACATGATCAGTGCTTGAGATCTCAATATGTATTGACTGAAAAGGTATAAAATGGGTTCTTGTAAGGATAGGACCTATTAGGATTTTATTTCTACTATGAAGCTTACTCTGAGGTGGTCTTACGTATATTTCTACAAAGACCTGGAGTGTGGCCCACAGCTTAAAGTCATCTTAGAAAAAATAGTGTTTAAAATTAATGTCTTAACCTCCATTGTTTTTTCTTTAAAAATTGGTAATCTGTTAGAAAATGGTTGATGTAAAAGTGGTTTTCAGACACATTAGAAGTGTTTCATTAATACAGTTATGTGTTAGTTGTGAAAGTGACAAGGTCATGCAGGGTGGACTGTGGCTCTGAGTGTTTACAAACTGATAGAGATGTCAAACATACTGGTGTGGTAGTGGATAAACTTTGAATGTCGTATGAAGAATAATGTTGAGACAGGGAAAGCAATGAGCAGATGCAACTGCAGTTTCCAAAGAGTGGAGCAAACCATGATAATCATAATTGACTTGAGAGTGTACTTCCCACTCTGTGAAGTAACTTGATATTGAGAAATCTTGCCACATGCTGCTCTTTGATACTGGAAGAAATGGTCCCTTCAGGATGTATGTGGAGGAGCTGACATCTCTGAGACCACTTGCTTTCTGTAAATAAATTAACTTGAAAGTGAGGTCAGTGAAATAAAGCGCCTCAAAAAGCACTAATAAAAAATAAATTTTTTCTTATTTCTCATCTAAATTCTAATAATACCAGTGTAAAGAACTTTCTGACTTACAGATTTCCATTTGATTTGTGAGCTGGCTTTTGTTTAAGTTGCAAATACATTTGTATCTCAGTGTTTGTGTATTTTCACACTTAAAAGTGTCTACTTGCAATTTTTGACTTTAATTCCATGTATCTTTGCACATAAGCTCTGTCTGAGAATGTGGGGGTAGGTGGAATAGCAACTGATGGTGTTTGCTTGAGAACTCCTCTGAGGAAGAGGAGAAAGAGGAGAAGCAGTGTAGGTATAAGCTGTGAGCTTCAAGTGAGAGTGAAGTCTGGAAGAGAGCAGGAGAGAGTAGAGAGCAGCAATAACTGCAGTCTTGCAAGGTCAAGGAGGGATGAAAATTATGCAATTTGAAAGTTATTTTTTTTCCAAATACAAATGGTTCAGGGTTTAAAGCTCTCCGTATGTTCCTTTTATACTTGCTGGAAGAAAAAGATACAGAGGTAATGAAAAACTTCAAGTACTAGCTAGTTTGAGCTCCTATTCTACATAGGTATTTTATTTTTCTGGTATAGGTTTTCTCCAGTTAGATAAGTGTTGTAATAAGAGAGCCAAATAGTAAATTAAGCATCTTCAGCTCCATTTACACTTTCCAGCAGTGTAAATCCCTAACAGCAAAGTTTCCAGGTGTAGTTTCATCCTTTAACTAGACTTTAATTTTTAGTGATAGGACCATTATTTTCCAAGAATTTACCAATGTGAGTGATGAATAACGTTTATAACTACAAAATCTTCGTTTTCATGCCAGAAACGCCTCTGTCAGAATAAATCTGTATCATTTCTGTTGCTGACTTAACAAGGTTCAGATGAGAAGAGGAACTTAATGAAATACTTTTATGTTGTTTTCTACTACAGGTCATTTGGATTTATTATAGAATTATATAGGAAGGGACCTCTGGCAGTCATTTAGCTCAAACCCCTGCTTAAAAGTCAAACTAGAGTAGGTTGTTCTAGGCTATGCCTGGAAATTTTGAGTAACTCCAGGGATGATGGTGCCACAGGGTCTCTGAGCAACTTGTTGCAGTGTTTGGCCGCCCTCGTGGGTAAAGAGCTTTTCTTCTCAGCTAGCAGAAATGTTCCATTTTCCAAATTGTGTTCATTTCTTCCTAGCTTTTTGCTGTGTGCATCTAAAAAGAGTCAGGTTATGACTTTTCTATTTACTCCCACATGAAAATTGAACAGAGTAATGAAACCTGCCAGATTGCTGCCTTGTCTCCTGAACTGCCTCACTGAACAAGCCTCGCTTGGCCACTCCTTATGTGTCATATGTCCCAGCCCCTTGATCATCTTGATGGCCCTCTGCCAACAGTTCCCACTGTACCAAGGTCCGCCTTTTATTGGTGAGCTCAAAATCAGACACATCAATCCAGATGCTGTCTTACTAGTGCTGAAAGGTGGAGTGAGAGCAAATCATTTCCCCCAGCCTGCTTAGTAGCTCCTGCCAACAGGGCTCGATACTTGCTTAGCCTGCTTCACTTCCAAAGGGTGCATTATTGGCTGTTGTTCAACAGCGTCCACCAGGAGCCCCAGATCTGTTTCTGTGGAGCTGTGTCCTAGCCACCGCATGCCCAGCCTGTCTTGTGTGTTACTTCACCTCAGGAGCAAGTTTTTTCTTTTACTTAGAATCATGGAATCATCCAGTGGTTTGGGTTGGAAGGGATGTCCAAGATCATCTAGTTCCAATCCGCCTGCCATGGGTGGGGGCACCTTAGCTTCTCAGTCCCAACACCCGCACAGTAAACCACTTACCATGACTCATATTTATGAGTTTCCCATCAACACAGTTCTCTTGCCTTTTGAAGTTGCTTGAAGTAGAAGTACTGCTCTCTGGAGTGTTCTCCGGTGGGGGGTTACCCCTGAACCTACTGAGACCGGTCTCTGTCCCACCATCCAGGTCATTAACAGAGAGTTTTAAACAGCATTGGCATCATTGCCAGTTCTTGAGTGACACCATAAGTTATCAGCCACCAGGTGGATTTTGTGTAGTACCCATATCTTACCAGCATGCCTCAAATAGCACAGTGGGAGACCATGGCAAAATCCTTGCTGATGTCAAGGATGTCAACATCCACTGCTCCGGGGAAGTTTGCTCAATCACATTTCTAGGGATGGAGATGAGGCTCACCAGACTGTAGCTTCTTTAATCCTTCTTGAAGCCAATTATGTGGTTTGGATTTTATTTATGGGAGTTGGGAAGAAAGATTACAACGGAGAAGATGCTGTAACATCAGAAGGCGATGAAGTAAGTATTTTAACTGCTCCTTGTTCCTCATTTTGAGAATTCCTGGAACAGTCTGAGAAACTACAATTATTAAATAAATGAGAGATATATGCAATCATTTTTTCTTTCACTGTGAACATTACATTAGTTTGTTGCAAGAAACAACTTATTACAGCAATAACTTTTTAAATGGGATGCGATACTTCCGTGACATCCAGTGTAAAGTTGGCCTTGAGCGTATATTACAAAAAATATGTTCCTTTGTTTATTTCTTGTAAGAATGGGATGGTGTGTTTCTTTGGTGCCAGGGAGGATACACTTTTTCTTATTAAATTGAGTTTAGTAGGTAAAATAGAACTTGAGTAGCAGTTCAGTAAATAAGAGGCAGTCATGTATTTGTCTTTTTAATTTTTTTCTTTTATTTCAGGGTATGTTGAGTCAACCATTTCTATTCGAGTTATTTTTATCTGGAAAGCGAACATTTTTATAGTTTCCGTATTCATATTGCAGATGGTGTTCTTCAGAGCTCAAACTTCCATCTACAGTGCTAATGTTATTAACAGTTAAATGATAGTGTAAAACTTTCTCATGTATCAACATGAGATAACTTCCCACATTTGTAATGAAATAACGTAACTGTTTTGTCTTGTTTCCCCTGAGTTATTGGATAGAACTTTCAATATATGTAAGATTTTATCGTGCAAGTTTCAAAGGTTCTGTAGGCAAATACAGAATCCAGGAAAAAAAGCAGCAAATATACAGGCAAAGAATTTTACATGTATTTAAAGTGGATTATAAAAGCTTTAAAGTGCCAAGCAGAAAAAATTCAGAATTTTCAATAATTAGTGCATCTTATTTTTTTACTGCTTAACCTTTTGTTTCTATGAAGTGAAGGTTTAAAGTCCCTGTTTTCAAGACAGGCTTGTGTTGCAAGCTCAACTGTGTTGAAGTGGCAGCACTGCCTCTGACTCATGCAGATTATTTTTTATCTGGCTATACCTCTTTTCATTTTGATTAAATTGCCAGATACCTGACAATGGGATAAAGAATCCCACTGTGATATGGGTCAGTACCAGCCACCTAAATGGCTGCTGGGCCTTGGAATTGAGTAATAGGAAAACTGATGGACTGCATCTGACTTACAGGTTGACTGGGAAGCCTAAGTGTGGCCACACAGAACTGTGGATTTGATTAGGAAAGCAGTGGGGATGTTAGAAGTTTATCATTCTTGTTTCATGCTCTGCTACTTGTATTCCAGACCATTATCAGGTAGTTTCAATGAAAATATTAAACATAAACCCAAACAAAGTTCCCAAAGAATGGGGAAGTCTTCCTAGCAAGAGGGTCATTGGAGTTGCATTGATATTTTAAGCCCAATTGCAAGTTGTGTATCCTTTCAGGAGGTAAATTTATTACTATATGCCTAGAGGATTTTCACTTTGTACTGTATATATGGATAACAGAAGAGTTTAAAAGGACGTGTAAAAAATGCAAGATTTCTTTTTCACAATGACTTTTTAATTTTTTTTTCTTTCTGTAAAGACACGTACTATTTCTTGTATTATTCATGTTACATTCTACACTCCTGATTTACCTTCTTGGCAGCCCGATGTGCCCACTCTCCCACATTGCTGTCCTTTCTATCTTGCCAGCTCTTTTGCCTTTGTTTTATATGTTTTTCTTGTGTGACTCACATCCCCTTTGCATTGTACCTGCTTGCTTTGCATACAGAATGAGCTGGTTGGAGTAGTGCTCCTCTCTGCTCAGCATGTTCAGCAAGCTGCAGGCTCGAATTGGCTCTCGAGCTTGTCTGCCCTGTTGAAGTTCAAAGGGACTTTTAGCTGTTTGGCTTTGCAAGAGCTACCAGAACTGACCAGTTTAATCTGTCCTAAATTCTTTGTTTTATTGTTTTCTCTGTTCCTAACAGTACACAGAAACAGATAAGGAAAAATAACTGTCTTTTCCCCCACCTGAAAAGACTGGGGACAGAAAAGATGCATTTTTGTGTAACTCTGGTGTTTCTGTCTTTTCCCTTAAGCTGCTGTTTAGAGGACTTTTATAATTGCTTCCCTTTGATTTGTGTTCAGTTTGTCCTAGGAAAAAGCATTAAACAATTGCGAGTTGTCTCAATAGCACATGCCTCAGTCTTCTACAATAACTTGGAGAAGAAGGTATTTAAGATTAGCATTGATGGTGTTGGCAGAAAAATGGGGGAATTAACAGCAGGTCAGAAAGCCTGTCTGAGTCTGAGTCTGACGTTGGTCTCAGCACAGTCCATTTCTACCTGTGAGAAATCTAGTCGAGAGAAGCAAGAAATTCAAAACAATAGAGGGGGTAAACAGCAACAAGGCTGCAGCTAGCATTTTGTTTAGATTCTTGGGATGTCTATGTTGTAGATAACTAATAATAGTATGGTGTAGTTAAAATAGCCAATGAATCTACTGTAGTAGTTGAGCAACCAATGGACAACTAACAAGAATGATAAACATACAAAAGTGTATCTATATGACACTGGTTCTTGCAATAAACGCTTTTTGGCTGCACTTTATGTTAGAATTAGTGTGTGTCGTGCGTCCGCCTCAACTGCGACAGAAAAATACCGCATTTTACCATTAGCTGTCTGACGGCGGTACTGAAACCCAGCTCTGCAGTGCAAGACACCAGTTTCATCCTGAGGGTGGAGCAAGGGAGTCCTTCCTGTCAGGTGAAGAAAGGCAGATAGGTCCTGGCTTTGTTCTCCTGCCACAGAGACAAAGGAGGAGTGTGTTAATGCTTCTGTAACCTGGGGACAAAAGGTGATGGTTTGATGGGACTAGAAATGTATGAAGGGGCAAACTTAGGTACAAGTAGAGGGGAGGTACCCCTGGGTTAAAAAGAGGAAAAAAGGGATTTCATGAGAGAAGCAATATGCAAGGAAATCCCAATAGAACGTCTGTTTGCAGCAAGATGCAGGAAGGCACACAGCTCTCTCAAGTCCATTTTCAGCAGGTATATTGGCTCTGCAGTGGCTTGTTCAATCTCAGTAGTCAAATTTTAGTTTAAGATTTTTGAGAGCTAATTTTAAGCAGTTAGCTTATGCTTTCTCATTATCTTTAAATAGAGATTTGTTTGCCTTCTATTTCTTGAATTCACATCTTGTATCTGAATTCTAATTTCTTTCCTCTATAATCATGGGTTAGAAATTAAGAGAAACAGCATCTCATGAAAAATCATAAACATGTTATTCCAAGTCCTGGAGCCCCATGAGCAATGAAGTGTATAAATGCACACAAGCTGACTTTATTATGTGGTTGTTCTCTTCCCCTTCTTTCTGTTTGGAGCCCTTTCATTCTCTTCTAGCCTCCTAGCTGTATTGCTCCCTGGCCAGCCTGGTTCCTGCATGGCAGTGGCAGTAGCTGCAGCAGTGATTGATGTGGAGACTAAATTGCTAGACACAGTTAGTGAGTATTTCATGGAGCAGTTAGTCTGCAAAGCAGAAGAGGGAGAAGCAGTTTTGTATGTGCTTCTGACCATTGCATGCAGGATCTGGTTCAAAGTGTTACTGTCATTCTGTAAAATGTATTTACATCTCTTGCAGGATCATCTACTTCCATCTCTGAAAATCCTCTGCTTTGGGGGCTTTTGTTTTTTAAAGAAAATGACTTCAGAGTAAGAAGCATATTAAAGACAATTTATAAAATTAAAATCCTTGTAAGTGGCATGAGAACTGCTTGAAGATGCCATGTGGGTGTGTTGGAGGAAATGCATGGGCCCATCAAAGATAGCAAGTCCAAAAAGGAACTGGTGTGGCATAGTTAAACAGCAGGATAAGAGGTGGTTAAACAAAGCAGTTTTCAACATTTTTTAAAAGTTAAGTTGTCTGCAAGAGCAAAATACAAAGGTTCATAAATTCGGGCAGAATGCATACATTCAGCTAGGAAAGATGTTTGAGGAACAATTTGCAGGAGGTATAAAATTACTCTTTTTGAAACACACTGTGAACAAGAAGCCCACTGGAGAGTGCACAGGGCTAATAGATGATCTCTCCTTCTATCCTCTGGAAAAAAAGCTCTATCAAAAAAGAAGCTGTTGTCTTACCTCTTGTATCCAAGTTCATTTTGGAGCTTGAAGAAATTCCGAACTGGAACCGTTCATTATGGAGGATGTATCAAAGGATCCCTCTTCAAATTGAAGTGTTGGTAGAAGCAATTATGGAACAAGCTTAAAAAAAAAAAGGAGGGATGAAAACAAAAAAGACATAAACCAGATGGTATTTAAGAGTGCCTGTTTCCAGAACTAGATGGTGTTGGAAGGAGCTCAGGAATTAAGTAACCAAACTAGTAAATGTAGATGTGACCCTCTGCTTAAGACTTGATATTTGAACAATTTGAAAGTCAGTTTTAAAGACTCTTATTACTTAACAGTAAGCTTAACATCTGCAATAGGAAAACTAGGAGAAATTATTATTAGGAAGTAGAATTAGCAGATAAGTGCCTAGTACAGCCAAGTGGAAGGCCCATGTGGCTTTTGCAATAGAAAATCATACCTGAATAAGGGTGTAGGATCTGGAAAGGGGTCAAAAAACATGTCTGCAAGAGAAGTTGAGTGGTTGTAGTATGCTTCAGATAAAATGGTAACCATATTTATTGTTGTGTGTTTTTTCTGCTCTCAAACCTTTTTCTGGTCATAATCTTAGGAAAAGATTCCAAATGAAGAACTAAAAATTTATTCTTAGGTCTTATGATACACTTTTTTTTGCATCACTTAAGATTAGTCTTCTAGACCTGAAATGCTATTTTGAGAAGAATCTCTTAAATGAGTTCAGCCAACAGTATCTCGTTACTGAAAAACTATTAGAGCAGGCTTACCCTTTTTTTTCCATTTTATTCAGAACTGATTAATGGCCTATGCACTTCTCCAACAATAAAATGTTCTCTGTCACTGCTTATGCTTTAAGACACTGTGTTGCAAAGCTGTAACTGAAAGTTGTGCAGAAATTCATGCTGTAAACTAACTAGTTTTTATCTCTGCTTATGCAGCAAGGGTAGTAAGCCACAGGTCTCATTGGGGCTTTTCGATGTGGAGCTTAGGCTGGTGGTAAAAAAAAAAGTTTCATATCTGAGCTGAGTGTTGTTTGTCCTGCTGCTGTAACTTTAACTCTTTTGTTGTTGTTTGGGGTTTTTTGGTTTGTTTTTGGGGATTTTTTTTTGGTATTGCTGGCAATGAGGCTTTAAGTGTTTGTATTGTACACTGAAACCTGGATGTTAGTCGTGATAGTCCAAAACCTAAGCGAAATTCAGACTTAGAAAATTGAACTCTGGGGTGACACATGGTTCTTTTTTTTATTGGCATATTTCTTTATTATGACTTGGAAGATGTAGAAAGAGGTGGCAAAGTTGAAGCTGATCATCAGACATACCTAATTAAGGAGAGGCTGGGCGATAAAGCAGTTAAGGATAATGGCGTGGCTAGAAATACGGGAAACTTCAAGACAGGAGTTCTGAATTTAATGTGGGAATTAAAGGATTTGGAAGGCATAGAGGAGACATCCTTTTATTTTAGGATTGTATGAGGGAGGACTGGTGGGGAAAAAAAAGGACGTGGGATGGACTGTGTTGTAAGCTTAAGTGGATTGCAATGGTGTAATCAGAGCAAATGGAGATAAGGCTGTGGGTATTTCTGAGAGACTGGGGCCTTTCAGTACTGAAAGGGAGTGGAGAGGAGAAACAGAAGGATATCTCTAGCTTGGCAGTGAAGTGGAATGGAGACTGTTGGAACTGCTCTTGACAGATTTTAAAACCCACGATAGGTGAGCCTAGTATATTTTTCCTGGTTTTGGAAATAGCTCCAATCCTTGAACTCTTAGCAGTTGCCTATCCAAAACTTGTTCATTAAGGGACTCCTTGTAGTACAGTGCTCATTTCGAGAATCATTGATAGAGTAACAGTTTATAAATAATAGAAGTGAAATCCTTGTAACTTTCCTGAATAAAAGGCAAACTCTTGAGGGAAAGAGACAAGAAGTTTCTGCATGCCCCAATTTTTTCATGCCTTTACAGGTACTTGGTTTGTCACATCAGCTTCAAGTTTCTTGGTCATAGTTGCCCATATAACACTCAAACTGAGACTCATGCAGACACTTGCACTGCAATAGATGGATTATAAATTCATTGAATCAAAATAATCATCATGGAGGACAGTAAACTTTGTGTGAAGTTTCTGTGAGCTGCATGTATATGCACCTTTTAATCCTTTCCATAATGAAAAGGCATTTTTGGCTTGATGAGATGTCGGTATGAAAAGTACTTGCACATAAAAAGATGTGCTTAGATACATCTGCTGTGGTAAATCCCTTTCAGCTGAAGTTCTGAATCTGCAAATTCTGACAGCTTTTTATTTAGTGATACAGCTGTTAGCACAGGTACCTATGGTAGCAATGCTTAGAAATACTACCTGTGAGTTCTTAAATATGTATAAAGCAAAGAAATTCTTTACTTTCATTTGGCATTTTAAAGATAAACCACACTGGCTCTTGAAAATGTAATTTTAAATCTTTGACTACAAGGCTTTTTAAAAAATGATGGATTTTTTTTTTTAGAAATACAACTTGGGACCCAGAATCAGATGGTGGATTTAGTTGGAATTACTTCCTGTGTGCATCCACATCTGCGTTTTTATATCAAGCATAGAGACTGAACTTTTCAGTCCCTGAATCTAAAGACTTTATTGAAACAAATACAACAAGTCTGACCAGGTAAACCCAGAAAAACCTCAGGGTGAAGGAGAGTCAGTTACAAGGCTGGAAAACAAGTTACTGCTTGCTTCACGTGTCATTCAAGCGTGTTGGCTTTTCCTTAGTTCTTCTTTCCAGCCATGTTCATTCTTCCCTCGCAGTGGTTGCCCAGCTTGAGACAATCTGCTTTTTCCATATTGAGATTTTTCCTCAGAGTCCCTGAGAAAATATCCTTCCTCAGTCCCCTTTTGATGCTTGAGTGTGGTTCTGCTTTCTGAAGCTGTCAAGAGCACTGTCAGTCTTAGCTGCCCTGTAGCTTCCCTACTTGCCATCTGTCCCAATCTGTCACATGTGTGCTTCTTTACTATATTTTTAATGACTGAGTGCTCAGTGTTTAGGGAAGATGTCTCCTTTCTTCTCTGCCATCTCATTCCTGAAAACTGCTGGTTTAGTCTTTGTCACATGGCATTTTACAGGGAGTTTTATCGTGTACCGTAAAATGTAACCTCATGAAATAGTGAAAATACCAAATTCTGTAAAGGATGAATATGAATTTGTATCTTTTTAGCATAATATTAAGTTTGGATTTGCCATGTTTCTGTTTTCCTGAGTGCTTGCCACAGAGGCTTGTACTTGACCATTTTTATCAGTTACACACAGGAAAATAGTATTTGTTTACTCTCAGTATTCTCCCAATGACAGCGACTTCACATTCTTTACAGCTATTAAGTGACCTTTTTTTTTCCTTTGTAACTTTGAGCAGTCAAGGTGGTCTTTTATTTCAATTATGTCAGCTCATATTCCTTTTCACCCCTTATGTTATTCTTATATATATGTGTTGGATGTATTTTAGAGAGAAGAGGGAAGTGTATTGTGGAGAAGAACTTGCTACAAAAAAACGTCCTTAATATTTTGGAAGTGCCTAGGAAGAAATTGTAAGCTAATGATGCGTCATTCAGTTTTTTTGTGTTGAAAGTAGGTCAAGACTGATTTTGGCCCTGTTAAAATCAGAGTAGATTATTGTTTTCTTATTTAACAGTGACCGGCTGCTGAGTGTAACGAAGGGAGTGGGGAGAAAGGGCCAAGGTACTTCTCTACTCCCCCGCTCTGGGCACAGGAGTTAATAGCGTTGGTCGAGTGCTGTTAGGTACTGGGTGCCTCTCAAGCTGAGGTGCCAGTGGGAAGAACAGCAAACGAGAGGCAGGTGGACAAGCAGCTCCAGAGCTGCAGTGATAATACAGGGCTTCCTTGTGTTTCCTAGGAACTCAGCTGAGGAGTCCCTTGCTTTATTTCCTTTTCTCCACTGCAGTGTGTGTACCGCCATCATTAATGACTGCTTTGGATGTAAATAACAGTGGCATAATGACACTATAAAATCTTTTTCTTTGACATTAATAGAAGCAGACTTTGTACCTGCAGCTGATGGTATGAATGTCTAGTGCTTCTTCAACAACTGCTTTTCTCTTAAATTTCTTGGGGAATTGATAAAACGTGCAATTAACTGATAAGCTTAGTGGGCATAAACTTAATTACATCATACTCTATTTACGCAAAACTACATGCACACTTTATTGCGGGACTTGAGACTTCATTTTGTTTAAGCTTGAGAATGATTATGTTCTTGCAGATTAGCCTTGCTATAGGTTATTTGATGTTCAGTTTTGAAGACACACCTATCATCTTGGTGGAAAGAGGACTGCAATTACCAAGGTATTTTAGCATAACTATCTTAACACAGTTACGTGCTGTTCAGAGAATAGTTTTTCAATGCTGACATGTTGAGAAAAACAAGAATTCTGATTTATATGGATTTAAGAGCCTTTTATGTTTATAGACATGGGTAAATGAAACTCTGAAGTTCATCTGTTCTAATTTAGGAAATGCTAAATGTGTCTTTTTGTTATTGCCTAGCCTGTGGGCAAACTGTTCCCCCAGCGCACACAGTGTTTTATTTACAATTGCATAAGTGTCCCTGGTGCATGCTTTGGCAATTCAGTCACATATGTTGGGCAGTCCTATCAAATAATATATCCTGCATTTGCATCTTCTGGCTGTTGGATGAAAGGGAAGGGGAAAACTGGTTTCTTTAAAAGAGAGTGGGTTTATTGGTTTGTTTATTTTTATTTTAGGTGCTTCTTAGCAGAGAATGCTAACTTCCAGAGTTGGATAAGATTTAAAGTCATGGTGTCAGCAGCATCCTTGTTGCAGAAGATGGAATGAATGCTGACCTATAGCTTCCCATATTCCTGTGCTGCTATTGAGAAATGGTAATAAATAGGGAGGTCAGCTCACTGAGCAATCTTAAATAGGTAATTACTTGTTTCCACTGATCTCAGGATTTCAGACTGCTTGACTCAAATGCTTCATCTGGAACAAATATTACTAACTAAACTTAGAATACGTGCTATGAAGATTCAGAGGCCACCCTGAGATCTCTACAAGTGATACCAGTG
Organism: Oreocharis arfaki; assembly: GCA_013398015.1. Taxonomy (NCBI): domain Eukaryota; kingdom Metazoa; phylum Chordata; class Aves; order Passeriformes; family Paramythiidae; genus Oreocharis; species Oreocharis arfaki. The sequence goes on from VZRR01002747.1 coordinate 573,716, forward strand.
AAAGAAGATTTTTCTCAAATAAAAAAATGCAGAAGTTTCCTTAATACAATATGAGATACACTCACTTTCCAGTAGAAATCCTCATAGAGTGATCCAGAAATAATTTGCCAGTTAATCAAAATGACTTGCTTACTTTAAAGACAAGATCTGTTTATACCTCCCTTCTTAAAAAACTCAACTGACTACTTCAAAGATATCACAGAACCACAGGCTTCAGATTATTTGATAACTCTTTCAGAACTTTATCCTTTCAAGTAGAATCTAAACTGACCAGCTAATTTGATATTTACAGTTTTTGAGGCAGTGTTGAAATTACGGATTTACACAAATCTATGTTTTAAGATGTTTTGTTGAGTTGCGAAGAGGCAACTTGCAGTGTTAAACTGCTTTCAGCATTTCACTAAAATAGATAGTGGCTTAGATTTCTCTGACTTGTCGGTGATATTAACAGCAAGATAATTCTTATCAAATAAGGGTGTAGCATATGAGTGACCTACGGCCTCAATGCCACTGTTTGAAATCTATTAAAATTCTTCCTTATCTGAAATTATGAGTGTTTCAAAATCTACCCAGAATGAAGTTTTTATTAATACTGGCACCAAAATCTCCTGCCCTCTCCCAGTACAGTAATTTCCATAAGTGACCAACAGGGTGAACAGGGAGCCTGGAGCTTATTCCATCTTTTATTTGCATTGGAAAGCAAGGATAATGGTATTCTGTTTGAGTGCTACAGATTTCAGAGAGTTTTTTTTCGATATTTACTATAATACTCCAGGGGTTGTTTTTTTTGGGTTTTTGGTTTGTTTTTTTGTTTTTTTGTTTTTTTTTTTAAATCTGCTGATTGTAAAACATGGAGCGGTATTCTGCTAGAATGACGTAGCTGCAAGTCCACGTGAAATGTTGTATCCTTTTACAAATTTTTTTTTATGAGAATCACTAAATTTTCAGAGGAGAGTTTGCATCTACTACTTAAAGGTCTAGTTGATTTATAATACTAGTAATTATTTTCTTGTTGTAGATAATTGTATAAAACACGTTTGATATATTTTGTAAACTACCTGTCAGATCACTTTCTCTTCTTTGTGGCTGGACATTATTTATGGAATAGAGCAGGAAATAAATCACTGTTGAGCTGCTAGCTAATGAGATAGCTTTTCTGAAATTTTAAGGATTATAAAAAGCAAAATATTGAACAGTAGTTTGTTGTTTTGGTTTTTTTTAAAATGCAGGATGAACTAATGTTCGTGGTAATCTACTCTTTTGACCACAAAGAATAGCATTATGATTTCAAGAGCTAATAATTTTCAGTACAAATGTTTATAGAAATAAACAGACATCTTCACATTTGCATTAAAGGTCAGGAAGGTTATTTTGTTGAAGATTGGAAGTGAGAGCGGATAGTTATTACCCTTAAAATCGGTACTGATTTTCACAGTTACTGTAATGTTTAGTCTTTTTAAAAATTACTTACTTGTCATTGTTTTGCATTACCAAGAAAGCCAGCTTTATAATATACACGTGCTTTGATGACTGTAAGCAGCAATTAAGCTTTGAATGCGTAGGTTTAAAAGGTGTTATGTATTTTGTATGTGGAATTAATCAGGTGTACTTGCTCACTGATAATGGTCTGTTACGCATAACTTTTTAAAAGTGTGAAGGCAGCTGAGAGATTGAGGGGGGACAGCAGAATGTACTTCAGGGGAAAACAGAGTCAACCACCTAACAGAAGAGAATAAACTAAATGGTAGAAGCTCCAAGCAAGGAAGAAAACCTGGCGGTATGAAATTGAAACCAAATAGCTTGAAGAATAAGTAAGGGTAATACTGGGGTTACTAAATTTTTTAACTAACATTCTTTCAAAGGGACTAAAAGTTATGGGTGCCTAACTTCAAGGAGGGACTCCATTTTCAGAGCTGAAGGCAGGCATCAGCTGTATAAACGTGGAGAGGCTTTTTGTTTAAGATATTCCCCTAGTTCACTAGCTGATGGTTCTAGTTCCCTTCCGGTGCACTGGGCCCTTGGAACTGGCTGGTAGGTGAGATGAAGATGCAGATTTGTCAGACCTGTTGTACTTTCACGCAAAACCTGGAGACTGAGGAAGAGAGGGATGTTGCCTTAGGATGCCTAAAATAGAACTGGTTGTCTGCATTTAAACTACTGTATTTGACCCTGAATATGTTCTAAGAACCGCTGGATTGAGTAAAAATGACTTTGCATGCTCAGTTACACTTTTGAAGTAGTCGTATATATTAACAGTAGTGTATATGTAGGCAGAGAAATGATTGTTCTTCTATTCCATCTTCAAAAATTCGGCTTGGTGGGTTTTCTAGGACTGTGTTCATTTCTGTTTCTACAAGGTGTATATTATTGATGCCTCATGATTTCAAGGTCACGCTACACATCCAAGATGTGTGATTTAACTACAGACATAGAATTCAGAATTCCATGTCTTTTGTGGAATCTGTAGTTAATTTGATTTAAAAAAAAAAAGTTAATAACTTAAACAGCTTTGATGTATTTTGGAAAAGTTGAAATATGGCCAGAAGGAAAGAAACCTAAGAAGCAATACTGTGTGTTTCAACATTTTGAAATCAGTTTCTGTTTATACCCTAAGTGCCTTACCAGTGGAGGCTGCATCTGTCTCTGTGGAGAAATACAGGCACATTGAGTTTAGTTTTGTACACATCTGTAAGTACATAAATGTTCCTCAGGCAAAATGCTTGTTTTCCTTTAATGCTGGATCGTTACAGTAGTGTGAGTGCTTGCATATATAAGTTAATTGAAGCCTAGTGCATTCAAACAAGAGCTCTTAATAAAATGCTGGTTTTTATAGGTAACATTTGAGGATTTTTAAAATGAAAGAATAAAATGTTGATAGAAGTAAAGTGGAAGAATACCATGATCAGTATTTTGATGTCTCCTACCTGCTTGAATAGTAACATAATGAATTATATGAGATGATTAAAGATGTTTCCAAATTCACTGTTAATCTACTTTGATGGTAGAAAGACAGCAGTGCTAATTATAAACATTTTTAAAATTGACGTCATGCTTAAGAAATACCACAATTTAGGTGTTATGTTTTTAATTTACCCCTTTGTCCCCTTGTGCACGGGCAGCGTGATACAGCCTTTGGCTTTATAATCACTTGTGTATTTGTTTCCGCCCCCTCACCACCCCCCGCAGTCCTGCCTCATTCAGTGAAGAGGATTGATGATATTCACTTCCTAAGACATTAATCAATATTTTATCTTAGCCTGGTTGTTCATTTAGAGCTCCAGGCTCTGTTTACTGAGGCTATTAATTTCTGTGTGGATTTTTCTGTGGTTCTTATTGCTGTAATGTTTGTGTGCCTCACAAAAAAAAACCAAAACAACACTCTTTTGAGGTCAAAAGATGATCTGGCAAGTGTAAGAATATAGAATCACAGAACCATGAAATGTTTTGGGTTGGAATGGATTTTCAGAGATCACCTAGTCCAACCCCCTGCCATGGACAGGGTCACCTTCTACTAGATGAGGTTGCTCAAAGCCCCATCCAACCTGACCTTGAATGTTTGAAGGGATGGACCTTCCACCTCTCTGGGCAGCCTGTTCCCTTGTGACATCTGTGGTGTCTCGCCGCCCTCATTACTTCAAATCCAATCTAAATCTACCCTCTTTTAGTTTAAAACTATTACCTCTTGTTCTGTTACTACTGTGTCACTACTGCTGGTAAAAAAGCTCTCTCCACCTTTCTTATAAGCTCCTGTTTAAGTTCGAAAGCCTGCAATAAGGTCTCCCTGGAGCCTTCTGCAGGCTGAGCAACCCCAGTTCTCTCGGCCTTTCCTCACAGGAGAGGTGCTCCACCCCTCTGACCACTTTCATGGCCCTCCTCTGGAGTCACTCCAACAGGTCCATGTCGTTATGCTGAGAGCCCCCAAGCTGGATGCAGTACCCAGGTGGGGTCTCACAAGAGCAGAGGAAGAGAATCACTTCCCTCAGTCTGTTGGGCAGGTTTCTTTTTATGCTGGCCAAGAGACAACTGCCTTTCTGGGCTGCAAGTGCGCAGTGCTGGCTCTTGTCCAGTTTTTCATCTACCAATGCCCACAAGTCCTTCTCTGCAGGGCTGCTTACAATCCAATTGCAAGATTAAAAGGGAAAAATCCTATGTTTTAGTATTTGACCCCTTACTTCACAGCTTCTGGCTTAAGTTGGCATAGAAAGCTGTTTTATTAGCCACTTGGAGAACTGCCAAACTTATCACAGCATCTGTCTTTTTAAGATGCTGTTTCTGATTGCCTCTGTAGTTGCAGATCCACAGGAGAAGATTTAGTCTTTTACTCCAATTAAATCACAGACCGATGTAAAAGAAGAAAAGGTGGGTAAGGAAAAGAACTTAGGAACAGGAAGACAAGAGAAATAAAAAGCACCACATTCCATGTTCAGGATCTCTGGCCTAGTTCAACTGATTTATCCCTAGGCTGGATCTTTCCTAGTCAGTGACTAGGGCAAGGGTTCTTTGAAAATCATGGAAGATGTTCTTAAGGTGTGGGTGCACAGTGAGTAAGATCTAGGTGTGTACAAGAAAACTTACTGGCAGAAATAAAATCTTAAAAACCTTAATAAAGTTTCTCTTTAATTTTAAATTTAAGCAAACTTCCTCTGTCCAGTTTTTGTCCCTAGTCAGCACACTTCTTCCAGCAGCCAGCTGGTAAAAAGTCGTGAGCACAGTGTGTGAATGTGCTTTGGCCTCAGTAACTCTGGGGAGCTACAATTACAGTAGAAAGGATGTGAAGAGGAATTACATGTTGGCATTCCCGTCTCCTATCAGTAGGGTGAGAAAACTTTGATAAGTCGAGTTGTGGGACTTTGTGGTTGCGTAGGTCACCAGTCCAGCACTATAAGCAGTGCACTGTATGTTTCTGCGGTAGTGGGCGATGCTGTGTCGACAGCTCTGGAGGGGGAGCTGATGTGACAGCCACCACAAAAAAAAAAGAAGCCCTGTCAAGCCAGAGTGTACTCATGGGTACTTTGTTTCAATACATCTTTTCTATAATTGAAAATTAAAGATGCTGCTAAATTCTAGATGCCTTAGGGGACTGTTCACATCTATCAGCTCTGATTTTTCAAACTTTATCATGTTTGCATGAGTTCTCATAGGCAAATTCCTGACATCCAAGTGATCTTCTATGAAAGGTCCCATTTAATATCTTAAAGATTTAAAGCATTTCAAGTACAAGCAGAGTTTTTAAAATTAATCTTTCTCTTGGAATAACGCCCAAGGGATTTCACAGAAATTTCTCCCTTACGCTACTTCTTATACATCTGTGTCTCATTTTGTTGATCTGCTGTTGTTCTTCTCCAGAATATCTCCTAAGCCTTTTGCAGACAGTAAACAAGATACGTTTTAGCCTTATTGGTGAAAGTTTGGCAAAGCTTATTAGCAAATTTAGCCATACTGTATAACCCATTTGCCCTCTAATAATAAAATACTGAAAGAAATTCAGTGGTTTGAAGAAACTTGTCTTTAACCTGTTCGGGTCCAAATTGCTATGACCTGTAGTTAAAAGAGGTTTCTATCAATGTTTCATTTTCAAATTAGAAGTGCAAACCTCTTGTTCCAGACTTAACTTCATGTATGCTCCTTGCCAGGTTTTAATGTATACTATTAAGATTACTGGTTCTAACTGCTTCAGGGAATGAAAGTAATCAGTGTTGGTGTTAAGTACCCGTTGCATATGGATATTTTAGTAAATATCTGATCTGTATCTTGCATGAAAAACCTCTCTGTGTATATTTCATCCTTGGTGATGGGTTTAACTCTTGTTGGGGTGTTCTTCTCCAGGCAACATTGGATCAAAGTAGGTGTTCCTTCAAAAATTGTTGAAATCCTATGTTTGTGCGTTGGCAGCAGCTGAAGCAAGTTGTATATACAAGTTTAACCAAAATGTCTTTTACCTTACCTCATGCACAACTAGGAAATATGCAAAAGAAAAGCTGATAGCCTTAAGTGTTCTGAAAAGTAAGAAAAATATTTCTTAGATGTGTGGATCTGTTAAACGCGTAGGTTTCGAAATAGGCCGGTTTAGCAATTGTAAATTAAATTTTATGGTGGTTCTTTGCTTCCAAAGAAGGTTGAGCCATTTTCTCTGGGTCAGACAGAGCTGAATGTAATGAGTCTTTGTCCTGTTCAAATGACTACTTCAATTTTTTTTTTATGTTTTCAAGAAGTTGTTCTGTTACCTCCCTTTTTGCCATACTGTGGTACATAGCAGTTAGGTCGCTTGCCAGTCTTAATGTTTTAGCCCCTCGTTGCCTGTTGTGGTGCAGAGGTACTGAGAGTATGCTGTTTGAAGGAGTGAAGAAAATTGCAAAAATCAGTACGCTCTCCACAGCTGTTTCCAAGCTGGTATGGTATGTCTCTTTTGAGGGCTTTGTTGTGCTTGAAAGATAATATGTTGTCATATAGAATGAATAGAAAATCTTCATCTCCTGGCTCTTTTGCATTTTAAAGAGTTATGTTGTATTTCTTAGTTTTATACTTCACCAGCAAGAGTGTTTGCTTTTTGGCAGTTAAGAGATTCTTGTCTTTGATTAGAAGTTGTGTGAGTAACAGCATATAGTTTATTTCTTGTCTGATGGAAATGTTGTTAGTAATCACTTACAACATTGTTATCTTGTATTTGTAACTTTTTATTATTCCCATGAGAATATGTAATTATTATGGAAAGGCTTATTCGGAGATAAAAACATTTTCAAATTTGTATTGCAGAAAATACTTTCAATGTTATCACAACACTTCAAGTTGTGTGTATTCTATGAGTACATCTGACAGAGAACTAACCCTTAGCTTCCTGAAAACAAGTTCTCCAGCTGTAAACTTACCTGGAGTTTGCATGGAGACTTCAGTGTAACTTTAAAAAAAGGAAATACCTCTTTCAGTGCTCTTGGTATGCTTTCTGTGGCTTAAAAATATTACTTGATATTGTGAGAAAAAGAGAAGGAGTAAATTATTTACCTTAGGCTTTGCTCCTTTTGAAACCAGCCTCTGAAACACGGCTAGACAAAGTCATGGAAAGAAAATTCATCCAGGGCCATTCAGAGGTGCCAGAAGTACTTAAGGTGCTTGTCTGGCAGAATCATTGAATGCTGAGTTTTCAGGGAAGGCATTATTATCCACAACCCACCTTTGCCTTGTTTTTCTGTACACCTGTGTAGCCAAAGCTGTGTCTCCAGTTATTGAGTCTCCAGTAAGACCACCAATTCTTATATTATCATCTTAGTTATTTTTAAAATGTTATTTAAATTAAATTGAATTTAAATATATGAAACTATTTAAGAGGGACTTTCTTTACATAAAATGCATGCGAAGGCAATTTGACAAAATAATCTTCTGGTATGTCTTTTGCCTTTAGTACATTTTAGACAATGCTATGTTATAAATTAAAATGAAAATAGAAGATTATTGTATTAACAGTCGGCTTTGTATCAATATTGAAGTCCATTTCTGGTGGATTTGGGATTACTGAATGGAATAGTTTTTTGTAAAAAAAAATCTTGGTGGGAAGTGAAGTGACTCAGTGGGCAATAAAGTGGGAACAGTTTAATATTTAGGAAATGCTTTTGGAATTAAAGCTTAGAAGGTATTCCAAATGCTCTGTCTGCTTTATCTGTTTTATGTAGCTGTTGTATTTCTGTCACTTGGGTAGTCTGCTGAAGGCTGAAACAAAATTGGAGGTAGTGTTTTTTTGAATGCTTTTGATTCAGTATAATATTAATCAGAAATACTTGGCAACTCTTTAGATGTTACCAGTACAAAAAGCAGATTCTGGTTGCCAGTGTTGTGAGTGGTTGGTCAGTGCCTTTTCTTACAGCTAAAAGCACATAAATAATTTAAAATATTATATGAAGTGTGTGAATCCGTTGTTAAAATGTTACCTAGACTTTTAAGTGACCTGTGTACACTGTAACTAATGGAGAAAGAAAGGTGTGCATAGAGCCTTCACATTGACCTCTCTGCTGTCTCTGTTAGTTGAAAATTTTTGTTTTTATTTAGGATATTTGAATGTTTAAGCATGCATAAACATGTGACTGTACTCTGCAATTCTGTCTGCTCTACACAGTGTAATTTTCTTATATTTCTTCATTCTGTAGTTTGCCTTTTGAGACCTTATCATATGTGTGTTTCATTGTATCACAGAATGATCTTGGGGTCTGAGCAACCCTATCTAGGGAAAGATGTCCCTGCCTGTGGCAGGGAAGGTGGATTAGCTGATCCTCAAGGATCCCTTCCAACCCAAACCATTCAGTGATTCTGTGGTCTAGGTTGGGAGGGTCGTCTTAAGATCATCAGCCCAAGAGGTCCCAGTCAGGAATCTTCTTGTTACAAGTTTAGATTTTATTGTATTTCTTGAGAGTAACTGGTTCCTTTGGGTTGTTCTGGTTTCCATGTCTACCTCTAAACCTTTTTGGTGTGCAGTGAATGATTTTTATAACATTCACTTATGTACAAAGATGAATTCCATGGGGATTTTTCATATCTAGTCATGTGTGATACATATGCTTATTTGTGTGAATGTACTGGCCTGTGTGGTTCTGTGTCCAGTTTAGTATTATATCCTGAAAAATGGTAAGAAAGTGGTAAGAATTGCCTCCTGAAACATAATAAAACAAAACAACCCCTAAATGAACCCAAACCTCCTCTCTACCTTATTGATAAAAAACTAAAACATTTTAACCCCAGAACTATAAAGTATTTTTTGCATGTGAATTACAGGATTGCTTTCTTAAGGCAAAGTAGTAAAAAAGTACATTTTAGAATACCAAAGATTTGTTTGAATCATATAGTAAGAATTCCTTATGTATAGCAGAACTGTAAAGCTTATTCTTTGTGATAAAATGGTTTAAATCTGCTCTGAATCTGCCAGGTGTAGCTTCTGAAAAAAATTACGTGCCATTTAAAAGTTTTTAGTTGAAAGGCTATTGAAATGTGACAGGCTTTTATTTGAAGGATATTATAAATTAATGTTATGTATAAGTATATGGAGAGTAAGATTAATCAAAGCTCTTCATGCCCACAGCAATTTATTATAGTAGTCAACGTCTCTCAAACTGTTGTCTAATTAATACTTTAGTTCTACAAGGTGTTAATTCAGATCCTTGAAATGTTAAGGATGCTGTTAGAAGAGTCTTTGGGAAGACCTCATTGAGTGGCCTGTTCTATAATAAAATATCCATCACAGGAGAAGCTTTTCTGGTTTTATCCTGCAGTGTCTTCATATATTGGTATGCTAGATCAAATAAAACTTAGCATAAGTTCAAGGCACTGGTAAATGTGGAAAGAAAAAGCTAATGCTTTGCTGCTTTGTCCAAACCCCTTAGTCACACAGCTGTGGGGGAACGACCCACTTTTCATGGTGAGTTTGATAGTGACTGGGGTGCAGGACCAATACAGACATTTGTGGAAATGTGGTCTTGCAAAAGAAAGGTTCTTTGTTTCTAAGATGTCTAAAATCAAGGAAACTGTTAAGGGGGTTTTTATGAGGCTAGGTACATGGTACAAGATGTCTCCTTATTTTATCTCTAAAAAGTAGTTGTGCTGTGGTTAAGCACATTGTATCTTTACTGTTTTCGAGGAGATCTTGTAGGCATTTGCATGGCTGGTAGCCCTGTGAGCTGCTTTAAAATGGGTATGAAACTACAGCTGAAGACTTCCAGCCAGGATAAACTGGCACTTCCTCAAAAAAAGTCACTTCTCTCTTGTTTCAGTTACTGTGCCAATGCTTGTTTCTCCTTCCCCAGCCTTCCTCAACACCAAAGCTCATGTGGCAGTAAATTGAATTGTTTTGGAAATCTGTCTCAATTAAAATCAGCTATATTTACATTTGTGCAGCTGCATGTAAGGGAAGGAAGACAGCTTGAGGATAACAACTAGGAGGGCTGAGACTGTTGATTCTTCTGCCAGCTTGATAAGTGCTGTGGGTTACAATCAATCAGTTGAGCTTAGCAGCTGTAGAAATATCACACACAGTTGCAGCTTTAGATCACACTCAGATCATATTTGATGTGAAATTTTGCCTCTGTCATGGTTTTCCATTTGCCATCACAAGCTGCAGTTAGGATTCACCAGGTTTCACAGGGGATGTTTTCCAGCAGGGAAGAAGTATACATATGGAAACACCAGGCATACAGTCCTAAGGAGTCAAAAAGAATTAGAGAAATCACCCATCCTTGAAAATTTTTGACTAATTTTTTCCTTTACCTGGAAAAAACAGACTCAAAATAGCAATGGTAAAAAAAAAAACCCAAACCTTACACTCTCTTTACCCAGAGAATATAAAGGCTGTGTTGGCTTTGGAGCATTAAGTTTAATAGGTGGCAGTATAAATCAACTTTGGAACCAGAAAAATGTCTAATTTACTTTATACCTAAAGATTTTTTGCTGTTTCTTCTTTATTGTTTTGTGGGATTTTTACCCTACTTTTTTTCCATCTCCTCTTTTATTTTTCCTGGTTGTGATTTGCAGAATATCTTCCCTGGTTTTCTGTGCTCCTATTTTGCTATTCTTACTGGTTTTCTTTCTCCCTGTTGTTCTGTGTCATGTTCCTACCTCACTCTTGTTTCCTGTTTTAGTTCAGCTACTTCCGTGCTCCTTCTGTTTCCCGCCCACCCAAGTATCAATCCCACCACCCAGTCATGGGATTTGAAAAGCCTACCAGACTGAAGGCTGGTAGTTGATATTTGAAATAGAAAGACATGTTGTCTAGGGGCAACGCCTGAGTGAGACACCAAAAAACCTCCAGTAATCTTCTCATAGTTGTCAGAAAAGGATGATCCTGTGGACTTTTGGATTCTCCTGGCTAGTAAAATGGTCTGATGAAATATATGCTTGTAAGTAATGTATCTCTTGTGAGCAAGAGGTGCCTTTTATTTTTGTTGGCTCTCCATAGAGCATTGGTTCATATTCCTGAGATGTTCAGCCCCTTTATGTTCCTGCCTGAGCCATTGTTAGTGAATACATTTTATCTTCTGCATCTGCTTTTGTAGACAACTTCAGGTTTTCTGTGGGTTTCATTTCTGCCAGCAGAGCTCTGAAGATGGGAGATGCTTCTCAGCTGTATTACACAGATGTTGCTGTTATTACCGTGTACATTCTTTATATTTCACGATTGCTACCTCAGAGAAAAAGAAAATATTCCCAGGATGTGTATGAAGAAGTTGGGTGTGCCAAGCAGTGCGTGTGAGGCGTTGGCTTGGCTTCGGAGGGGATACAAGTGCTCTAGTGGAGGCAAATCAAGTAAGTGGCCAGTTTTTTGGGTGGGCCCATAGGCTGGCAGGAAGGGGAAGGGGGCTCAGGTTGGCAAGATGGGGGAAGCAGGAGTTGAGAGGCCTCCAGGGCAACAGTGTGGTTCCAGGACAGCCACAGCCGTGATGCTGCCTGATGGTGCCTCCCTGTGAGCGACTAGCACAAAGCCTTGGCAGCCTCTGGAAGAGCTTGGCAGCTAGGGAAGCATATGAAATGGGGTGTCTGGGGAGTAGGAGTCTTAGGGTTTGGAGGGTTTTTTAACCACATGGATGGTCAAAATACTGGACTGGGATGTCTCATTCAGTGTTGGAGTCTCTGTGCTTGGAAATGCTCACAAGTGGACACTGCCCAGTGCCATCTGATCAGACTGGCTTTGGGCAGGTGTTTGGATATAGGAGACTGCCAGAGTCCTGTCCAACCAAAATTATTTTCTGATTTGGTGATATACAAAGCAGACTTGCTGGATAGCTTATAGTTTTAGTGGCCTTTTGCTAATTTGAAGCCTTCTAATATCTCATATGCAGCTTTGTTTATGGATGTTTGCAAATTGTCAGTGTTGGCAAGATGCACACTAGCATGGAGAAAAGCGTGCAGAAAATGTAAGATTTGCCATGCTGGATGAAATTCTCTAGTCTGTCTAGATGTCTTCACTACCAAACCTTTAAAAGAAAGAAAACCCAAACAACCAAGCAGCAAAGCCAGGAAAACAAAACAAACCCCAAAGGATGCTGCAGGGTCAGTGTGCAATAATATTATGCTCTCTCTCTCTTTTCCTCAGCTCTCTTGGGCATCTATATTTCATTAATTTTCACAAGTCCATTAATATTGGTCCATTCTGAGTTTTGGTGCAGACTAACTGGCAATCATTGCTGAAGACTTATACAGAATGTAATGTTTTTTACTGTTTGCCACTTATTTTGTTGACTTTTTATTGGCTTATTTTACTGACTGCCCTCTTCAGCATGGAGGATAGATGAGTATCTATCCATAGACGTGCCACAGAGACTTACAATTTTTTAATAACATAAAAGCAAACAACAACAATCTATTATTTATCTTATATGAAAACCATTCTAATTCCTTTAAGTCTCTTTGTATTAGATCTTCTGTGTGGCATTTAATTTCACTCTGATGCCAGGATTTTAGAGCTTTGTAGTATGTAGTATTATAAAGGAGGCCCAAGTGATGAATTATGTAATGATATATACACTTCTCCAGTTTTTCTCCAGTCCTTCATTTTTGTTTGCCTAGATCAATTTTGTTTTACACAGCAATTCCAATTTCAGTTTCATTGAGCCCTTCATATGGCAACTGAAGACCCTTTCCTTATTTGAAAACTGTGAATTTATAATCTTTAATAGGCTATAAAAAGCTTAAATTTTCACTCCAAGAAGCTTTCAGTACTGTCAGAAATAATTAAGGAGTAGGAATGTCTTGCCCATTTGAGTGTCATTTGTCTTGATAGTTGCTTTCTGGAGATAGTTAAGATTAATATGAATTCTGATATAGCATGCACATACTTCTGTTTTCGTAATTCATTTCTGGACAGTGATTCTCCTAAATACATTACCATGTGTTTATTGTTGCCTTTCATCTTATGCCCTGTATATAGCATAAGCAATCAAAACTCAGGAAAGAGGAAGCATGAAATTCATAGCAAAAAAGAGATCCACATTGGATTCTTTGGTAATGAAAGTTTTATGCCATAAAGCATGATGATTCCGAAGTAGTTTGAGTTTTAATTAATATTTATTTAATTAATATTAACTATTTAATTAATAGTTACTACTTGGAATCTAGACTCTCTCCTCTCCCACATGGATGCCTTGTTCCTTTCCAGATATGCTAATCACTGTAGGTGGTGGTAGGGAGGATCGAAAGTGGCAGGAACAAGTTTGTGCATCTATATGTGGTAATAAGAAAGCACAGCCTTCTTTTATCATAGTAACTCTGGACTTTTTATTCAGCAGTCTTGAACATTCATTTCTTGGGTTTTGTTTAGGGATTTTGCTTGTCTTAAGTAGGACTTGGAGAACCAAAAATAAAATACAGTATTTATTTCAAAATAAGAGCAAAAATAATAAATCCAACCAGATATGGGCCATGAATATAATGTTAACGGCTTATTCTAGGTATTTGGTTCCACTTTTTTACCTCTCTTACTTTTAAGATGTTTGGAAATGTTCTTCACACTGATCCATATTCTGGAAGAGTAAGGCAATGTATTTGTCAGGTATTGTTTAAAAATAATGTGGAACCAGATGACAAAAATGAGCCAGCAAGGGACGTAATATTGCCACTTAGTTGATCAAAAGGCTTTTAACTGATGCAAGTAAAATGACATTTAGATGTTTTTTATGATGTTGGAAAGTACCTGCACAGGGTTTGATTTTCATAGAAGGCTGTTCGTATGTTAAATGCATTACCTAACATTTGGAGTTATTCTACTATTCTGAAATTATAATTTATTTAATTGCATGCCCATCAGATCCTGTATGTGTACCTGAAAGTGCTTTTCAACAAATTAGGCTGTAATTGTATTTCTCAGATAGCAGTCAAAGTAACAGATCTTGTCTTTACATCCATATTGGAACCTAATATGGATTTATTAAATTGAGAAGCTTCTGTAAAATTACTTTGTCTTATTAATTGTGCTGTTCACTTGGATATGAAATATATGCAGTGCTCATCAGAGCTAAGTGGTGGTGTGAACCTAAATAGAAAGATGTTGAGATATAAAATTGTACATATGCTTTTTATTAGTGAATGAAACCAAGCCCTCATTTGTTTACCCTTGTAGAAGAAGATAACAAATGGAGAAGTGCATTTCTATCCGTCTTACTAAGGTATGTCATGTATCATTCCTCCCACGTAAATGTGTCTTCTCTTTTTTTTCCTCCTATTAAGTTGCATATGTTTTTGAAAAGAAAGTTAGACTTCTGTTTTCCTCTGCTCTGTATTCATGCTTCGTAAACCTTTTACTTTTAAAAATCTGTTTTCTTGTATGATGTCTGTAATGCCATTTGCATTCAGGTTTTCATAGTGGGGCTGCTACAGGGGTGGTTTCTGTGAGGAGCTGCCAGAAACTTCCTCCATGTCTGGCAGAGTCAATGCCAGCCAGCTCCAGAACAGATCCACTGCTGGCGAAGGCTGGGCCAATCAGAAATGAGAGTAATGCCTCTGTGGCAATATATTTAAGAAGAAGGAAAAAAAAAAAAAGTTTTATTCTGCAGTTATAATTGCAACCAGAGAAGAAGAGGGTGAGAATATGTGAGAGGAAGAGCTCTGCAGACACCAAGGTCAGTGCAGAAGGAGGCAGAGGAGATGTTCCAGTTGCTGGAGCTGGGATTCCTCTGCAGATCATGGTGAGGCAGCTCTGCCCCTGCAGTCCATGGAGGTCCATGGGGATGTAAATATCCAGCTGCACCCCATGGAGGAGCACATGCTGGAGCAGGTGGATGCCTGAGAGGAGGCTGCAAACTAGTGGGAGTCCCATGCTGGAGCAGGGTCCTGGCAAGGACCTGCAGACATGTGGAGAGAGGAATCCACTCTGGAAGCAGGTTTGCTGGTGGAACTTGTGACCCGGTGGGGTACCCACACTGGAGCAGGCTGTGCCTGTACAACTGTACCCTGTGGAAGAGTGACTCACATTGCAGCAGTTTAGGGAATACTGTTGCCCGTGGGATAGACTGACATTGGAGATGTTAATGGAGAACTATCTCTGTGGGAGCAATCCCAGACTGGAGCAGAGGAGCAACTCCTCTCACTGAGCAGCAGCAGAAACAATGTGTAATGAACTGACCAGGACCCCCATTCCCCATCTTCCTGAACCACTGGTGGGAAGGAGGTGGAACATGGGAAGGATGGAGGAATGGAGGAAAGGCGTTTTTTAAGGTTTATTTCAGTTCTCATTATCCTGCTCTGATTTTGTTAGCAATAAGTTCAATTAACATCTCAAATTCATGTCTGTTTTGCCCATGACAGTAATCGCTGAGTGATCTCTCCCCATCTTTATCTCAGCCCGTGAACCCTTCACTGTATTTGTCTCCCCTATGCAGCTGTGTAGGGGAGAGAGTGGCCCCGGTGGGTGCTTGGCATCTGGCCAGCATCAAACCACTACAACCAGTAATTGCTTTGATGGCTTCAAGTGTTGCTGAATCAGTAGTAGTACACTTAAAGTTATTTATGCAGATTTGCTGTGTTAGTAACTTTTCAAAGAATAACTGTGCTATTTAAACTAGCCTATTAAGGGGTCTTCTTTCATATCATCAGTAGAGAGGGTACTCCCTCCTTTTCCCTTTTGTGATTTTGTAAGTACTTTTCTGCATTTATACCAGTCGCTACTCCATTTGTCACTGTTGAGTAGAAAAACTCTCTAGTTTTAGTAAAGGGGCCTTTATAATAGCTTGAGCATAAATATTTTGATGGCTAATGGTTTTCAAGGAAATGAGAATGTTTTAAATTCACTGCTAGGAATGAGCTAATAGCTCTCTACCCTTGGGAAGTTAATACTTTATTGATATTTTGTGAAGTTTTTAAAAGTGGTTTTATTGCACAATACTAAAAAAAATAGCTTTTTGTTATTTAGTTGCAAAACCTTAATGCCTTCCACGTATTAACTATTTGAATATTCATTAATAGTCATCGAAACCTCATCTTTGTATGGACTGATCTAGTGAAGTGTTCACTGCTTTTTGTTCCTTCACTGCCCTATATAGTAAAACAGCTGTATTCACTTTAACAACTCCATGTACTTTACGTTCTATTTACTTTCAAGAGCAGCATTAAGGCATTTATAAATGCAGCTGTAAGACTTCTGTTTGTCTAGTTTTTTTTCAGTTGGGCCTAAGAATTCTGGAAAACAAAAAGAAATGCTGGAGTGGTTTTTGAAATATGTTCATGCTCGTAATAGCTGTATGAAAATTGTCCTTGCCTCCTCTACAAGCATAAGAATTTCTAGAAGGGGATATAACCACTGTAGTCAGTCTTAGGCAGTGTCTGTGGCTATTTGCAAAGGCCTCCTGGTTTTCTCTATGAAGTGAATATAAAAGGAGCTGTTGTGCATTAAGTTTTTTATACTGCTACCTCTGCTTTGCCCTCTCAGACCTGAAGGGCAAAGGTGTAAGGTGGTACACCACGTTCTGATGCTACATGCCACGAGATCATCTTCTTATGTGCCTGAACTTTGTCAGGGTTTTGTTGCATTTGTCTGTAGGGACCATAGTCAAGGAAAGGGTGAAATCCAGAGTTAAGGAAGCAAGATAACAAGGCTGTATGATTGTAGATGTTTAAAACTTGCTGCATAGCCAAATAAACACTCGAAACCTAAGAAATTTCATAATTTTCTGCTCTCTGTTGTAACCTGGCTGAGGGAATGAGACAAATAGCTTTCCTTGGCATGCTTCAGTTTAAATCCTAAAAGCGTGGGGCAGCGCAGAGGTCTTGTCAACACCTGACAATACTGCTGTGGATCATTCTTGTTGTGGCTGCTACTATTAACCACAAGATGGTGCAGTAAAATGAATTGCAACTTTTACATATTCTTGCTTCCAAGTCGGTAACGCAGGAAGATTTAGCTATCTGTGGTGGGATAAAAAATTCAAAAGGAAGTTTTGTCTAGAGGGAGTAATATGCTATTTGTAGAAATTTTCTGAGTGGTGCTTAGTGCAGAGATGCTTCTTTCATTGCAAAGTGATTAAACAGAATAGAAAAATTACTCAGCTAAATAGTGGATTATTTAAGCATTGAATTTTATTGGTATTGAACTCTGTTCCTTTTGTATATGCAGTGCAAAGGAATATTTAAAATTAAAATTAAAAATATTTTTCCATGATTAAGGTGTGATTGTGATACAGAAACATTTTTCTTCTGATTCTTTGTGGGCTTGGTAGTTTTTATTTTTGTAGTGAACAAAACAGTTGTTTACTGTGTATTTCCCTTATGATTTGCACTTTATTGTAAGTGGATATATGCCAACCTGAAATCAAAACAGCTGATTCTGGGCCCAGCTGAGGTTCAGGGTACCCTCTTGCACCACCTAAGGACCAATGCATGGTAGTGCATGATCCCAGTGGTCATCTTCGGTAGTTTTACTACTAGAATAATATTAGGAAGTATCCCTAGTATCCTTCTTTTTTTTTCTTCTTTTTTTTTTTTTCCTTTTTTTCTCCTTTTTTTCTTTTCCTCCTTGAGCAGAAGATGTGTTCCCTTTCACTCTGAAAATGTGTTATCCAGGTTGTGATCGAGGCAGAATATCAGACCCCTCAGTGCTATTGATGTCTTAGACACTGCTTTAACTCTTTTACAGATAGCCACAGAAGGCTGCATGCATTTTCTTTATTGGGCTCTGTGTCTCTCTTGGGCATTCTCAGTGAAGACAGGGAAGTTCAGAGATAGATGTCAGCACCTGTATTTTTGCATAGTTCGCGAGAGCAATTCTAATTCTAACTTGGGTGGGTCAGTTTGGGGAAAAATACTCTTCATCTGAAGTTTTAGCCAACTGGTGTCTGCAATACTCCTGGCAACTGTGTCAGTAAAATATCTTTGGCACTGAGCAGAGATTAAGCACTCTTGCTTCCCTCCTGCCAGACTCCCACGCCAGCACTACAGAGTGGCACTGTCTCTGTGTCAGATCCAGGCAAAGGTGTGTGTCAGGTGACTATGGAACCTGATTCTGGTGGGGGAAGAAGTGAAGATGTTTATCCTGAGAACAGTTAGAGGTCTCTTCTTGTGAGAGTGGGTGATAGAGTTCGTGCAGTCTCCAGACCAGCTCCTGCATGACATGCTCCCCTCAAGCTGTGTTTGCACACTCAAGTTAGTTTACTGACCAGCTGAGTGCTGTGGTTCATGGTGATAATACTTTAATTCTCTGCATCAGCAGTGGAGTCTTACCACTAGCAGAACCTGGTTGTTCCTTCTTGCAAGAATCAACCCTACAACCCTGATCAGTCCCTCTAAGGAAAGCTTCCAAGAAATAGCTTTGATGCCTGGGAAACATCAGCTATCTCAAAGTACTTTTTTATTTTTTCACAGAGAAGAGATGTTGACAGGTGGAGTCACGTTTGTAAATGAGGCTCTTGGAAATCCTTTTACCTACCATTATTATGCCAACACTGTAGGTAACTTTATGGGGCACCATCTGCAAAGCTTTGGTGCTGTTGAACAAAGCTTCCTCTATTGTTTTTCTTTGTAGCTCCCTGTCTCATAGAAAGAGTGAGCATGAACTGATCTCTGAAGAGTGGAATATGAATCCACAGAGCACTTAGTCATTTTCTAGGGCTGCTTATGTCTTGTGAGAGTAACCTCTTTGGCTCTAGTACTAGTGCTTAGTGGTCTTAAAGCATTAAGACTTACTTGTCTGCCTTACATGATCTGTCCACATTGGAACAATTCTTGTGAGGTAAGAGAACTTATTAACTCCTAGTATTCTTCATCAATGCAGCAAGATCTTGTGGTGGTGTTAGATACCTTTTTGGCAAAATTTGAAGAAAATTAAAACTGGCTTGTTTTTTTAATAATGTTTAAAAGTGATGTTTTCTTGGTATTCTCATGGTTATTTTGTGGATAAAAACTATTTTTTTATTTAAGACTGGCAACGCTGCTAATTATATGGTTTCGTCAAGGAAATAGGTGTATAATTTGTCCTGTTTTCTATAATGATGACTAAATATTCCGTTCTGTTGTGACGAGAGAAGAGTGTTCTACTGTTGTAGCCAACTGAATTTACTGTTCTTTTTTTACCTTTTTTTTCCTGGCTGTTCTCATTAAAATATAGAAGTATGTATTTTTCTATGGTGTGCAGCTTTTTTATTATCTTTTGTGTTTGTATTGAGGTATCTGAGTTTTACAGAGGCATGGCTGCCTGAAGTAATTTTTATCTGTTGTCATGCCCATGGTACATCCATTTTTAGACTGTCTTAGTTGATGTGTCAGCCTGAAAGATGTTAAAACTATTGTGACTGATCTCCCCCTGCCTCATGGTCTGCAACATGAAAGTAGACTGATCTAATGTCAAGGTTATTTCTTTGGGGTAAACACCTGTGGAGACTAAGGTAGATATCAAGAACAGAACCTTTTTCTCCAGAGGGAACCTTTCTGTGGATCTGAAAAAAATATGAGAAACCACTTCTTTCAGCTGTCTTGCTAGAGGAAGCCCCTGAGGAGAGGGGTAATTGGATATAAGAAACCTCAGAAGGTATTTTCAGCCTTACATGCTTGTTTTTAGCAGGCCAAACTTGATAAAAGAAGGGAAGACAATTTCCAAAAGGCCAAGGGTTTGAGTAGCTGTGGAGCTGTGGCATGGCTCTTCAAACTCCTTTGAAACCTGCTGCAGGTGGGAAGCACTTTGTCCCTTTCAGACTCTATGCTTCTGGAAGTGTTTCCAAGAAGATGTGTTTGAGAGTGGGAAGGAACCTTCGAGTTCAACCACTGCTTGCTGCACAGCGGGCCGGCCGCTCCCTGTGGATTCCAGCAGTGGACGCGTGGCCCCGCGGTGCCTGAGGAGGAGGCTGTCACCTCAGAGGTTAGCTCCAGCCTGTGTAGCGTGCCACAGACTCGCAGTGACAGAGTCTCATGGCATCCCACTGGTGCTGGTGGTTACCTACCTGGCTACATCATGCCTGCTTGTCCTAGCTAGGTAGCAAAGCTGCTCCCTTACTGCGAGAGAGTTGGGTTTGACTCGCAAGTGTAGCTGCAAGTCTGTACAAATTCGTAAGCACAATAAATTGGTTTAGAGCTGCAGAGGACTCAGTAGAGAAATGGGGAGAATGTAAGACTGCTTTGACTTCAGAGCAGATGATTAGTGTTTATTTTATCTGTTACAACTGCTAAATGGAAACTAAACTTGTATTTGCCAACCGTGAGCCACGTGTCAAAGAGTTGCACAGCATAAGAAAGTAATGCATAAACATATGATGTCTTTTAGCTTTAACAAGACATCTTGTAATTAGATTTATGTAAATGTATGATGTCTTTTAGCCTTAACAGGACATTTGGTAATTAGGTTTATGTAAATGTATGATGTCTTTTAGCCTTAACAGGACACTCGGTAATTAGATTTATGTAAAAGAGAAGAAACGCAGGTTTTGTCTTTTGGTGTTTGAGCAAGGTTTTCTAAACAACTGTGCTGCCACTATACTAATTAATCATTTCCATGCTGGAGACGGATCATCAAGGAGTGACCTATAGCTTTGAAACTTCCTGGGACTACTACTTATGTATGTTGCTGAATAATTAAAACTTAAAATCAGCATTTTCTTTCAATTGCTGAGTTGTGTGGCTTTGATCAAACTTTGTGAATGCAGACTGACTTGCAAAGTTATTAATGTACTACTGCTGCTTTATTGCAACATCTGTACTTGTCTGACTATAACTAGAGAGATGCCAACACATTAACTCAATACACTTTCTACCTGAAATATCAACTTAATTAGGATCATTTATCAAAATGACACTTGTTTCATAAGGCCAAATCAAATTGATTACTGTTGTTTCTGCTGCACTTGTGCCAGCGTTAAGAGCATTACTTTCAGAAACAAAGGTGTACAAATATATATCTTGTATTGCATGAAAAGGTACTGCTAGAGGAAGAACATTTTAAGAGTATTGAAATCTAAAAAAAGAAAATACAAAAATCAAACTGATGCAGTTGCTCAGTCTTTGCGATCATCTTATCTGAATAGTTTGCCCTCATACAATGGGGAATAGCAAGGAAAAGTTGTCACAGTTTTATAGATGGGGATTTGAGAATCAGAGACACCGAGGCTCAGACTTCAAAATGTGTTTACTCACCTTAAAGGCTTTTGATGAGACCAGGAGTTAAGTATATATTTATTTTCCAAGTTTCTGGATTAAAGTGACCTGAAGATCTACTGAAGTCAAACTAAGTATTTCATGTTTTGGGAAAGTGCTACTCAAAACCCCAAACCATTTACAATTCAAAGAGCTAAAATACTAATTTATTTTACATCAGAGTACTTTTCTAGTGTTTTAATGAAGGCTGTACTTAGTAGACATGTTTCTTGAAATGGAATTCTGTTTGGATCCTCTTCTAGATGTTCTAATGTCATGTGCTCTGTGCTAAAAACCGTATCAATAGTGTCATCTGACACCATCTGTGACCTGACTTACATATAATTTGGCTTGTATGTTTAAGGTTATAAAGTTGGACTGACCTTACCAGCCCTCCCGTTCCCTTGGTAACTCTGAATTTGAACTGTAAAAGGTGGATAGGATCAGCTGGGGGAATCTGAGTGTTTAAGTAAATCTAATAAAAACTCAGCCAACAGAGAAAGCAGAACGTTGCCATTCTGAGTAAGGTAATGTTTTCTCTTTAAAAATGAGTAGTTCAGAGGTGGGATTGGGTCACCTGACTTTTGCATATCAAGTTTTGGTGAAGATACGGAAAGAAATATTAGGTGCCATCCACATGACCTCCAGTGAGCTCTTGAAATGGGATATTCATGAGTTAGACAGGAGAAGAATGGCTCAGAGAAGAGGAATGCAAGTTGGGTGCAAAATTTGTTTGCAAACTATACTCAGAACTGTTTTCAGTATTCCACTTTTGCAGGGAGTTACTGTATAGTCCTGAGGCTCATCTGTCTGAAGACATCAGTAGTTAGTTTGTTAATTATATGGATGTTTGTGACAGAGGTGAGAGCAGCTGCTGGGATGTTGAAAGGATGCTTTCAGAATTTCAAGGGAGCTTGATGGTTTAGAGAGGTGGTCTAAGAGTTGCACCCCCAACTTCCTTGCCCACATGGCAGTAGGAAAAGCAGAAAAGGCCTTGGCTCTGTGTAAGCCCAGCTCACCAAGAACAAAAACATCTCTATATTATCAACCCCGTGTTCAGCACAAATCCAAAACACAGCCCCTTACCAGCCACTGTGAGGAAGATTAACTCTACCCCAGCTGCAACCAGCACAAGCTCCAGCTGATCACTGTTTGATGATGTCAAGCTCTTTTGATGAAAGTCAAGTTATATTGGTCTATATGAAAAGGATCATCATCTGCAGGCATGTGGCATGAGTAGTTAAGTTTTTGCTCTGTTCAGCATTGCTAAACTCTCCGAATTTGTCTGCCCCATTTTGGGCACTGTAAGAGAGAGGAACAAGGTAAAAACAATACAGAAGAAAGAAATAAGAATACTCAGGGTCTGGAGTATGTGATTACCAAAGGAGAAACAAAGAGACAAGATAATTTATTCTAACCTAGAGTAATTAGTATATCTACATAGATTTTAGTACCTACTTTTATACTCTTTTTTTCCTCTAAGCCATTTTTTTAATGCTTAGCTGGTGAGTATCTCATTTCAAGAGCTTACAGAGCTGATGATGACATTGGTAAGGAAAAGTTATGAGTCTGAAGTCCCACCTCTGAAACTGACTCTTTCATATGACTGAACTCCTATTCTTTAAAGAGGAAATGTTACTCAGAAAAATGTGTAAAGTATGTGACTTCCAGAGGAGAAGTGAAGAGTAGAGGTAGTTTATTCCAGCCTGTAAAAATAGAACTGAGAACCTGTGTGTTAATATTGCAGTGGAGAGAGGAAAAAACTCCAGTTGTCTTTAATAGACCTGGCAAGACGTAAAGCCAGGAAATAGCATTAAAACTTATTTTTCTTTTTCTCTTAAGCTTTGGCAGACCCTTGACAGCAATAGAAGTCAGCCCCTGGGTTGTTTTGCCCAAGGGTTTGTTTCCAGGGTGTGGGGGCCTCAGGAACAAGCTAGAAAATGCATTTATTATGATGAATAGATCTCTTTGTCTGATATTTGAGTTTTATTTGACCTTCATGATCTAGGCTACTGGTTTTTGGGGTGTACGCAGAGTCACTCTGGACCAAGTGCTAAACCATGTGTAAATAAAATCATACTCAGAAGCAAGTAACCTTATTTTTGATATCTCTAAGTTTTCAATTAATTGTGAAGATTAATTTCATTTATTTCAGTGGAATCTCAAATACAGGGATTGAACAGATCAGATTTACACGCTGCTTTGCTACTTTCATGGTTTTACACATAAAGAAACTTCTCAGGAGAGCAAACAGTTTCTTCTTGAGATGATGAAAAAAGCAAGCACCAAAGACCCTTGTGTTCAGTCTTTGTTTTACGTTGGTGACATTGCAATATGCCATAATTATTTTTCATACTAAAAGAAGAGAAAGTTGTTGCTACATTGGTTCTGCAACTGAAATTGAAAATACGCTTTGTTCTGGCCTATTTATTTTTAATTCTTTCTCTTCAGTTCTTTTTGCCTCCAGCAAAATACCACTTCACTCTAGCAAACTATTAAAAGAAGCAATATCCATGCTGCTTGTTTGGCCCATTCCATCAATGCACGAATGTGCAACAAAACCATCAGAAGAGACTTTTCTATTGCACTCACATCACTTACTGAATTGCTCTGTTGATAATTTTTCTGCTCTGATGTCTTGTTTACCAACTGGTTTTGCCTTATTATGGAGAAGCTTAGCCCTTTGTTTGTTGTGCTCTTTTCACGTTTAGTGGCTGAAATGTCCCTCGTATCAATTACTGGAGCAAATCCAAAGAAGGGCAGCGAAGCTGGTGAAGGATCTAGAGCAGAAGTCCTCTGAGGAACAGCTGAGGGAGCTGGAGTTGTTTGGCCTGGAGAAAAGGAGACTCAGAGGAGACCTTACTGCTCTCTAAAACTACCTGAATGGAGGTTGTAGCAAGGTGGGGGTTGGTCTCTTCTCCCAGGTAACAATATAAGGAGTGGTTAGAGGGAAGAGAGACCCTAGCTTGTCAAAATAAGCACTGCTCACTAAAAACCGAGTTAACAAGAATTCCAGCTCAGTACTAGATCTTGCTTTTATTACTAAGTCTTGATACACATCTGTAGTAAATATTTTACCTTACTTGCAAGCTAGGGTTATGGGCCTATCTCTGATGTTGCAAAGGTTGTGGACAATAGGCAGGGATGTTATGAGTATATATGAGATTAATACAACTTCAGATCTGTCTGACAGAGATGCTGCTTTGTATGGGAGGGGGTGAAATGGCAATCACTTAATTTTGATAAGATTAAAGCAGCTTAATCATATCAAGAACACACTGAAACAGAAAATCTAGTGGCATGTGTTTACTGTAATATCCCATTAAAAGAAGTAATTTCTGTTGTAACTAAAGCCGTCATGCCTGAAATGATAAATACTGGGATAATTCACTTCCTGTGACTGTAATTGTGGTACTAAAAATTCCAAGTGAAATTCATGCAGTAGAGAAGTAGCTATGATGATATTCATTACTGCTATGAAAGAAAGTTCATTCATATTCTATGTAGATGAAACTTGCCTGATGTTATTTGAACAGAAAGATAAAAGCTTGGTTTTGAATGGACTCTTAATTTGAGAGGAACCCTGGGCCTACTCTGTTAGACCTATCTACAGAATGTGTTTTACTAGAAGAAACTGGATTGAAAGCATAAGGAAGTCTTTGCCCTTACCAAATAAAAATGGAAGAGGTATCACTGTATCACTGTGATCCCTTCCAATGTGACCCATTCTGTGATCAAGTTAGCTTGAAGGAAGATGAACAGCACATGCTGTTTCCTGGTTTGTGTCTGAAGTGTGATAGTCTAGGGCTTTGGTTCTGCTTGTAGAACTACTAGTATCTTTTGGGATGTGTTGTAACTTTTGGATATGTAGTCAGTGAGCTCAAAATCAAGTTTGAAAATGATGTAAGTTTTATTTAACAACAACAACAACAACAACAACAAAAGGAAAGAAAAAAGGGGGTGGGGTGCAGGTCAACTCAGATGATTTATTGCCGCATGAAAAAGAAGTAAAGTTGCAAAGTAGAACTGAGCTGACACAGGTTGTTAAGGAACAGTGAAATTGTCTTGTGTCTCTAAAATTCTCTGGTGACACCAAAACAACCTGTTATTATCTTGGGGAACAAATTACCTAGGCTTCTCAATCTGATGAGGCAGCCCAATATATAAAATATTTTTTAATAATTACAAGTATTTTTACTTTGAGTAAGTAGTTAAATTTGTCACTTAAATAAATTATTATTTAAGGTGTCTTTCTGGATTGTTGTTGCACGAATGAAGTAGCTGACGGAACTTGCATGACAGCTTGTTAAATCTCTTCTGGACTCTGTTGCCCAATACTTCTCCTTCCTTTTTTTTTTTTTTTTTTTTTAAGACACATTAGGAATGGGTTTTGTAATTGAGAAAAAAGGTAGGTGGTTTTTCAATTTAGTAGTATTCAATGTTTTTTCAACTGAACATTTATTTCCATGTGTCTGTGGGTTTCCATTCCTCTAACTGTTGCCATGCCATAGCCACCTAAAATGAGAGGAGAGAAGGCAACAGGAGTTAGTTGCAAGTTAAAGGTATTTCATATGGAAACTTTTGAAAAGTGCATTTATTGCCAATGAAAGATGTTGCTCTTCTGCCGAAAGCTGATCCGTTTCGGTGTTTTCTGATGCTTCATTCTTGCCTTCTGCAGGAGATGTCAGTTAATGGCTGAATGTGGGTGTTGGGGTGTTCATTGGCTCTGGAAAGGGTTATAATATGAAGCCCTCATAATCCAAGGCGAAATGGACAGCAACTTGCCACCTCTTAGACCTCCACAAAACTGTGGAGATGGAAGGGATCCACTCAAGGGTACTGGGGAAGCTGGTGGAAGTGCTCACTGAGCCACTTCTCATCATATATCATCAGTCTTGGCCAACTGGAGAGGTCCCAGTTGACTGGAGATAAGCAAATGTGACACCCCTATGCAAGAAGGGTTGGAAGGAGGACTTGGGGGTCTGTCAGCCTGACCTCAGTGCTGGGGAAGACCATGGAGCAGATGATCTTGAATTCCATCACGCCTCATGTGTGGGACAGCCAAGGGATCAGGCCTAGCCAACATGGGTTCATAAAAGGCAGGTCCTGCTTGACCAACCTGATCTTGTATGACGAGATGATCCACTAAGTGGATGAGGGAAAGGCTCTGGATGTTGTTTATGTGGACTGTAGTGCAGCCTCTGATGCTGCTTCCCACAGCATTCTCCTGGAGAAACTGGCTTGGACAGGTGCACTCTTTGCTGGATGAGAACTGACCGCGTGACTGGACCCAGAGAGTGGTGGTGAATGGAGTTAGGTCCATCTGGTGGCTGGTCACCAGTGTGTCCCCAGGGCTCAGTGTTGGGGCCAGTCCTGTTTAATATCCTTATCGATGCTCTGGATGAGGGAGTGGGGTGCACCCTCAGTCAGCTTGCTGATGTGGTGGCAGTGCTTGTGTGTGTTTTAGGTTATAGTATAGAATTTATCCAAATCAGCTCCAGGAATCACCTTTCACTAGTTGTTAGTTTTTTGAGGATATAACTTTGAAAAGTAAGACCTTTCATCTCTTGTTCGATGTGCTGGCCCTTGCTTCTTGTTTCAAGTGCTGAACTCCCACTTGATGGCTATGAAAAGCATAGGAATGTAGTTAAAGCTTACTTTAAAGGAAAAAGCTTCAAAATCCAAGCCAGAAAACCCTGCCAACTAACACTACTTTACAATTTATTCATTTTTGTGTACAGTTTTGAGGTTACCTTCCTACCTGGATATTTCTTGAGTATTTTTAAGCTCGTAGAAGGCGTGTGTTTGTGCATAAATGCGTGTCAGATGCAGAAAGTCAGAGCACCAAGGAGAGGCTGCTGTCTTTCTCTTAAAACATGGTAGTCTCTTTGAACATTTCTTCCTGAGAGAAAAGGAGAATGAATTAGAAATATAGTTATTAAATGGGTAGCAAATTGAATATATTCCATTCTTTTTGCTTGCCAGAAAGGGTGCCAGGTTATCCTTGCTCGCTTAACATCTGGATACTGGGGTAGTGTGATAGCTTTTGGAATGACAGTGCAATTCATAAGGAGTTTCAGGTACTTAATCAGTCAGTCTTTCAGAAATAATTTATCTAAATTTGAAGTTAATGGTAATTGAATTTAGGATTTCTTCTATTTAGCTTTATAAAGTAAACAACGATATACAAGTCCAAGTAATCAGTCACAAAAATGTGAGTGTTATACTAGTTTTTCAGCTACAAGTGAGTTTTAACTCTTTATGAAGGACGATTGAGCTTTTATTGATGGGGACCTCATTCTTATACTTTCATCAAAAAGCAAAGTGTTTGGGGTTTTATCATGTATCTTGCTTCCCAGCCAGAAGCAGATGAGTTATGAAGTTTTTGTGTTTCACCTGTCTTGCCAAAC
The DNA here is from genome assembly GCA_013398015.1 of Oreocharis arfaki. Classification (NCBI taxonomy): domain Eukaryota; kingdom Metazoa; phylum Chordata; class Aves; order Passeriformes; family Paramythiidae; genus Oreocharis; species Oreocharis arfaki. The sequence goes on from VZRR01002747.1 coordinate 601,201, forward strand.
ACGGAAAACTTACAGATAGCTCAGAGGTCTGCACAGTTAGGTAGCACTTACTGCTGGGTGAATTCAGAAGACACAGTTGTTCTTGAGAGAGATGAGAGATTGCTGTGCGTCTTCCTAGGGGTTGCTTTCTTTCTATTTGAGCATTTTTCCATTCAGTCTGGACCATCAGAGAAATGCCAGCATTGTAGTTTGGATACCAGCTAGAACACAGCTCGCTGAGGGCAAATTATTTTATTGGGCAATATAAATAAGCATGTAAGTACGAAAATGTATTTCAGCAATGTGTTTGATGTCATACCTTGGGTTTTATTTTTATAATATCATAATTCCGATAAAAATTTTCATTTTTATCTTTCTTTTAGAAGCATCAGTGCTTCAGGCCTTTCTATTTCTTCCAGGTACAGAAAAATGCTACTTATAATAAAATATGGAGGAACTTGATGTATTTGAGGACTTTGTCAAGCTTGTCATTGAGCCCAAAAGTTAGTGGAAGTGGTTATCAGTCAACAGTTTGTTTTTTTTTTTTCTGTAGGGAACCAGATTATAGGAATTTAAAAATAAATTTAAGGATATCTATATTTGATATGTAAAAAAAATGTATGTGTATTTTTTGTATAACCTGGCAAAATCTAGAAGAAAGAGGACCCTGATAAGTGAAGAAATAAGACCATAGGTTAGGAATAATTGAGGATAACTTAGGTTGAAGAAGTGGAGGTTCTTAAAGGGAGTCTTCCAAAATTCCTTGTTTGTATGAAATTCAGTTCCATTCTGCTCTGGATATAAGACAACATTATTAAACAGAAGTGTTTTGAGAATTTCTGTTTTAGGAATGTGGTCATTTGTTCCAACTTGGAATTCATTTGGGGGCTTCCCCTGCCTCAACTCAAAATTGCTATAGATCTTTCCTAAATAGTATTGAATGAGTTTCTTTCTTGTTTTTAATACTATATTTCTATCCCTTAATGTTCTCCAAGAATACTCTGGGTTTTTAAGTGTAGGCAGAAATATCAAAGCTCAAGGTAGAGTTTAATAAAGTTGCCTTTGCCTTTTGTTAACCTTTTAGTTATCTGATTTATGACTGGATATACTGTCAAGCTGAACACCTCATAATGGCCAAGCCGTTAGTTCTTGTTATTGTTCTGTGTCTTGTTACAGCACAGCAACATTTAGTAACTTGAAAATGATCAGTGTTCAAAACAGCAGTGTAATTAATTCCAGCAGAACACTAGGAACGGCACTAGAGAACTACTTGCTATTAAGAGGCTATGAAAAGTTGCTGAAAATAAAGCTTGATTAAAACTGAAACGTTGTTTGTGGCTGGGACGTACAAATGAAGGAATGGAAGTTGAGGCTGAGTCAGATGGCTTTGGAGCCGAGGAGAAAAGTAACTGAGGTAAGCTTAGAAGAGTGAGCCATGCAAAGGAGTGCAGAATTCCAGATGCTGGTGCAGGGAGGTCCAGAAGAGGGTTTTTTGTAGTTGCTTTGCAATAATAGTGGATTTCTGTTGGCTATCAAGTTTGTTTCTGAATAGGAGGAAAGAAGTCCATTTTAGGGCTACTTTCAAGTGTTGTACAGAAATCTTTTTTTAAAAAGGCTGAAATTACTGAATACTGTAATACTTCTTTTGCTGAGTAGTCAAATATGGCGAAGTGTGTGAAGAACATCTTCTGTTAATCAGACTGGTTGAAGTTCGGGATTCGTGTTGGTGTTTAACAATGTAGTGACTACTGGTGAAATTTCTGCTGACATAAACTTCTCATTTAAATAAAATACTAATAACTTTGAAGAAAGTTTAAAAAAAGTCTCCTCTGCCTCTGAAGTTGTTGATGATTAAGGATTTTGTAATGCTAGGAGTAATTGCTTTAATTAGCTATTAAACAGGTTTCAGGGTCAATGTGAGAACAAGTTTCTCTCTTTCATTTGATTTAGTAGGAGCAGGTAATGATTATTTTTTTTTTATTATCTTTGCTCTCTTCTTTAGAATTATTTACTTAGCACATGGAAGGCAACAGATATTTGCTATTATAAAATCAATTTCATGCCTGACTAAACTATCTCTTCCACCTCTGTCATTACTCTTGGTGCTCGGGGTGTTATCTTAGGCTTATTTGTGTTTATACAACTGGATTGCAGTGGGCCTTTGCAATAATTATTTGGGGATTTTGGACCCTGCAGCAGCAAACAAAAAAAGGTTCCAAGTAACAGATGTGCAAGTGTGCTTGCACATGATTGTCGTATTCCTTCCCTATAGAAAAATGACTGCTTAATTTTGGATAGTGTTTAAAGCACATTCATGCTAAATAATTCCAGCTACATGTTCCCCTTTAAATAGAGGAAAAAACAGCTCAGACAAGAAAGGAAAAATATTTTTATAGAAACTCCTGTTTAGTCAAGTGAGACTCGTAAGTAAACATCTGCAAAGCAATATCTGACAACTAAAATGTTGACATTTAGTGGTTAGTTACCATGTTCCATGCATCTGTAATCTGTATCTTCTGTGTTTGTATTTTTTTATTTTGAGCTGGTGAGTCCAGTAATTGAATAGATTACAGAGCAGCTTTTGAATTCAAAGTAACTTCTCAAAGAGTATGTACAGAGTTAGCTTTCAGAATGAAACGATGTTTCCTTATCATTTTTTGAGGGGTGTCCAGCATCTGTAAGTCAATTAAAATGCTGTGGTATACGAAGGAAAAAAAAAAGAGATACTGCGAAGGCAAAGAACACATACCTGATTCCCACAATGACAAGCTGTGTGTATATGTGATTTTGGTGTTGATAAGCTGAATTGGTTTGTTTAAAGTAACTCCAGCGATATTCAAGTTTGTATCCTGAATGACATGGATTTGAAGAGCTGCACTCTTCAAATGTTAGGTCACTTTGTGTAACACATTAGAAAACTAGGGGTTTTTTTCGATCAAGGTAATGTTCATGTTTTGGAATCTGGGAATTGTTTTCTTTGTTTTCTCAGTGGTCTGAGTGCCTCAGAAATGAACTACTTGCCTGTTGATTTTTTAATAATTTCTTGAGGGACAAAGGAAGAGAGTAGCTTGTGTGGGTAGAGTTGCACTGGACCTGGATTCTAGCTACCCTTAGCGTGTAGGTTGTCTCTGGTGAATAAGAAGGGTGATGCAAACAGATCACTGTATCTTTCATAGTGGTTAAAGAGGAGGTTCTCCTGCTCTGTTATATTTTTCTTCCTAGTTTAAGTGTCCTCGATAATATTTTTTGTCTTATTTCTTTTTCCTCCTGTGAAATACTCAGCATTGCCAGCTGATTAAAAAAGCAGTTGTGCAACCTGAGCACCAATGGGTGCACCTGTAATGCATAGGTATGTAGGAGACAATATCCTATGTCCTAGAAAATATATAAATGAAGGTATCTTTCAGCTCTCAAGTCTGCCAGATATTCACCCTGCCCTCTGCAGTGGCAGATGGGCATTGGGCAAGGCGTATCCTGTGGCAGTTGGGAGGGTGCCAAGCTAGTACTCTTGAGATTTCTCCTCTGTCCTTGCATTAAGAAAAAAGGAGAGGGGAACAGGGACAGGATTACAATTGACGTGTTCACCACAGCCATATTCCTACTCGTAGTTATAATCATAAGCCAGTGCCTTTTCTCTGAGATCTCTCTTTTCTTATGCCTTTCAGCGCTTTCACAGGAGCCAAGATGCTGAGTCTATCCAAGTGGCTTGTTTTATCATTTTTCACGGCTGTGTTTTTCTTCTGTGCTGTGTGCATCAGCAAAGCTGTTAAAATGGAGCTGAGAAAAAATGCTGCTTCTTGCAAGCTATTGAAATCAAGTTATAATAAGGAGATGTTACTTTTGAGCCTTACACTGAGCGTTTCAGAGCATTAGAAATGTGAAAAATTGTAAAATGAAGTTTGAATTGCCTGAATTGAGTTGATTGTTACAACTGAAATACCAATAGCTCTTTTAATATATTGTTTCATATCTACTGTTCTATCTTGATCAAAGTCTTAAAGTAACTCGGCTATAAATAAAAGAGCATAAATTTTGATTTTGAGTCTGTTGTGAAGTTTCTAACTGTCCTTATGTAGAAGGAATTTCTAAATGACTTAAAATGTTAAAAGGAGTCTTTTTGAGGACTAGTAATTTAAAAAAACATTCTTACCTGCATTGTAAAGGAATAAGTCTATATAAGAAGATACTCCTTTTACCACCACACATATGCTTTGGAGGCTTGTCATAGGAGCAAGGTACTGTTTAAGGAAATAAATCTGATTGTTTCTTTTTTATCTTGGTTTCATTTGGTTTTCTTACCTGCTTGGGAGAGAAAGTATCTGGGTTGGCTTTTTTTTTCTTTAAAAAAAAAAAAGTTTGTTGTCTTTTTGGTTTTGTTGTTGTTGTCTTTGTTGGTTGGTTGGTTGGTGTCTTTTGCGGGGGGGGTGTTGTGTTTTATTTTGGGTTTTTTTCTTCTTTTTTTTTCTTTTTCTTAAAGGAATTATGGTGGCCTTTCTCCCGCATAGTTGATGGATATAGCACTTGTTCCTAAGCTCAGGCCAGCACCTGAGAGCTGGGCTGTGCCAGTACAGCAGTAAATAGTGCACATAACAGTGCTCTTTATGGAGTTGTTGTGGGACACACTTCTCCAGTGCAGCCAGAAGTGATTCTCTCCTGAAGCAGTGGATGTTTGGGGGCTGCTGTTTCCCTTTGAGTGACTTTATATGTTTATTTATACACACTCAAGTTGGGAGGAAGCAGCAGTGGGAATAGATGTAAATTGCCTCATTTCCTGCCAAATTGCTTCACTTTCTGAATTAAGCATTAAATGGAAGGAATCTGAAATTAAGTAGAGTAACTTGGTATTGAGTTTGGGTGGGGGGAAAACTCTAGAAAGGAAAAAGAAAGAATTTATGAAGTCCAAATTGATGGTCTTTCCAGTGACTGTTACTGGGCTTTCTATTTCCCAAATTGAGCCTGCTGCTTTCATCGTTGTGGGAAGCAACCAAAGAGACACAGTCATGTAGAGCTTAGACATAGCAGGAACTAAGTGTTAAGAGTCACCTTCTATAAACTTTGGAGTTCCTGGATGTGCCTAAAGGCCTCTGGATTTTTTTACTGTTTAATTCTTGGGCTTGGGGTGTCATGTTTGCATTTGGTTCTGGAGCTCAATCTTTGTGCAACAGGCTGTGCTTAACTGGTCAGTGTAGATTTCATGGTTGGAAACACTGAATTAGACCATGTAGTCTGAAGCTTCTGGGGTGGACACCCAACTGTGAAGAAAAGTTTAAGTTGATCACTCTTACTATGATAACCTTGCACCATAGTGGTTATTGTGGTGGAGGTTTGCCTTGTCTTAGTTTGAGTGCTTAATACAAAATCTGGCTTCGATACCTGGTTTTCGCTTCATGTAACAGATGGTGACACTTCAGTACAGTTCTATACATTATTTTTTGCAATAAATTGGGTCTGGAGAGTACTTTTTTAGTTAAAATTGTGATTGTGAGGACAAATGATACCTCCTCTTGTTCAGGACCTCTTCTCTAGGAAGTCTTGATGTGTGTTCAGCGTGGTTTCTTAGGAGTCCTGCTGTTTGTATGGCTTCCCCTTTCTGTTGATGCAGATTCACTTTTTAAGCAGTGTGTGGCAGAGGGAGAAATCCTGGGTTCTGCTCTGGTTAAAATTATTTTAATAGTGAGAAGTAATTAAGTTTCTGGGTGTTATTCAGTGATTCGTTAGCTGGCAGTGAAATAGCCTATTGATTTTTGGGTTTTTTTTTGTTTATTTTAAAGACAATGACTTGAATTATAAGATGTAATTTCATCCCATCTGAGTAATAGCATTTGCCCCTGTATTTCCACACCGCTGTTCAGGAGTAGGACTGAAATAGCAAGGCAGCCCTACTGTCAGCTCTTCATTATCTGGGGCAAAGTCTGGAACGCAACAGAAGAGACTGGAAAAATCCAAGTAATTTGCTTAGGTAAGATGCCATAGAAACGCTGCCAAGAGAAATGTCTGCTATCAGCTTGTAGCTCTTGAGCTGTGGTTGAGTACCACTCAAGGTTGTTTCTGAAGAACAAGAAAGCTGTCTCCATTGTGCACTTTAATATCCCAGGCTGGTGAATATATAGCTCCTTTTTACTTGTGCCGCTGCAGGACTAGTACTTAGGTAAGAGATGGCTTGGTGCTGGAGACCAGTGGTATCCAAAGTGGAATGGGTGCACAATACACTGGGTGCAGGAAAAAAACTATTTAGGTACCACTAGTAAAGAACAGAAAGTAACGGGTAATCTCCTGTCCAATTCCTCCTGCATGGACTCCTTCAGTCCTCTTTGGTGTTCTACCTTTTGGTGGAACTTGAGGCCTAAATATGAAGGTAAGTTGACTAGAACAATACTAGTTACTTGTTTGCTTTGTTTATTGACACATTAAATTTAAAAGAAGTATTCTCTTCCCTTTCTATCATCCTTTTCTCAGAGATTCACTTAGTTCGTCTGTTGGCTGAAGTGTGGAGCCACATGTCTGTTGACCTTTTGTGCCAAGATGGCATTGTCAAAATCCCTATTTAAAGGAATACAATCATTAATAAAATTAATGATACATTTTAAAGTGTATAAGGTTACCTAGGCTGGGGCTTTTACATGTTTTTCAGTGTGAAGCTTTTTATCATGTGTCAATTATTAACAAGGTTTGTTGGTAATTACATATTGCTTGTAATAGGCAAAAAAACCCCAAACCAACCAGAATCTGGAATGCACTCAACTGTTTTAATGCTTGATTTGAACTTTTATCAAGTATGTCCTGTATCCTTTTGTATTTGGTCAGAACTCTTTGTTTGTGAGCATTCTTTTGTGTTACTCCCTCTTTACTGTGCCTATTTATTCTTGCCTTTTTGTTATCCCCTAAAGTTAAGGCATATATAACTTCTATCATGCTGATTTTCTTTTGTGTAGTTCAATACTCTGTCTTCAGCAGGAACTAAGTACCTGACAGTGTTTCTGTAAAAGTTTCAAAAGACTGTTGCTTGTGTGTATTATTAGATAAAAGGAGAGGAGAACTGAGCACATGATAAGTTACCGTTTAAGACTGCATTCCGAAGAGAATCAGGTCACTAAAAACTGATGTCAGGCAAAACTGGGTTTTTTTGCTTACTTTTTTTTTCTAAAAAGAGTTTCAGCATAGATGTTCTTTGTAAAATGATACCTCTTTTCCTTTCACTCTTCTTTTTTTGTTCCTGACTTCTCACACAATTATTGTGCTGTCTTTGCTATTGTTAGGAACAAGTGAAAGCTGGTAGGTCTGTGGGTAGAACTAAAATTGGTTTTATTTTTGAAGGAGGTGGTGATGTAAGCATCAGGTTATCTCCAAGCACAAGTCAGAATTAAGTGGGTTTTATGACCTCAATAAAATCTTAGCATACAAAAATGAATACATGAATTGATGTTGCAAGAGTCCTGGAAGTCTTGAGCAGTTATTCAGGTAGGTTAAGTTGATTTGACTGGTGATGGAGATTACATAGTCCAAAACCTTATTTATTTGTTATCCCTAATCCCAGTTTTTAGGCCATCTAAGTAAATTCCACATGCAGATCCTTGCCATCTTGTATTTTACACATTCTTGTTTAAAGCAGGTTATAACTAGATGGTTACAGAGTACAAACAGTGTGTGGGTAGTGTACATGGACTAAAGCTTAATACAGAAATAATTGTGAGAATTTTACTAAAATTAGTAACTGTTGTTACTTGCACTGCATGAAGCTCAGTTGTGTATTTTCATCAAGAGTTCCTTATTCTAATAAACAGACCCTCTTTCCCTCAAAGTTGTTTCCATGGCTTTTTTTGTGAACAGCATGACGTATATGAATAACAAAGTATCTTTAACACTGAGTATGTTTAACACAGTTAATTTTTAAAGGTGGTCATGTGTGTCAGTGCAATTTTCAAACAAATTACATTAATTTAATTTGTGAAGTTCTTGGTGTGAAACTGATGTTGGAAGACAACATTTTCTAGACTGTTTCCTAAATCACAGTAACAGAACACACTCATTACATGGAGCTGTTTTCCAAAGACCTGCTCAAAATTCCTCTGTCAGCTCTGGCTTGGTGGGCATGGGGCTGTTCTTTGTCCATTGTTGACTGCTCCCCTTGGGTCAGCCTACACACCTACATACTCTGTGTGTAGGCACATCCGTGTGCACGCACACACACCCACCCCCACACACACACACCCCCCTGCCCCTGCTTGGAACGTGAACAGCCCGTACACCCCGTGTGTGCCAGCCAGCTGGAAAGCTCCTGGGGCTCTCTTCCTGCCTTTTTCCCTCAGCGACTTGGCTCAGGCCTGAAACACAGGAGATGAGCTCTTGTGTTGAGCCCTGTTTTATGCTGTACCCTGGCCTGTGGCCATTAGTGCTTCTGTAAGTTCTCTGATACTCCTTGGGGACCAGGACTCTTAAAGGGAAGCTGAAGCTGCTCCAACCAATTCCTAGCCCCCTTTCCATTGTACCTGGAGTACTTTTTGCATCTTAACATTCGCATTGATGCTAATCCCAGCCTTGGAGAAATAATTAATCCACACCTCGCAATGGGGATGCAAGTGACTGTGAAGAGGAAAAGGATGCCTTGACACCGTAGGTGTCCTGGTGGAATGTGCTGTGGCCCTTATGGGCTGGAAGTGTAAGCTTCAACGTTTGCTAAGTTCCATCATTCCCGGGAACTGTCATATGTCATGATTCTTGCTTAGAAACTAGAGGTAGCAGCCATTGCAGAGTTTCTTGCCTCTCAAGTCAAATCAAAGGGCAAGGTGATGCCTCTGCTAAATGGGGGAATGGTGGATGCAACAGCATCTCTGTCCAGTGCCTGCTGTGTCACTGGCAGCAGCTGAAAGAATGACTGGGTGTGATGTACCTGGTTCTCCCTTGGGACTTCAGTATTTTGCAAAGTCTCTCATTCTTTAGTCTGCCTTCAGAATATGTGAAAGCTCTTAATGTGTTCAAGCTCTATTGCGACAGATGTTCTTGGACTGATTTTCTAAGCGGAAAAAATAAAGTTTCTAGGACTGGTTATAGGTGCCACCATCTAGCCAGAGGTGATTATGCGCCATCAAAACCCATCCTAAGGTGCTATGAGGCCTTGTCCGAGTAGCAGTCCTGAGGGCTAAAACTGCTAAAAGATCTGGCTGCTAAAAATCAAAAGGTTTGCCTAACATGGTGCATTTGCAAGATAATATGCAAATCGGTAAGACCCTTGAAAGCTGTCTTTTGGTTAGTTGTGTAGATTTGTATGCCTGCATGTATTGTGAGGTGGGTACACAGCGTGCACCTGCTAATCAAATATTGGAGTGTGCACAGTGGAATGATTACGTAGATACGCTCATACATGACACTGACCTGGATATGCTGAGAAGTCTCTATTGCATAGCTTTGAGGAGACCAAATACTGCTTAAAGATAAAATATTTTTATCTGTCCCAGAAATTTGTTTACTAAACACGTTAGAAGAAATACTGGTTGTTGGCAGTGTTGCAATATTTAAGGTAATTACTTTCTATGTATTTTTCTGGGGATTCATCTCTGAAGGTATTTTGTAAAAGTAACTGGAGTTTCTCAGCTATCACCATGGACCTCAGCAGTCAGCCTGCAGATCCTGGGATGGTGAGCAGTCTATATTCTCCAGAAGCTTCAGTGCATGGCTTAATTTTTTAGCGTATTTTCAATACATATTTCTTCATAGCAATGAGAACTGTTCAAAGATTTTGTTCTTTCTTCTACTCCCGAGTGCCACAGAGGGAGTCCCAGATACTCTTCAAATTCTATTCCTCTTGTTTTTTGTATTGGAGAAAAACTATTAAATTAACCTCTTTTAAAAAACGGAAATAACTGTCAATTCTGTTACAGATATTGTTCCGCTCTGTAGGCAGATTTTGGTTCATGTTCCTGAAAGAATTGTTTTGATTCAGAAGCTGTTCCTGATGAAAAGCTTTATTTAAAATAGCAATATCTGTATCTCCCCAAAAGATAATTCTGGACTCTTCTCAGTTTTTCTCTCATCTTGTAAAACATGTATTATGTTAACTTTTCACTGCTTGAACTTTGGTTAACCTATTGCGGCATATTGCAAAGCAACCACTTTGTCTCTGTTTCAGTAACATTCCCCCTCTTGCCCCAAGGGAAACTTCGAATATGCTGTTTCTGTGGAACAAATTCCCTTTCTATTTGATGGAAAGTAAGAATAATATAAATTACTGTTTTGTTTTAAGTTTTTTCTCCCTTTTGAGAAGCCTTAATAAGGGTCATGTTTTTATTGTTCTTGCACAAAAATATATGAAAGTGTTGGCACTGTTGACAGCTTATCAGCATACAGTGATAAATGAAATTCAGAGCTGGGGAAAAAGGCTATATGAAGATTAAGTGCTAACAAAAAAAATTTATTCATGTCACTGGGGATATATAATACTATCATATCTTGGTTCCCCCTTCTACTTTCTTTTCTTTGCCTCCAGCTACCTTTCCTATATTGGACTTTCATTTAACTGCCTTACTTTGTTAATGTAGAATGTATGAAGGTTTTGAAATATTGCTTCCTAGGATGTTATGTCTAGGCTGCATATGTTACAGAAAAAGGTGCAAACTTGGGATGCTGTACATATATTGCTACTTAGATTCTTTCCTACCTACTCCAAAAGTTAAGGCCAAGGAAGTATAATTAAAGCATTGCTTTCCATATAAAGAGCTGAGATTAGTTCCATTGATGCCTTCTGAAGTTGATAATGCAGCTTGGTTATGTAATAGAAACTTCTTATGAAGATTTATTTGTAATCTACAGATTTTCATGAAAATCTGGGATGATATAAATAATCACCAGTTGGTCTGTCTTCTGAATTAGTCATATATGAAAGCCAAGTTTTCTTTCTATCTTTTCTGGGCACAAACTTTTTTTTAATCTTCTTCTGAATATGATGAATGTAGCTTTGATGAGGACAAAATTAGAGGATCTTGCATTGTCAAAGTGTCTGAAAATGGCCATTACCTCAATGCTTTTTAGTTGAAATATGCCTGTAAAATATACAAATGGTTGCAGTGACTTAAACTAAAGTCTCCTGTTGGCAATAGGATGACTTTCAGTGACTTTCATTGTCACTGGACAAAGACCCCAGAATACTCTCCTAGCCTATGGTGGATTTTGTTTTTTATTGCTTGAAGAAGTTTTAGTCCAAAAAATACATTCAGTTGCTTTTAAAACATAGGAAACTTCTCATGTCTGTTGCAGGTACTTGAGCAAGAATAACAACTAGTGAGGAATACCCTCTGTGAACTTGTCACGTGTTAACTTCATTTAATTTCCTCAGTTATTAAATGGGAAGGTGCACTGAACAGTTGTTCTGTCTCCATTTTCATGTTATTCATTATCTTATAAATTACTGTCGTATCTCAGTTACCTCATCTTCTGAACTGAGGAGTCCAGGTATCTTAATGGTTCCCCAGATTAGTATATTCCATGTGTTTCAAGGTGCTTGCTGTCTTTCTCAGTAACTTTCCCATTTACATCCTACCTGTGCTAAGAGGAATTGGAAGTGCCCAGACTATTGCAGGTGCAGTTGTTCCATGAATTTATACCGGGCCATGATGTTCTCTGCGCCTGCTGCTGAATAATTAGTTTGTCTACAGATAACAGAGTAGAGTGGATCTGAAGACATTCCTACAGAGTACTTCTAGGCAGTGTGTTTCCAGGAGGGGTGCTACTCATTTCTTTTTCTTTGGTTTTCTGGCCTTCATAAAGTTACATATCGAAGCAACAACATCACTCTTACCCTGTGGCTGCATTGTGTCTTTGAGAGCTTTTTGTGAAGGACATTGATAGTGCTTGATGGGATTTCTAATTTGTTTTTCTTGCATGTGGAATCTTCTTTTAAGGTTTGTCAGTCATGATACCAATTTACAAAAGCTTTAAGCCTTTCTCAAGATTTGTTTGTCTGTGTAGTCAGTAACAATGTATTTCAGAATAGTTCCTCTGACTTTCTCTGGAGCCATTTACAAGGCTTACTGTTTTGTACTTACCTAGGTCTTATTAAAAGTTGGTTTCCATTAGTCATATTCGTCTTCTGATGTGATGCAACTTATAGTTGCAAAGTGGCATTATTAGTTCTTGTGTCTTTTCCAGATTGTTCCTTAAGTATTTTTGGGCATGATTTATTGTCTTTAATTTGTTGGTCTGTCAGAACTATAATTTTGTAATTTCAATAGGCCAAATATTTTTATTTTTTTTTTGCATCTAACAGCCTGTTATTATTATGCTCAGCCATATGGTTTTCACTTGTATTTTCTCAAATACCTTGATAGATAGTGTGCATTGTTTTACCTTTTACTACAGTGCTGTTAAATAATGTTGAGATTACCCACAAAGCTTTTCTTTTCTATAATATTTTGCAAAAGATTGGTGATATTTTCATGCTGCTTTCTTTTTTAAAATTAGGCACAATCTAGTGAACCCTTCAACTTTTTTTTACTCCTGCAAGAGTGCTGAATTTAAGTACACTGTGCCAGAGGCGCCCTTCGGTGGTTTTAGGAACTTGGTGTGCTTATCCAAACTGTATCAAGACTTGCTTTTCCTTACACTCTTTAAAATTTGAACTCTATCATAGTTCCTTGTTTGGATCCTGTGCCTCATCGAAGCCCTCACCACTGTGAGGTTTTCATGCTTTCCATTGTTTTCCAGCATTGATGCTGTTTCTTAGCCTTGCAGCATCTGATTCCTACAGTGTGCCACTGCCATTGTCAGCACCTAGACCGCTCTGTGAGCTGTAGTCTGATTCTTGCCTAGACACAGATTTTCAGCCTTGTGTTTTTTAGGCTTCTGAAGCCCTCTTCTACCCCATTTGTTGGTGTGGTTAAGTTATTTGACTTGGCTAGGGTGGAGTTGTTCCAGTCCTCATGAATTCATGGATTCGATGGCCCATTGCTTCTAAGAGGAGTTTAGATGACAAACTCACTTGCATATTCCTCATTTTGAATGTCCACAGTAGGGAGTAATCCTGCTCCTGTGATCTGTCACCTTTCTCCTTAACAGGCTTCCACCCTGAATCTGCTGTTGGCTACACAATGCCTTTGTCTTTTTCTCAGCTTCTTTCACAAATCAGTATACACTTTGTTCAAGAACTGTGCATATGGGTGGTCTGCTGGTGGGGAGGATCCAGCCATGGATCCCCCAGACCCCACTCTTAGTCTTTTGCTTGTACAAGACTCTTCTGGAGCATTCAGTTAGGCTGGAAGAGAGTGGTCATCTCTCTAAATTCCGCATTTGCTGTAGTTTACGGGTTCTCACTTTTTCTCCCTGGCAATTGTTTCAAGGTTTGTTCTCCAGTGCTCTCCTCCACCAAAATGGCAGGTCTAAGCCTCATCTCTACATTTTTGTTTGTGTTTCTTCATTTAATAAGGAGTATGTGTTTTCAAAAGCTATGCAACTTCTCACATGGGTACATTCACATCAGTGTAAAAGGTTAGAGGAATGGTCTTTGCTATCAAAACTATGTTTTATGCTACTGTAATGACATTTGTGTAGCTTGTAACCCTAGAGATTATTTCCAAAATGATTCTGCTAATAGCACATAAACAGTGAAGTGACAAGTCTTCAGTGAAATTCTGAAGGTCGCCGAAGAAAAAGGACCATTAATAGCATAATTGCTGTAACTCAATTGCCATTGGATTTATGTCCTTCACCTTTTAAAGATGTCTTCTTCCTCTTCCCCTTGAGATCCTTTTCTAGCATCCCTGTTTGATATCATTTGGTGTGGCTTCTCTGAAGCTGCACATATGACACCACCACCCCACCCCAAAATTCTGCAGGTCAGGAAAGATCATTTAGTCCACCCCCTTTCCTCAAGCAGGACTGTCTAGAGCAGGTTGTCCTGTAAGGTTTTGAATATATACCGTGTATACATACTCAAATTTGCATAAACACAATATATACTCAATTACACACATGCCGAGTGTTTTTATTTCATTAATGAGGTGATGGAGAATAGATTGGTTAAAAGTTCTTTGCCTTCACCTATAAGCATTATATAGATGTCTCTTTTGTACTCAGCTTCTAGTTTTTGTAGAATTTGCAGGAACTTAATTATTTTTGAGTATCCAAACTCTTTATCAAATTTAGTTTAAATTGGCCAGCAAATTTAAATGTGACAAATGAACAGATGAGGGACTGCCTAAGCCTCATTTCCTTGGAGACTTAGACAGTCCAGGTTAAAAATGTCTCTATTTTTGGGTTCTTTTTGCATTACCAAAGTAATGTAGCATGAAGCTGCTTAAGTGTGCTGGGAAGTTAAGGGCGGGAATCTGCTGTTCAGTGTGTATTGTGAGTGGTGCCATTCCTTGCCAGTGATGAAAGCAGTGTAAAGTGTGTCCTGGAAATTGTTAAAATACATCTTTCTTAAGTGATGATAATCATGATATTGAAAGACAGTATATTTTCTAAAACTCATTGCTGCAGCAGGAATTCTTTTCTACTGTCAAAGAAGCCTTTGTATTTAAATGAATGTGTTGGGTTTCTTTGTCACTTGTGAACCTTATTTTTCTGTTTTAGCCTTGTAAGAGCTCACTGAAGTCAGTGAGTGTGTTTGCTATCAGATTCAATTTCCTGAGAGCCCATCTGTTACATCTCAGAGGAGAACAGAAGAGGTAGAAGTAACTTCCTAGCAAGTACATCAACGTCAGCTCAATAGAACAGCAACTCCACAAGGGTTACAGTAAATGAAGTTGTTAGTTACAGCAAAAAGATTGATGTTGTGACTACTAATCATCTTGTTCTTGGCTTCTCTTAACTTTTTTGTATTTCTCTTCACAAACCTTCCTGTAATTAAGGCAGCTTCAAAGAAAACTTTGTAAATACGGAGACTTCATGAAGCATCTGAGTGTATTTCAGCAGAAAGTGGCACTGTAGAATGTTACAGGTAGCAGTTGTGGTAGACTACGTCATGAAAGGAAAACTTCCAGAGGATGAGAAATATTTTTATATGTACAGCAAATAATAGCATAGTATGCATGTAAAGTGTCATTCTGATGACTAACAGCTTAGAATCTGATGATTCTTTCTTCATGAATGGTTTAGGCTTTGGATCCTGAGCAGCGCTTGGGTGGGGAAGGATGTTTCCCTCATCTAAGCAGTACAAGGCAAACTGCAATTAAAAATTCCTGATTTCAGAAGTAAAAGAGTATTTACTTTTGGACTCACAGCCAGACAATGAAATGCTGTCTTGCCATGTTATGGAGAGGTAGAGGTCTGTTCCAGTACTGCACCTTTTAAATTCTCCTCTCTCTTTTTTGTATTTCTCTTCTTCCCCTCATACCCTGCTGCCCATGCCAGATGAGTGCAAGTGAGATAAAGTATTAAACTGGTAATTTAAAATGTATGTAATGACAGGAATGCAGCATGGATGGAATTAGGTGATTTGCTTGTTTCTGCTTAATATTTTAAACTAGTGATAGCCAATTAGAAATGCTGTTTAACAATTAATGGGAAAACCAAATGAGAATGTGGTAATTGCTTGGTGGCTTAACTGTGCCTTGAATTAATTTTAAAAAGGTATTTCAGGTACCAGGAAGAATGTAGGTATCACACAGTGGAATAGGTAAGTCTGCATTAGGCTTTCACACCCAGATGTCTCATAGCAGCTAAGACTTCTTGAAATCTAGCTTTGGCATGTACTTTATTCTTCATTGTGCAGATGGTTTGGATATATCCATCCTGGAAGAAACACTGCACTTAGTGAATGAAAAATGAGGATTGAATAGAACAAATTCACACTTGGATTTATGTGAGTTTTACTCACAAGGACATTTCAGCCTGGTTTCCACACAAGGAGAGGTAGAGGTCAAAGGCTTGCTCTCTGTCTGTCAGCTGACTTGTCAAATGCATCTTCCTTTCCCTAAAATAATTTCTGAAGCTTTTGGCCAATTGGAAAGAAAAATAAGGTTCCCAAAGGTGATAGATTTCCTATTCTGTGACTGCTGAAGCTAGGAAATGAAACAGTACTTTCTCCCCGTTGAGAAGGGAACCTCTGCCTATCTCTAACCTCTCCTCTCCTCTGTCTTGGTCCATGTAATGTCAGCCAGCTGGCTGGTCATCATACATCTGCTCAATCCTGTATAGGATGTATCGGTGTCAGACTTTAGTGTCCAGTGGGGATGTCACAGGCCACATGACAAGTGGGCTTACATTCTACTTTTTCCTGTGATGTGCAACAGTGTAGTTGTTTAGGTAAGATTTTGTTTTTAAGAGGACTGATTGTGTACTTAAGGCACAGGACACTGAATAGATATGTTTTATTTATTTACATATATATATATATATGTATGTATAAAATAGTGTTCCATTATTAATACAGATTATATTAGCTGTTTTGTGACATAAAGAGTAAAGTCTGTTGAAGTGAAGCAAATGCTTTCTGTGGAGGATTATTTGTAGGAAAAATACTATACTAAAGGTAATTGGTTAACTCTTCATAATTGTACATCCTCAGATGTGTTGCATTTTGACTGTTCAGTGCACTGAAGATGGATTCTGTTACTATACCCCCAAATGTCTTTTTTTTTTCTTTTTGAACTAAAGCAATATCCCATGTCATGTTTCCATAGGTAGCAAACCCTCCAAGAGCAATACTCTGTGTCATGTTTTGTAGGTTTCTTTGGGATTTTTTTTCTTGTTAGATTGTAAGGGCTTTTTCAGAGGTTCTGCAGCCTGCTTTTTCCTGTTTGCGTTTCTGAGACAATATTGTTCTGTTGCAATTTTGTCAATAAAACAGGTTCACAGTTACACATATAGTAGGAAAAAGAGCTGTATTTAACCACATCAGAAAGCATCAATTTGGTTATCAATAGATGCAAAATTAAGAGGGTAAAGTAAACATCAGGGTATTGAATAAGAATATAAACTCTCATCTTTTAGATCCCTTACTGGTGTAGTTTTCTTGCCCTTGTTTGCTTAGGGGACAGAATAGCAAGGGGCTTTTCAGCAGTTGTCAACAATTATTAAAATAATTGAGGTTGTATCAGCTTACTCCAGTAGTGAGTTATTCACAGAATAAGTAGTTCTGCTTTATCATTGTGAAGGATTTTTGTACATTATTGCTGAAAAAGAATTGTTTGAGATTCTAGAATTATCTGCTATCCGCTTTTAAACTAGATAGACTCTGTGAAGATATTCTATATTTTTTTACAAGCATGATATTACTGTTACTTTTTGTGGGCTTTTTTTGTCAAAGCAATTGGATTATCTATGGGGTTTGAAGTATTTTTGTAATATTTTATAATATTTTTTCTTTTGCCCTAGGGGCATGTATGTAATGTTAAGATATATTCAGTGGATATCTTTAACTCATTTAGCAAAGTTTGACTTAAACCTTAATAAAAATTTGTCTTCAGATTAAGTATCATATGTCATGTATAATATGCTTTAATTTGCACTTAGCAATTACAGCTCTGGCTGGAAAGGGAAGGTTGATTTGATTAATCACACTTAAAGACTGTTGCAGTGAATGAAAAATGTAAATGCTTTGACTTGATTTCTGACATAATTGCTTCATTTGGATTTGGCATCACCTTCCACCAGTTGTTGAGAAAGGGGGACTAATTTCATGTTAAAGAATTGTGAAAGTGATTAACCAGTGCTAAAGCTGATAGCATTTAATGAAAGCTTTATATGAAGATCAGTGAAAAGAGGAGAAAAAAATCACTTTACATTACCACTACTGTAGTGCATTCCTTTTTTAATCTTAACCCCTGAACTACTACTGTAATTGCAATAAGCTTATCACTTTTATTGTCCACTGTGTACATAATAGAAATAAAATAAATTATGCTGGGGGGAAGGAAGAGGGAAAGGGAAAGCAATTTTTTGAAATCCTTTTAACATTTTAGAACAGCTGGTTTTTTTGTTGGTCTGTAGCAATTTCTTCTTAATAGCTCCTGAATAAAATTAGAGTTATCCAACTGTGGGATTTGTGGGAAAGAGTCCCAGTCTGAAATCTCTCTTCCCTTTAGAGCTGTCTGGCAACATTTGTTTCCTCAGCTTGTCTTGTTTTCTTCCCTTGGTGCTTGAATAAGTTCCTTGATGCTCACAGCTGTATACTTAACCTCTTGCTTGGCAAGTGAGAGTGCCCTGTTCTGGTACGAACCGAGTAATACTTCTAATTGTGTTGAAATAGTGTCTTCTAATTTCATTTTGGCTTTAAAAGAAAGCAGCCTTGTGTTTTGGAATTAGTGAAATAATTGCAATCCCAATGTCTGTAAGTTTCTTGGAGGTTTTAATTTTGGAGGCTTTTCTGTATCCTTGCTTAAAAAAAATAGAGAAGGAGCCTTCTTATGTTTACTTGCCAGCTCATTTTGCTGTTTAATCCCAAGTTCTTCCTCATTGCTGCATGTATTCCCACGACTGGGGAGCACTGGTCTTGCAGGTGGGCACTGCAGGCAGGCAGCTTAGGAATGAACCCTTTGATCGTGACCTACCAATAAAAACCTATCTGGCAGAGTTCTGGCTTCCCAGGCACCCAAAATCCATGCTGCAAGTACTTTTGAGCACTCTGTCTCACTGCTTAGGCTTCCTTCTTAGTAATAAATCCCTCAACTCTGTTAATTCTGTTCTGATGCACTTCTGGTTGCTTATGCTCTTCTCTGCATCTAACAACTGCCTCCACTTTTTAAAGGGAGAGGTAGTAACTTTTTAGTTTGAGCCTTAATATGAATTTTCTGAACTGTATTGCATTTTTGTGGGTCTCCTGTATGTTGTGAACCACATCTGTTATCTTTTCTCCGTTTTCCAGCTCTTCTTATTTCAACAGTAATTTTCATGTGTAGGCGGCATCAGTGCCAGAGTCATTCTCTTGTAATAACTTCTGGAACAGCTGCACAGTCAGCTGCTAGTTTCAGAATGGGATATGAAAACGGCACAGGATCTGCTTTTAAGGCCAGTGCCCTGTGGCCTGAGGGTCATCTGAATTTCTATTGCTTTGTGGGAGAAATTCCTGTTGCTGTTCTATTTCTGACTTTGTAGAGAAAGGATTGAATCCTGGGTGGGTGTTTTTTCTTTCTTCTTCCGCTCTTGAAACTGCCTTTTGTTTCCAAATCTTCAAATTCTTCTGCCCAGCAAAGGAAACTTCAGATTTTGTTGCCCCTTCTTGACCACCCATGGCCTCTGCCAGGCTGTGAGCTGTCACCTTTGGATGACAAATAAAAAATAGCAGTTAGGACTGCTATTTTTTTGGCTTGGGCATGGATGTGTTAATATGCAGTGTGCTCTGGCATTTGTGGCATAATCCTGGCAGGTGTTCACCAAAAACTGCAGCAGATCTGTCAATGGTGGTCTCCCTCCTCCATGTGGGCATTCATAAAGTGGGCATTCTTCTCACCTGTATCAAAGCAAGACAGGGTTTGCCATGAGCTGTAGCTATATGGCACAGTCATATCTTGCATATTTTTGCTCTGCTGCAAAGCACAGGTTGGACAGTAGGTGTAGGGCAGTACGTATTGTGAATACTATAAGCACTTTGTTTCTTTGTACTTTATTCTTCAGGATTTTTAAAATGCAGGCTAGTCAACTATAATATGAGAAGCATTTCGGTGTGGCTACAACAAAACCCAAAACTAGAAGTCAAAATGATGTTCCTAATTTTACACTTGTTCTCCAGGTTTTATAACCTTGACAAAGATGTAGTGAACTTGAGAGTGGGGACAAGATTAAAAAAGAATCTTTGGCAATAGAAACTCTTTCTCATGAGGGGAGAAAGCGAAATAAGCCACAAGACACTTGTTTCAATGTTACCACTTTGACATCAGTACCTACAGTCCAGTAGACCTTTCTCAATGTACTTAACCTTGCAGACGAAAGGTCTAATTGCTTCTAAGGAGGAAGTTTTGCCATTCAGTGGATGTATTGTCAACTTCATTTTCAATGAAAAAAATGATTGATTTATGTCCTGTCTCTGCAAAGGATTTAAATTATTCATTATTGGATAGCTTAGGCATGCTGTATGTCTTTCAAGTCTTGTCAACCAGTATTTTTGGCTAAGACTGAAGTGGTGGAGTATATGTCAGTTCCTAGTAATAACTGGGAGCTTTGTAATGCATGAGAGCTGTCAACAAAGACAGTGATACATGGTGTACACTGCTAATGAATGTGGTTTCTGAGTATCTGTAATGGTTTACTGTGCCCTCCCAGCAAACCTGTGCATGGGCATCTTTTAGGATGGTGGGAAGAGACATGTCTCCTGAGTGTTGGGAGAAAGCCCTTAAAGTCCAGTTTGATGAAGTAGTTTGTAATAATGGCTTATTTATTTAAAAAGCAACAAACCAAAACACACAAAACCCACCCCACAAAAACAACCCAACAACGAAACAACAAAAAAAAGTGAACTAAACCCAAACAATAATTAAAAAAAACCCAAAAAACCACAAAATGAACAACCAGAAATAGGTTTTAGAAAGGTGATTAGCCTCAATCTGATCTCAGCAAGATTAGTCCTAAAGGGGTCATCACCTGTGTCATGCTACCATTACAAAAAAAAAAAATACTAGTAGTTTGTAAAATTTATAGAAACAAAAGATCTGAACAAGAGTTGAGGCAGCAGAACAGAAGTTGAACGTAAGTGGGATAAGCCAAGAAGAAAGGGAATCTGAATGTGCTGAATTTGGCTTCCAACCACTGTTACAGTGAATGAAAAGTGTAAATGCTTTGACTTGATTTCTGACATAATTGCTTCATTTGGATTTGGCATCACCTTCCACCAGTTGTTGAGAAAGGGGGACTAATTTCATGAGGACACGCAATCACACTCCTGTGATTGTGCAATTGTATGTGAAGGGATATGAAACATCAACAACAATACACAGAGAACTGTACCAGGTTTTTAGCCTTTGTGGCCACTCCGTGCAGCTCTTCTGAATAGTGTGCAGTCTGTTCTCAGACTTGTGTGGAGGATGCTGCCAGCAGCAGCGCAGAGATGTTGATTAGGAGATTGTAATTTGTTCCTGCTGAGTATAGGCATTGTATGAGCCAGCGAGAATAGGAGCTACACTCGCTTCTGGCATTTCTGTGTCTTTGTGAAAAAGCAGCATTATAATGAAGAGCTGTTAATTGTCAATTTGCAACAGCATATAACACAAATAAAAATGTTTTATCAAACTTTGAAAAATTACAAGTTTTAGGTTCATGCCTGAGGAATTCATGGCTATGATGAGGCAGTCAAAAGAAAGTGAAACCAGCCCCACCAGAACCCTCAGGTGTTTTTAAATAGGTTGTTAGTTTTCTTTCATAACAATTTCCATCTGTTTATTTGCATTATTCTCTCTGCTGTAAATACTGAAGAATTCAGAAGAAACTTTAGAAGGTGGTTGCAATATCATTTACCCTATTGATATGCTTCCTTTCCAGATACAATCTAAATAAATGTGTAATAGAATTATGGCTTGATCACTGAATTGAAAATAAGGTGAAGTTTTGATATATCCATCGAATTTAATTTTAGGTAGCTTTCAGATTTGGTTAGAATGAGTGGGTTGGATAATTAGGTTTCTAAATAGCATAAATAGAAGTGTAATTAATGTTAGATGTGAAGGCCATGTCAGCTGGCAATGAAACTACATGTCTAAATTCCTTGAAAAGATTATCTTGAATTTCCTTTGAAATTTAAATGTTACTTGCAAAGTCATGTTAGTCAGTTTGTGCTGGGAGTTTGCAGCTTCTGGAACAATTATAGTATGCTCTATTCGTCACGTTATACCTGTGTGGACAAGGCACACAAGAAGCCACTGCCAGGCATCATCAATAGCATAAACTGCTGCTCAGACTCAATACTGAAGTCTTCAGCCTTTGTATTTTGTCTGGCTTTTTAGCTGCTGATTAACCAGTTTACACTGAAATTGCATATGAAAACAATTTCATACAGATTCTGGGAGGCAGTTATAAGTGCCAGTGTCTACAGTTGGTTGTTGAATAAGATAAATAGTAGTTGTACTGAAAATTGGTCTGTTGTCGAACATTTCTTAATTTAAAAACTTTGCAGCCTTACTGTATTCCTGAATAATCAATAATCATCTCATGGGATGCTGGTTTAGTGGGAATTTCGTGCAAAGGTACTTCAGTTTTGTATTTTTGTGAAATGAGGAACAAGCCCAAATATTTTGAAGCATTTGGAACTTGGGAAACACTGGGATCTTTTCTTTCTATTATTCGCATTTTTTTTAATGATTTTGAACTTCGCATTAAACTCTTTAAAGCTAAATACATGATCCTTATTTACACTTATTGTTGTATAAAAATCTGAGCTATTTAATTCCTACCTCATTGCAAGATGACGATTTGAAGGAATGTCTGTACTTATCCTCCTCTGTGAATTATTGCTTGTATAGTAAAAATGAAAAAACATTCCAGTGTTAGGAGTGAAAAGAGTTGAATCTGTAAATATTCTTGCAAACAAACACTATCATTGCTATGGTCACTGATGGGTTACAGATATAAATTCCCCAAGAAAAGAATTTCCTTTTTTACAGAATTAAACCAAGTTATTTTCACTTTAATGTGGTAAAACATGCATGTGGGTCTGAAAATGGTTGGGCTTGGTTTTTTCCACTTAAAAGTACTGAAATTTGGATTATTTCTGTGAATAACTCAAACAGCTATATTTAACCTACAGCCCTGTATAATGGCCCTGTGTTTGGTCATTCCTGGTTTGAACAATACAGAGAAGATAACCGACTGTACTGAAGTCTTTCAGCTGCCTAGGTCCTGCTGTTTTCATTGACATAAAGGTCACAGGAATGCCACAAATTTCAATACATGTGAACAGAATAGTTTTCAGTAAAACAGACTTTCTGGATATTTAAAGAATCCTGTGGAAATCTCCTCCATACTTACTTCTCCCCCAACAAGAATCAGCAAGTAATATACAGGTGCTAATCAAAAGGGGCACAGCTTTGTAGATTGGGTACTAGAATATGTTACAATGTGCAAACTGTTAATTTTTGTCAGCAAAAACCTTGGAAATGGAGTGTCATAACTACTGTAGGGGAAAAAATAAAGAGCTAGTTTGCCATTATGCTTTGAATATAAGTTACCCAGTTATCTCATTTACTTAATTGCATGTATTGTTGGCCCAACTTTACGGTCAGATATTTCGAAAAATAGTTTGCACATAGCTAAACAGGAACTATGTGAAATTATCTGCTTTTGGGTTGAGCAAACTTAATATGTTAATCTTGGCTTAATTTAATTTGTTTTAATGGTAGTGGTGAATTTTTAAATGGTTCGTTTGGTGCTTAATTATCGTTTAAGGGATTTAGTGTACTTTCAGAACACTCATTTTGTTGTCAAGTGCAAAACCCTTTCATCTGGGTACATTTCTTGTCTTCTCACTGTGTTGGAGATGAGAAACACTAGGAGGGGGAACCTGGTGATTTGATCGCTTAGAGACACTAAAGGCTTCTTCTAAAAAGTCTTTTAATATCATGATACATTTTATTTCCTTTGATGTAGTGTGAGAGGCATAGCTACTGTTCATGAATGCCTCAAGCTGGTGGTCTTTTATTGACCTCTTGGGAGGTTGTAGGAGATGCTGAACCAATGTCAGAGAAGGAGCTCAGAGGAGGTCATCTGTTCACATGAAACTCACAGTTTTTGTGATAATTTGCATTTATCTGTTTAATAATGAGAATATTTGCATTTTTCTTCATGGAAAAACTTTCCAGCCTAAATGAGTTCAGTGGGTTTCAGGCAGCAGAGTTTATGGAGTCCTTATTTGTTTATAGAGCAGAAGCCGGTACACTGCTCCGGTTATGATGTTAAAAGCACAGGAAGAGTAATGTGTTAACATGGTAAAGTACTGGGGAGAGTGATACACGTGTGGAATTACACAGTTGATCAGAAATCACATTTGCCACGCTTCTTTGAGAGCCTCACATTCAGTGTTGCCATTAATCCATTTTTCCAGGGAATTGTTCTGAACGTCGGCAACTTAGGGGGTTCAAGTAGTTGTTGTGTGGAGAAGGGAATTGAATGATTCATCCGCAGTAAATGCTTTTTGGTCTATACTTACAAATATTAACCCTTCACAATTTTATTTACTTTTTAAACATTTAGTATGTAGAAGCCTAGAACAGTGTGAGCTGTTATGAGTTGCACTACAACTTACAGAGGTGGGGGACATAGTTAATTGGTTTAAACGTGAATTCAACGGCATTGTCTGCAAAAATGATTCTGGTAATTCCTTTATCCCATCCTAAACTGACACATTTGTTCTTCCTTCCCCTATCTTCTGTCCTTACTCAGGGTCACCTGGTGTATCTGAGTGATGCACGTGGTGCGATTGAAATACCATCTCCACAGAGAATCTCAGAACATTTTATACTTTCTTGTATCTAGGAAAACTATCAGTTCATTTGGTGGCTCCCAGTTGGCAACACTGTGCCTCCAGGTGCAAATAGTAAGGTCATGGTGGGGAGTTGCGTCTTGTCGAGTGAAGATGAGATTTGAATGCGAACAGTAGGAGATAGGTTTGTATTTTCCACTGAAATTACCTCCAGGGTACGCTGTGACAGGACTACAAACTGGAAAGTATCAGATCTGTCCAGCCATGCACTCCTACAATGTGAGGGGGGCACACCTCATTAGTAAGACTTTTTCCTGAGTTAGAGTGGAATGAATTCAGTTCTCATTGTCTTTCATGGTGTGGTTTAAGTCGTATGTCTATTAAATGCTTGAGTCTTGTGATCTGAGGGCATTAGCAGTTGCAATTATCACACTAGGAACAGCTACATTACAGTTCGGCACACCCAGCTGGGAGTCATCACTGGAAGTTTCTATCAATAGCTTTATACCTCCCAGGTAAATAAGTCCTCAGTCCTGTTTCCAGTGTTGCCTTTCTGTTGGTGCCTCCTTTTTCTCATCTCCTTATGAAGACATGGTTAAAATCGCTTTTGTTTGGAAAAGAAATGAAAGCAAAACCTGCCTCTTCAATACTTTTTTTTAACCTTGTATGCTACCAGTTCCTGTCCAGAAGATTAATATATCTGTATTTATTTTTTCAAGATGGTCCTTGCAAATGAAGTCATGGATCCTTACAGTTTTCAGTGAGAGATAGTTTCCTTTTCCCACTTAAATCTAGTGGGGCCAGTAGTCCATGTTTACTCTCCATTCTTCTTCAGCATTTTCTGATATATACAAGAGTCACTGGTGCAGCTCTTGTATCATTTTATGTAACCACCATTTTAAAAAATCAGTTTGACCATTTTCCCCCCCCTCCAATAATTTGCTTTGGGTTTGGGATGAACAATATTTCGAACTGTATGTAAGTTTCTGGTTTTAATTTTAGTTGATGGTGCTGGTGTAGAGTCTTCTAAAAATCAGTATATAAAGTAGTGATCACAATTTAAAAAAAACCCAAAAAACAGTAGTGATCACAATGCCTGTGCAAGGGACATTTCAATTTCTTTATCCCTCCCTATCCACCTTTCCAGAACCCTCGTTTCACCATTCAAAGCTGAATCAATTGTAGTCATTGCTTTTGTGTTCAAACTAATATTTTGTCCCCAAAATACTTCTTCAGTAAGATACTTTAGGCAGAGACATACCTGGTTGGGCAAAATGTCAGCTGTTGTCAGCCTGTGACCCACTTAAGCTTGTTTCAGTGGGTACTTGTGTATCTCTTGTATACATGAGTACTTGTATGAATACATTCCTGTCTCATGGGGAGTCATTCCTGTCAGATGTGAGAGGAGCCTTTTTATTTGTGCTTTTCTACTTATTTCCCCCCCCTCCCGCAGAAACTTGTCAGGAAATCTAAGCTGCTGGCTAGTGCTTCAGCTGACCTCGATGTCTCAGAGTACTGTCTTGGACACTGGGCTTTGGGAAGCTTTGAGTAAAAGTTGCTGGTCTCCGCTGTGCTCCCAAAGTGAGATGTAGAAGCATAATATGAAAGCAAAATTCATAGTGTTGTGAGAAGTGAGTGCAACCAGGAACTGGCCTTTTACAGTGATAAAAGTCAGAATCACAAACTGGATGCTGAGAAACGGTAGTGCTCAGCCACAGGAATGATCATGCATAAAACCGGAGAACTTTGAGAAGTAGATGCACAGTGATACTAGAGAGAAAACCATTGTTTTCAGTACTGAAAACAAAAATTCCAGACAACTGTCCTCCTCCACTTCCAGTCTAGAAGTTGACTTACAGTTTGTAATTTCTCTGTCCTATTCAGTTAGATATTGACAGAGCAGTTACTACAGTCTGTTTATGGCAATATATGGATCTACAGAATCAGAGATGGTCAAGTAGAGCCTTTAATTGACTGTTCTGGATCTTCATTTCCTAAACTATTTCAAACTTTAAATACTGCTTCATGTTCTTACATGCTTGGTCTCCACTGTTTCATCTCACACATCTGCAACCACAGATCACAGTGTTTCAAAGACAAAAAATTTAGTTTGTTTTGTATTAGGTTAGGAAAGGGCATCTCCTCAAATTTTATCCTGATGAAATCCTGATAGTAGAGACTTTGTTATTTCAGCTGTGGGAAATCTTTGCAGCTGAGAAATTTGTAAAAATTAGAATAAGTGATGGATACAGAAATCAGCAATGTTAGAGCTTAAAATTTGCCACAGTGACTGTTTCTTTTCTCTTCAAATTTGATGGCAGTTGAGTATGTAAACATTAAGATTTTTGAGCTTTGGGAATGAAACAAGATACAGATCAATAGTTTGCCATTTTTTGCTAGTCCTCTGCGTAGTTGAGCAGAAAGTATAATTATTAAAATACACAAATTCTTGGAGGATTGTTAGAAGCTGCCTTTTTGTTGCTGAAAGTCACATTTATCTCTGCAGTCATAGTGTTGAAGTCAGTTTTATTGTTAAGGGGCATGGAGTTGATTTCTGGAGCATTACCTGAGACTGAAATATATTCCAGTCGTTAGGGATGAAGTCTTTTTGTGGGAATGATGAAAAAAAACCTACTGAGTTTTATTTTCCATTCTCTGCCCCTTCTAGTTATTCATGCCTATTTGTTTGCTCCTTACTGTGCCCTCTGTCCTTTCTGCAGCAGCAGTGCAAGAAAAGATGGGAGAATGGAGAGGTTTTGAGCAAAATGGTTTCATGTTGCTTCATTACACTTCAATGAGAATGAAATGAGGGTAGGATAAGAGGGATCACCAAGTCCTTTTTGAAGTGAAAAATATGGTATGGGCTTTTCAGAACGTGAAAGTTGTGCTTGGAAACCCCTTCCAAGAGTTATCTCTAATGTGTTTTCCTATTTAGGACTAAAAATAGTATGTGTAATCTTACTGAGTGGAAATCCAGTATGTCCATAAAAAGAAATAATCTTAATTTATTTTAAAATTTATAGTAGTATTTACTGTGTACAAAGCAGGTTGAATTCCATAATATGCAGACGCCAGATAAAATATGCTCGTGTTGCTGTAAATATCTCACAACAGCAGACTAGTCAGCACGAATAATTTTGATTTCCAAACAGTAGCAACGCTGGCTCATATTTGAGTCCATCAGCTGTTTGGTAACAGCAAAAAGCCCAGCAAGCTGGTTAGTTGGTTTCAAATTTACTAAGAACTAATAATATCCTGTGAAAAAAAAGGACTTTAAAAGAGGGAATGCTAACTGTTAAACAAGGTGTTATGACTGAAAAAAGGAACAGACTATTGAGAACTGTCCTATCATTGTATCTGTAAATATGCTAGGATTTAGTGCAGTGTAAAACATGAGATGTCTGTTACAACCCAAAATCTTAGTAACAAGTCTGCCTTTGGATGTGCTCCTCTAAAATAAGAAATCTGCTGTATAAAGTAAGAAATCTGTAATGTAAAACTGAAACATTCTGCTGCCTGCTTCTTTTTTGCCATGCTGCCAATGTTCTGGCAGGGGGAAAGGGACAAATGGTGTTTGCTTGGAAAAAAAATGCAGGAGTTGAGAGATGGAAAAGTGGGAAAGCTGAAATGGTTCCTGCTCTTGGGGGCTGGAACTGAAGGACTGCCTTCATCCCTGTGAATGTCGTTTTGCTTCCAGCTGGTATTTGTGTGTGGGGCAGTTAGAATTGCCTGGCAACTGTTGGTATTTTTAAGGTGATGTGTCTAGGTGTGCTGGCAATATTGCTGTTCTGCACTAGGCTCATTTGTTTTTATAATAATTGTCTGTTTATGCAAAGCAGGGCTTTATTTGAAAGAATAAGAAATAGATGCTCAGTGCTTCTAGGAGACTTATTTCATGATTGTGTGCAAATTAGAAATCCAAAGACTCAGATGTCTCTATCTGGTCCTGGCTTTTTTTCCCCTCGCCCCTCTCCCCCCATTTCTAAAGTACTTACTGCAAGATAAAATGCTGTAAAACAAAATTAATCAAGCACATATGCATTAATGGCTTATTGCTTTAAAAAATGGTCATTATGGTCATTATTCACAAATATTATATTTAGGAGTGCTGAGGAACCAAAGTGTTACTTTATGCTAACTAAATACTATGACATTTCATTAACCAAGGGAGGGAAAGTATGAGAATTCCAGTTCACTTTGCACAAGTAATTGTAACATTACCAAGATGTGAAAACGGTGTAATTGGTTATCTATTAAGGGAAAGCAGCTTGTATCACAGCATTTCACTGCTTACTCGTACTGGTTTGTGTTATTTGGTTTTTTCTTCTTCTCAGAGTGTTGTTTCTATATTCCACTTGCAGTGTTAAAACAGTATCTATGAAAGCCTGTAGTAATCAAACTGACTTTAACCTGGATGAGATTGGATTACTTGGGAGTAGGAGGTGTGACCACCCTTGTTGGATCAAATGGAGATCAAACAACATGGGAAAGATTTTATGTAAAAATTAAAGAAGGCTCTAAATAACATTATTTGTTTTTACATAGGCTTCATTGGTTCATCTCAGTTGGTTCATGACTATATGATAATAACAATGCATTCATTTAGAACATTGAGCAATACATTTTGGTATATCGTGCTTAAAAGATTAATCTTTTGCCTTAAATAGCTATATTTAACAGGAGTATTACTGAGTATCAGGTGTTTTCAAAGCCCCTGTTGAGAAGAACAGAAAGGGCTTAGGTCTGACTCTTCTGTCTTTGTAGGAGGAAGCAGCAGCAGGTGTTGGCAGAGGATATTCCATGGGAAGAAGTAGGTGCTGGTTAAGGGCCTGTTGCTTTATGCAGCTGGTTGAAGATAAATACAATAAAGTGCTTTGTTGTATGCTTCTGTTTCTACCTATGGCTTGTTTCCTTTATGGGGTGTTATGGAGAGCTGAGTAAACTGGAGCAGCGGCATTTTTGGACTGCCTTGATGAAGAGAGGAGAAAGAAGCTGAGCATTGCCATTACTACATTCACACCCACTTTAAGCACCAGCCATAGGTAACCCACATAGGACACTGCTGAAGCCATTAACATCTTCATTTAATTACATTGTAAGTGTCACCTGTATTTCTTGTGTGCCCCATGAAGTAGTTTACATCACAACACTTAAGTTAATTAACTTTCTATAGCGTATATTTTAACACCTGCTTGAATTACAAGCTTTCTACCTTGAAGGTACTGCTCTCAGGAAGGAAGTTCATGTTTGCAATGAACTTTGACTGACTTTTCTGTTCTATAATTTTTTTCAATCTACTTGTGGGTTAGCTAGTTCCTTGGTTTAGAGACAAAATCATGATTTCTCTTTCTTTATGAGAAGTATAAACATTTAGTGTATGAAAATACACTGAACTAGAGGGAAGAGCCTTGGGTAAGTTGCTTCATTAGGCCTTAATGTGTTAATAGGCTACTTGCACCACCTCAAAGTGTATTGTTCTATGACATTAGTAATCTGTATTTATGGTATTAAAACATGTGACATTTCCACATTTTGGATGTATTACAGCAGTAATAAAAGACCTGTCAGACAGTTGGAAGCTGGCCCAATTTCTACAACCACTGCTCTTAAAAGATTGTCTTTCTGGAATAGATTCTGGAGGCTATTAAACATTGCTCATACTTCAACACCGTTATGGGGAACAATATGAAGATTAAGGCTTTGGATTAAAATGTTTAAGTAGATCTAATTTTCGTATTGTGGCAAGACTGAAAACTTGGAGTAATGAGGATCTTGTCTACCTTTGTTACACAGGTTTGATAGCACTGACACCACTTCACACCCACTTTTTTTTCAGCAAACAGTGCATCTGACTTGGTCCATTCAAGATGGTCTATTGTTCCAATGCATGAGCAAGCCAGAACCAGCAGAGCCTGGTCTGATCTAGGACCCTCAGTTGGCATTTCCAGTGAGATGAATGTGCTTGAACTCTTCTGAGGTGGTGTCTCACTGAAGAATTAGATGCACTGTTTTGGTTATTAAAGCCTTACTGTCCATACAAAGTTGAGACACTGCATGAAAATACCTGTAATTTAGTTATTTATCCAGTGATTTAGGTATCTATCTTAGAGCATGCCATTCCTGTCCAAGGAGATAAACTCACTATGGTGATGGAGCCTGAAGAGTGAATTAGCTGACCAGTCTTAGGTGTCTGTCACAGGAGAGCCAAATTGCTTCTTCAGGGTTCTCTGAATGTGGCAATTAAATCTCTGCTGAGTAGAAGAGCAAGTCAGCAGTGTTTAGGTATCTCTACCTGGAGCTGAATCATACTTAGTCATACTTAATGATATATAAAGGAAGAATATTTTTGCTCTGCTCAAAGTTTTAAAGTATACATTTCAAATGAAATCAGTATCTCTTCTGCTCATCCATTCTTTCCTTTTTAGCCAACTGTCTTTTACTGAGCAGTCTGAGATAAATGTCATGGTGGGAACGAAAAAGGTTCTGGTAGAACTTTTAAAGAAAACAAGGAACAAAGGAGCAAGGGAAAAAGGAAGAGCAAGAAAATTCCAACCAAGACTCAGAATGCAAACACTTAGCCAAGAAGGTCACAGTCACAACCAAGGACAAGTTGATGTGTCCAGGTGGCACTGGCTGCCCGTGTTCTTGAAAGTGAGGAGAAAGCCAGCCTCAATGTTGAATATGAAAAGAAAAAATTATGAAGCTGATGGACTCAACTGATAAATCGAAGCACCCTTTTTCTATAACTTTCTGTGCTAATGTGTGTGAAAGCACAGAGAAGGAGGGCTTTTTCTCCAACACTTGGGATTAGTTTTCATTGATAATTTTGGTGCTTTTGATCCCCCTGCTGGCCCTATTAGTGTCTCTATTGCCTTTTCAGAGGAACAGAACCCACAGAGTCCTCCATTTTGATTTTGTGTCCTCCAGTATTGTGTAAAAGTGAGTGGTTGATAATTCAGCCCCATAAATTTGTGCCTTCTTTCCTTAAGTACAGATCAGCTTTTGTTTTTCAACAGGAAAAGTTAGGCGCTTTTTTTTTTTCTTCTGTGCTCTGTACAAAGCATGAGCATCTTAGGCTTTAGTGTGAAATTAACTCTCAAATTCCTTGCCAGCTGTAGTTCTTAACGTTCAAAGAAGCTTTGGCTGAGAGTCCAAACTGTTCATGCCTGTTTTATCCAAATAGAGTTAAAACCTTTGAATGTTTTCTTTCATCATCTTACTCTTTGATCAGTGACATGAGAAGTTGTGAAAACTTGTATGTGTCCAGGTGTTCTGTGCTTAGATTATGAGGCAACAAGGCATTTTGACAGGTCTGGTTAAGCATTTAAAGCTTGGAGTGAGCATCAAAACCGAACCCTTGAGACTCTGTCTTCCTGCCTAAACATCTGCAATGTGTGATTTCCATTGTCCTTTACAGTACAGTGAAGAGCAAGGGAAAACAGGTATTTAGCATTTGGGGTATGCAAACATGATTTGTTTCATGTGGATTGCAGTGTAAGATTTTGAGAAGGATGACATGTGGTTTCCTGATGCAAGATCCTCTGCTGCCTTAAATTTTCATAGCTTCATTGATGTTGATGGAAGTAGGGCAGCATAGACCTGGTGAGGGTTTGCCTGTGTTTCATTTTTAAATTTGCCAGAGATATTAAGGAGAGACTGTGCAAAAGATGGTTCTGTAGTATGTGGCCTCTGCACATTTTTACTTAAGTTTTACTTCAGTCTGTACATATTGGGATCCAGCTGCCCTGGTGACAGGACTGAACATTTGCTCACAGAGGGTGTCACTGTTCTCATGGAGGTTATGGTTGCTGGTGGGGTAGTGGAAAACATCCCATGGGAGAGACAGTTCTGTGTCCTGGTTTTGCCTGTTACAGGGTGTGCTTTTCTGAGCAACTCCTGGAAATAACTGAAGCCCCTTTAAAGTTGAGCAGTATGTTTAGATGGTTGCTTGAATGGAAGGGTGGGCTGAAGGGGGCTCACTAGTGGACTAAATTGAATTATGCTGAACTAAACAGAAAGCCATACAAACTCTATCTATATCTATCTATCTATCTGTCTATCTATCTATCTATCTATCTCAATAAACCTGTTTGAAAGGGATAAAGAGGGAGATGAGATCAGACTATGTGCAGATTACACAAAGCACTTGGAGCTTTGAGTTATAGGCCCTGGATCACCGTAAGTCTGAGACTAAATAGCTGGGGGCATTAGTCCTGTACCTCTGTTTTGGCAAAGGACAGGTTTATCTAGGATGTTTCAAATACCTTCCAGAAAACGTTGTAGATATTTCTTCTGTCTTTTGAATGAATGTACAAAGTTAGTTACTCTTTCTGTAAATTATGAAGTTTGTCATGCTAACTGTGGCTTCTGTCACTCCACAATCTGTGTCACTAGACAAATCTGTGTTACTTTGTTAGCTGAAAGGTCTCATTTTATTATTCTTAGGACCCGCCTTCCAGCTCTAGAGGAGAGGCAACCTCGTACATCTCTGACACCCAGTTCTAGGCTTTGCCTTTAGGTCATATTACCCCACTTTCAGGAAATAGAGGAAGTGCTTTCATAGTGGACCCTTCCTTTTTCCAAGGTCAACCTGATCTTCCTTGCAGATATAAGAGCTGTTAAGTGTTTGCAGGGACATGCTGTTCTCACCTCCCCAGACTGGCTGTGACAGCTTTTCTCTTGAGGAACTCATCCTTCAGGAATATTGACTGCATTAAAGCTCAGGGCACTCTGAAGCACATGATTGCAGTTTTCTGTGGGTTCAATTTTACATCAACTGACGTAGTGGTGCAAGATCCCTTATTTTCTCTGAAGGGATTTGACTTCTAGAAGGGCAGTAATCCACATTCAATATGCTTGATTTTGGTGTGTTTCAGAGGCTTGCCAAACGTTTTGGCAGATTGCTTTGGGAGCGTTTCTCCTGGATCAAAATTAGGAAAAGGGTCTTTCTGGTGGTTATCACCTTTACAAAGAGGCTGGGAGATTTCTGTCTCTTTTCCCTTGTCCTCTGTCCCTGTATCACTGGGAATAAATTCTCTCTGTGTCCATCTTGAGTCCCTTCCTGATGTTGTGCATGACTCTTGGGGTTTTTTGGAGTCACAAAATTCATCTGTCTCTGCTTTTCCCCAAGCTTCCTTCTGGGAAACCAGAGGTTTTGACATGCTTGTCACACAATGCTGTGTGTGGGATGCAGTCCTATTTGCCCAGGATCAAGCCTTTCAAGTGGTCTTTCTGTAAATGGGGCATAATTAAGAAGCCAAAAAGTTTGGCAGTGTCCCTTCAGCAGGTATTCAGTGAGATAGCAGCTTTGTCCAAGACTGTGTAGGGCCAGCTAACCTGGGGTTACCTCTGGGATTGTGCTTCACAGGAGGTCAGGGTGTATCAATGACTTTATTAAAAAAACTCTTGTCATTCCTGCTAGGTACAAAGCAGTCCTTTCTCATAATCCTAGCCATTTGTAATGGAAGCGAGTTCCAGTCACCCTGGAAGTGTGTTAGCGTACTGAGGAACGTTCCACTTGAGTAAGTTTTCTTAGTTACTGTTTTGCCAAAAGATTTTGAGATTTATATCCCAATCTGAGAGTTTGAATGTGTCACGCTTGAAGTCACTCGTACAGAAAATGTGCACAGAAACAAGAAGGCAAGGGACAGTAAACAATGAAAATGAGTTTAAGTTGATTGAGTACGTGTTCAAGGCTCACTGATAGTCCTGATAGCCCCCTGATGAGGGGGGATCAAGGGGAAAAATGGCATGTTGCTTTTGCTGCATGTGTAGAGCAAAAGGAAGAGCCTGATACATCCCTTCACACATTATAGATACTGTAGAGACAACTTTCCTCCACAAGCATCTGCAGTCTCTGGATCTACTGTATTGCCAGGTTCATAGGGAATGCCTCCTAAGCTACATGGTGGGGTGAGTACCTTCCTTTATTTTCCCTTGGTTTCATTGGCTGTGTAAAGGCTTATTCAGAACTGAGACAACCTGCAGTTCAGTCTGTAGATCAGATGTGTATTTTACTGAAATGTAGTTATGCTGCTTATATATTCTACTTGTACAAAAAATTAATGCAGGCATGAGTACAGCTTTAGCAAATAATCTTTGTGAAGAAAATGCCTGAAGCATGATCCTATTGTGAAGATTTGTGCTGTGTTTTGGTGCTCTGTCTAAAGCTGTTACGGCAGAATATCAAAAAGGCAAACTCAGAATAAAGAATTCGTTTTTAAGACATAAAGAGTGCCACGAAAATTGGATTGACTTGATGTGTCGTTTCATTGTAGACATGAAATGGGCAGTGTTGTTTCCTAGACATTTTTAAAAAAATGTGTCTTCTCATGTGGATGCACTTTGCAACAATGCAAAAGTTCTTCAGGTCTCCTTGATACAGAAATTGCTATGGCTGTGTCAGACTCTATTTTTTAACATACCTTATTGGAGAATGTTTTGAAGGTGATACCTTGTTGTGTCCTAATCCCTTCTCCATTTGATTCCAGCAATTCTGCAGGCTATTATGGTCAAAGTGCTTAGCCCTTTGTCTGCCCTTTCTAGTACTCTGTTACTCTAATAGCTATCCTTCTGTTTAAGGGGAAAAAGATGGAATGCAGATTAGATTTGTTGTATAACCCTTATGTAAATTGAGCCTTCTGGTTTATGGTAAGCAGTAAAAAGTTGTGCTGAATTTGAGATGCATATTTGCCATTTGAACTTCTGAATGAGAAGTGAAAGAACTCAATAGTTACTGTGAGTTATGTAGAATGCTGCTTATGTAGCTTACATATCTTATGTAATTGTGCCATAGAGTGCCACTGGTAACAAGCCCATTATTATACAGTCACACTTTAAATAGTGTGGCTTAAATAGTGTCTCACTTATTTTATTTAGTCTTGTAAAGAAAAATGAACTACCTTTTTACAATGATTAGTTTGCTAAAAATAAATCCCTTGAGCTGGCTTTCCTCGCTGTAGTTGCTGTATGTTACAAGGGAGAAGTGAATGTTTTCATTATTGCAAGTTTCACAGGTGACAGCTCAGAAGTGTTAATACATGCTAAGACTGCATTTATTAATGGGACTAATGCAGGTATGGGCACAAAGCTGTCTCATATTCTGTGACCATAAGGCATGTTAATCTCCTTAGTTGATGGATTCTTAAATGAGCAGATTAGGTGAATAATTGCTCTCTTAATCCTTAGTTTAAAATATGAAAAAATGCTTTGATGTATATTTGCATAAGTTATAATGTCATCTAATTGACTTATTTAACACCTTTGTACTGAGAATTGTTTAGTATGCTTGTTCCCTACGCTTTTGAAAAAAATTATAGAAACAGAGGCTTACAGTTTTGCTGTTCCTCACACAACTTTCAACTGCATAATAAGAAGCTGAGGAGGCAAATAGGTGAAATTGCAATATTTCCGTTTTTGCTAGCTGTCATGTTTCTTGTGTGAAAGCCTGCAGCTATTGCCTGACATTGTTGCTGGGGAAGAATATGTACAGAGATGTCAAACTTACCTTTCTAAATTGCCCTTTTACCCTTGTATTCATGCAGTCCTCTTGCATTTGTTTATGTTATAAAATTCTTAACGTGAGATATCTGTTGATTTTTGCTATGGTAAGCAGGCACAGAGTGGAGACTGGACTGTGGACTGCAGGTTTGCTAGCACCTTCCATATTCTTCTGTAGTCTTGCTGAAACTATGTATTTTAAGATGTCAACAATTCCTTTTTCCTTTTTATTTGTTTTTGTTTGAGGTGTTTAATTTTTTTAAAAGAGGCGTTGTCGGGGTCTGATTTTCCATAATACATGAAAATCATGTAAAATTTATCATGTGCAAATAACCGGTGATCATATGTGTAGGATGAGACTTCTCACTCTATTATCAGAATGTAAAGGTTAGTACTCCTGCTCACCAGTGGATTGTTCTGAATTTAATGTTTGCACAAGCAGGGTTTAGCATGTGAGAACATAATTGTCACGTTTCATGCTGGTCTTAAGGCAACTTAGTATATAAGTTAATGCAGTTGCCAAGTAATCAGCCCTTTAGCTGCTTGTTTGCTTTGCTGTGTCTGGTAGTTTTAGCTTTATTTTCTTTTGTCCATTTTTGGCAGCGTTTCATTCATTAATTCAGGCTGTCTTATTCAGCTCCAGTGCTTCTTGGAGTTCATCGTTTTCACAATATAAAAGATTGTGCTCTTGTGTGAGAGTTAGTCTTGTTTTCAGATTTCCAGTTTCTACGTTTCAGTCTCAGAACAGCTCTTAAGTCCTTTGTACTTGCTGTAAAATGGTAGATTTTGTAGACCTCGAGCTATAGAAGTGGGAAAAAGATGAAACATGTTATGGGAAAAGGGACTTTGTGCACTTATTACAGTCTCTTCTCCTGTTATTGCCTGTATAGACTGATACCAGTTGCTGTCAAGTCTTTCCTCTGCGTATTGCACTTTTATTAGATTTTTCCTCAGAATCTGTCCCCCGTCAAAATTAATCTACTTGCATTTTTGTTTTCCTTTAGATATGGATGAGAATAATCAGTAAAATCCAGCATAATGCTTATTATGCTTATACCATTGCACTAAAATATGATTTGTTCATAATTCATAAGGGCAGGATTTGTTTTGATATTTTTACTACAGTGGATTTATAAGTTCATAATACTATAAGCTATTCCAGTTTGTTCTGTATCCTCCGGGATATGGAATGTTGAAGATTTTTTTTTTCCCCTGTGGTTGCTACCATCCTAGTATTCCTTAGCTTGATAATGTTTTCCTGGTAATTAGTCACCCATTGCCCTACGAGAAATCTAAGGATTTTCTTCTATGGGGTTGTGGGTGTTTTTTCATTTTTCTTTTCTCCTGTCAGCCAGATACAAAGTTGTTTAGTTTTGTCTCGGTCTCCTTTTTAATTATTCATGACTATTGGTGCCTGTTAGCACAGTTTCTCTTAGTTATCTATGTCATATGAGAAGAAAACAAGGCATAAAATGCTGCATTCCAAGAGCAGCCATGGGCATCTGTGCAAGCATCCCATTGCCTTTGTAAAATAAATACACAGCTGATACCACGGTCTTTTGGGGGGGAATTGCCGAGAAGCACTTAAGTTGCTTTCTACTGAGTTAGTAGTGGGGGTATTTATGCACTGCAGCCTCACACTGCCTGTGTGCTCTCCCAGTTTGTCAGGGGGCAGCCGTGGCGCTGGAGCGCAGGGATCGATCTGCTGCTCTCCGTACCTCCAGTGCCTCCTGCCTGCACGCCGTGCGCTGAGCCTTGTCACGGCGGAGCGGTGACAGCCGGTCGATGAGTGTGTGTGTGGCAGTGCCACGCAAGGGGAAAAAAGCCTTGCCTAATTGAAATACTTATTTTATTAGCTGATTAAAGTATCTGAGGTTAGTCAAGCAGTAAAACTGAAGAAAATGCTACACAAAGCATTATAGCACTTCCGAAGACCTATTCCAGTTACCTACTCTGCTGCCCACGCTGTGGCTATCCAGAGGGATCTTGCCCTGCTTGTCCATCCCTGGCTCATGGAGGCTACTTGGGCTGGGCTTCAGCCACTGAGCAG
Source organism: Oreocharis arfaki (assembly GCA_013398015.1). Taxonomy (NCBI): domain Eukaryota; kingdom Metazoa; phylum Chordata; class Aves; order Passeriformes; family Paramythiidae; genus Oreocharis; species Oreocharis arfaki. Next base: position 639,060 of record VZRR01002747.1, read on the forward strand.
GATGGGGCTGTTCGGACCATGACCCAGGTCAGGGATCAACACACAGTTTTGTCGCAGGTCCAGTGATGAGGAAAAGGGCTCCAGTGCTTCTGCACAGTTGTTGGTCTTGTTGGCTGATGTTCTTCCAGGTCTTTAGAGGATCTTCCCCCATTCCTCCGATAAAATTGCTCTGCTGTGCCAGGATATATCACCAGTCTCTTGGCCCATTATATGAGTCTCTGAATCTTGCACTGCTTTGAATGATTTCATCTCATGTCCCATTTTCTGTTCTTTTTGGTTATTTCCTCATGCTGCTTTTGAGCATTGCTCTTTAGGGTTATTTCTTCATGTTACTTTTGGGATGCTGACACCAGTAATTTTCAGGCAAACATTTACTCCCCTTCAATCAGTCATGCACAAACTCTACCTTAGTTCCCCTTTCTCATAGCCCAGAGTTATAAAGACTGTTATATATAATATGTGTGTGACAAGGTCATAGTGCCAAAGAAGGCCTGTGAGATGCATCCAAATTTATTCAAGTGTTTGGGGATTTTTGGAAAGGCTTCCTGTAAGATACTACATTTTCAGCAGATTGAGTGAAAGAAGAGGAAGGGGCAAGTACCAGAAATGGTGTTGCAAGGTTTTAAAGGTTTATTGCTCTGCAGCAGTGAAAGCCTTCCAGCTTTTCTGGTCTCTTCAGACAGGACCAGACTATCACAGGTTCCTCTGATTAGATTTAGACTCATTAAGCAGGCTGTGCAGACTCACGTCTGTTATAACCAGTATAATTTAATTTCATTCGTAAAGTGGCTATATACTTTTCAGTGTTGTGGGCAATGGTGTCTCAGCGTATTTGCAGCATAATAGATATTTTTATTGGTTTATTTTCATTAGTAGTATATTTTCCACTTTTTGCTCTTGAAGAGATTAGCCACTCTGATTTTAGCATTTTCCAGCATGTCTCAGGCTCTCAGCTTACCCTTTGGGCCTAATTATGAATGCACGTCATGTTTGCAATTACATTAAACATAAGCAACAAAATGTTACATGAGTTAAGGTGGACAATAGCCAAGTTCCTTTCAGAGAACACCAAAGTCAAGGAGATAGAAGTTGAAAATTAAGCTAGATGTTTTCTTATTAAAACTGGGGACAACTGTATTTTGAACTTTTAAAAAATCTGTAACACTTGTTTATAAGAATTAGGATTAGAGAACAATTGATAGGCAAAAATTTACGTTTAATTTTTAAATAAAACCATGTAACAGTTTTGCATAGAAGGAGGGAATTATTTGTTTGCATATGAACATTCAGTTTAAATATAGGGGAAGACTAATTTATCAGAAAACCCATGCCTTTTAATGAACATCTGTATTATGACTTGATTTTTAACTATCTCTCTTTTTAAATGAGCATGACCTATTTGGATTAGGAAAAAAGAGCATTACTGATCTCTTGTCACTGATGCTTAATGAAGTCAAAGGTATAGACCAAGCATGTTCTTAATAGTTCCCAAAGGGATTGTCCTAGGAAGACAAATGTATGCTTTGTATAAAAAAAAAAAGAAAAAAAAAAACAACCAAAAAAACCAAAACCCAAAATCATCCTGTGAGTTTAAGATACTGTTTGGGAGCCTTTATGCATTCCCTCTTTTGTTACTCCAGAAAGTTTTGGAGGTTAAGCAGGAGGTACTCCTGTGGAGGTAGAGCTGAAAGTCCGTTTTTGTGGAAACCTACCTTGCATTCTGTAGTCAGGGAAGTCAAAGAAACAAGGTGTTCTGCAATTTGCAGGAAGAAGATCAATGGCTATGATTTAAAACTTCATAAAAATAGCCAGGAGAGTTTTCATTTACCATTTTCATAAGAAGTTGGTAAGAAAGGCAAATCCCTACAGACTGCAGCTTGGTGCATCTAAAAAAGTTACAGCAAAGCTCCAAATAATATGGAGAATACATCTTTTGGTTCCTTTTTCAGCTAGGGTAGCTATCTTAAGAAGCAAAAGGTTTGATAAGAAGTTTTATATAGCCAGCAGAATCATTTGAACTGAATTAGAGTCACTGTATGAAGAATAGAGAGAATAGCATGTCAGGTAGCACTCTGTTTTTTAAGGACTTCATTACCTTTCTTAGTGTTACTGAGAATGTATGTGGATCGATATCCTGCCAGAGGGATCTGTTACCAACCATCAAATGATACTAGAGAAAAGAAAAGTTACTTTAAGTACCTCTGTAATTCACAGTTAATAAAATGGTGGTGTTATGGGGGAACTTCAATTTAAGAGACATTTAGTGGAAGATCTGTGCAGTTGGACATAAAACAAGCTATTGTTGCTAGAAAATAGAGGATAATTTGCTAAAGCAAAAAGGTATTGCATTGAATATATGATAAGTCAATTCTGGGTTTCATTTTGATGGATAAAGATGAAATAACCACTGGATTAGAAGCTGATGGTTGCCTAGGGACCAGTAATTCTAATCTGATTATATTTAGTGTTGGAAAATAGAGCACAAGTCCAATCACAAGCTTATATCAAAAGGGCTAATTTCCCAGAACTGAGGGAAACTATTTGAAATTGTCTGTGAGGAAGATATAGACAGAAAATTGAGAGTTCCTTTAGAAAGAGTAAGGGAAAGGGCACCAAGGAAAGTATCTATAGCTAGAAAATGGAGGGAAGCAGTGAGGTTCTTATTTTAAAAAACATTCAGATCAAGAGAAATTAATACTGTGTTACGGTATGACTAGAAAGAGGTGGGAAAATCTTAATGTTGATTTAGGGGAAAAAAAGGCAAGAATGAGAAATAATTTTCTCTCTGCATTCTGAAGTGTGTATCACACGTTGTACCACTGAGAGTGCAGGAATCTGTCATCTTTTCCGATTTTTTAGGAACAAAGGACCGCAGTGATAAATAACACAGACTTATGGAATGAGAACTGCTGCTACACCTGCACCACAAGAGATTGAGAAAACCTACAGAAAATAGTAGCAGTTGGTTATTGGACTCGTGAAGAGGCATTTAATCACTCGAAAGGTTGCACCTTAGTATCTTACCTGTCTTTACAAACTACACTGGTTTTTGAGGAAAAAAACTGCAAAGGCAACACAGTTTGCTGAAGGCTTTTATGGGACTCACAGGACCCCCATGTTGAAGGCCTATAGCTATGCTATGGATTAAAAGTTTGGTATTAGAATAAAAGAAAGCACTGCTAGTATTTTATTGAATCAACACAGCTTGGCCAGCTGTGAACAAATGCAGACTGTTGAGCTTTTACTCCATCAAACCAAATCCTGAAATGACTAAATTCACTAACAAAACGACTCGGAATAACTGTAGCTCTGCAGGTATCTTCTAAACATAATACGTTCTGTAATCATATATGCTGGAATCTTTTTCTTTTATTTTTCATTCGGCTGGGTAATGCAGGCCCATCTCTAATGTCGTAGTAGCTGAAGGTGGTGGTCCTTTCACCAGAAGGAATAAAAAGTGCCAAGAATCTTCTTGTAAGATGTTAGTGACAGCTCGAATGGGGGCAATAAGATGCCCAGTCTGGTAGGATGGTTACAAACTAAATTACGAAGTGTGTTTCTTAGAAAAATAGAGGACAACTTTCCTGCAGTTTTGCAAACAATGTAATCAGCTGTTACAAGGAAGTATTGTGAGGATTACTTACTGCTAATCCATCTCAGACCTGCTGTTTGTGCTATTTTGAATAATCTATTTTTTGTTCAAATAAAATTATGTCAGATCTGTTTGCATGTAATTACCAATGCTAATTTTTCTTATCCTTTCCAACCTTCAAAATTAATGCAGGAGAAGAGTACAGATATTTTTTATGTGAAGTTTTATCCAACTTGTTCAAATTTAAAAAAACCCCAAAACTGTAAGAGATATGTGTCACTGCTATTTGTTTCCAAGTGATCCTGTAAATGGCAGAGTGCTTGATTCACATCATGCATATTTAAATTTTGCTTGCCTGCAATACTGTCAGTGCATTTGAAGATCTATCATGTTCTTAGTAGACTAGTTGGTTCAGAATATGAGGATGCAATGATAGGACAATCACTTCAGTGATACGAGTTGCACCGTGCTAAACTTATCAACAAGATAAATAAAGTTTCTCTGGCTCAAGTTGGTAAAAAGCTTCCCTTTTGCTTTCCTTCTGTAACAGGGGGGAAAGTCTTCTCTGCTATGTACAAAACGTTTTCCCTTTCTCTGGGTAGGTTTTCTAAGGATGGAAGCTAATTAAAGTACTTGTATTTTTGAGGGAGAACATTTTTAAAGGTTTTCTGAGAAGTATGATGTGTACACAGTGATCACTTGGCTCTTATATGATTTGAACGCAGCATATTTACAAAAGTAGCTATGATATTTCTATGCAGAAGGGTTTAATTCTGCAAATGGTGGTTCATACTCTCTTTTTAGGTTCTCATAGGAAAAACAATCTCAAGTCATGGTGTTGACCAATTAATACAAAGCATGGTAGTTAAAAGGAAACACGTAGGTTTATCTTATTGCTTTGTGACACACACCTTACTTGCTCATTTTATTTTTAAGAAAATAGAATCCAAAACTCAGGCTGGACACTGACTTGTAGGATTCCTAATATCAAAAGCTAATAACAACTGCTGTTCAATAAATGCTTCATTGAACTGTGATGGAAATTTGGATTAAAGCCTTCTTTATTCAGTGCTTACAGGTCATATATTTGCCCCCGATGGAAACAAGTGAAAGTGGCAAAAAGTTGATGGGCGGATCCAGAAGAATTGCAGTTTTGGCATGGTTTGATAACCTTTCAAGATGGTTTTGGACACTTTTCAGTTTTGTGCAGGATCACTGCAGTTGGACTCGATCTTAAAGGTCTTTCCCAACCTAAAAAATATTATAATTCCATTCTATGTAAAGTTTCAGTTTTGGTTTCTGATTATTTTCTTCTGTTAGAGCAGTAGGGTGGATTTGGTTCAATACTTTTGGTTTAGTGACCATAAAGACATGATCTCCAGGATACAGGGAAATGTCTTCCTACTTCCCTGGCCTCACTGTCCTTGCAGGCTTCATGAACTATCTGTCTTGGTTCTGGAAATTCATTTATAAGAGTTGTCCTATTGAGCATGGGCAGTTCATAGATTTTTGTATTCCCCTGTAGTTGAGTATGAGAGTAGTACTGAATGCTTATTTAAGCCCCACTATTTGTTGGTTCCTGTGACATCTGTTTGCTACCATCTCTGCATTACAGTTACACTGCAGAGACGCCAGGGAGAAATAGTTAATTACTTATATCAAGTACATTTTGCTGTTTTATCAACAAGAGGGATACTTGGAAATGTCTGCCAAGCAAGCTGTAGAGCTGAGTATTCCTCCCCACAGTCCAGTGTGTCTAATGGTTCTAGGTCGCTCTCGAGCCTCAGGCAGGAGGTGGGACAGATGCTGTAGTGCCACTTCAAATGGCAGGCAGCATCTTTATTAATTCATGTATATTTAACTACACACCTGTTATGCATACATCTAAATCTCAATTAGGGAGTGTGTCAGGCAAGGATGATCTGATTCTGCTCTCTTACTGTTCTTCCAAAGCTCAGGTCCACTAGTCCCCCGATTTTATTTTTTTCTTCCTGCAGTTTGCCCTTTGATGGGTCCACATGTCTCTTGGCCTTCTTCCAAGTTTCATATCCATTGAAACCTTTGGCCATCTACCCCTGCCAGTTGTTACATACTTTGAATCTTTGGGTTATGGACTGGTTCATTATGAGAGCAGAAAGCAAATTACTTTCTGATCTTGCTGTTATGAACAACAGGGTGCTGCATTTGCGTGTCACAGATTGTTGCAACTGGGTAGAGAGTACAGATTACTGGGTGCAATTCCTGTTCCGGGTTGAGTCTGGATGAGATGGTTGAGGTTCATGTAAGTTCAGGCTTTAAAATTATTCTCTCCATGCCACCCCATCAAATCCCTTCCTGGGATGTATAGGAGGAGGGAGCAAGGCAGTTGAGATTTATTTTCTTTGTTAGCATGGCTGTTTCTGGGAGAGAGCGGCCAGTTACGCAGCACCTACAGATACTTATTCTGCTCTTACCTTCCTTATGTTCCTTGGAATAGCAGCTGTATAGGTTTCAGTTTTGATCTCCTTTAAAAGCCAAAAATATTTGTATTATTCTTTACTCTCCCACCCCTAGCTGTTTCTGCTGAAGGACTTTAAGATCTAAGTATTTGTCCAAAACTGAGCTTGGGCATGTTACTGTCATCTTCTGGTTGAGCAGTGTACAGTCTGTGTACATGTTATGAGTTACCAGCATCACAGCTCATGATGAGAGGTAAAGGAGACTCTTGAGGTCTCTCCAGTGTCGGTGAAGCTCAGTTGTTGACTGTACCTGCCAAAGGATGAAACAGTCATTAGAAAACTTAGATGTATCAGGAAAACAGCCTCCATGTCCTCTTTCCTCTATGCACGAGAAATGGGGAACAAAGTCTGTTTCTGGTGTGAGTTCACTTAACAGCGTCTCTTTTATGCTTCAGATTCCTAAAAGAGATTTCACAACTGGAGTAATGATGGCCTTCCTGAGATGTTGCATCATTTTTTAGACTCCTCTTTTTGTTTTAAAGATTCTCATATAACAGTATTGGCAACATGAAATGAAAACACAAAATGGCAGTATAATTCAAGGAGGTGTGGTTAATAATATTTTGTCATTTGATAGGTGAAGCAGGCAATTATTTTCTCTTCATACAGTCCCTAGAGTCTATTGCAGGGGTTTGGGAAATTTTTTGCACTCTTTCTGTGGAAATCAGGTGGAAATTAGGAAAGTGCCAAATTACTGCATTTCTCTGACTTGTTTATCTACATAGGTGAACACAATATAGGGAGCCAAGTGTTATCTCCAGATTAAATGAGTCCTAAAACCCTGATGATCAGATGCAGTGGGGAGCTAAAAGCTACCTACTGCAAATTTAAAGGGCGTAGAAAAAGTGTGAACAATTCCTACTTCCAGCAAATCTGCGTGTGCACAGATAAGAGACAACTTAATGTGCTTCAGCAGCTAAATCACTTTTATTTTGAACACTACTGCCTGTTGTGGACAGAGCAGTTGTTGTAGGCATTTGAGGAAAATCCTTAACAACCCCCTACAAGGTGGATCAAATAATGTGTGCAAAGTTTTGTAACATAAAAGAAGGTAAGTTCCATGTAGCTAAGAGCATGAAAAGCTGAATTAGATGCCATTTTACCCCATATGAAATATTTCAGGAGGTGTGTAATTTGGAAATGTCAACTACTAAGTAACAGTCTCAGATACCTTAGAAAATACTTATAAATGGCTTACAGGCATTATACTTTAAGATGAAATTACTACTGTGCACCTAAATGAGATGCTTATTTCAGTCCCTGAGCAGCTTAATTTCAAGACAGCAAAGGTCAGGGAGGCTCTACTAATAATCTAATAACAACTGACTGCACGTTTCTGGGAGATTTAGCTGCACCAGAGCCTGGTTGCTGAGAGCAGGATAAATTAGTGGTTACTTAGCTCATGTACTTTGGAGCAGCACCATCCACTGAATGTGATGAACACAATGTCACCGAGTAGCAGAAGGCAACTGATGCTTGGACAACTGTACTAGAAAGTTGGAGCACGGTCACTCTGCTTTTGAGCAGATGTGTCTGTGTCCCACCTAATAAGGATGCTATTAAGTTGGGATTGGGGTATCTGATGTCATGGTTTTAGCTGATAAGCATCAGATGATGGTTCTGGAGAGGAATTAGATGTGGAATGCATTCACTCAAGTGAAAAAATTACTTCTTCTGGCAGCCTTAATCGCTACCAAACTTTGCCTGCATCTGAATCTTGCCGTGATCAGATTGTATGATGAGTATAAATTCACTTTGAAATGCCCAGATCTTAGGCACTAAGTAATGGCCAAGAATTGTTATAATACTGATTAAAAAAAAAAAAATTCTGATCACAATATCTTTTAAGAGTTTCCCTGGAACACTGAGTGGACATTTAAGTCTCAAGACCAGACGCTTGTTTATAGATTAATTAAAGTAAATGCCCATTAGTAGTGATGTTATTAGTATTTGGTGTCTTTGGGAATTTACAGGCAATTAATATTTCCTAGAGGAATAAATGATAATTTGGCAATGACTAATTTGATGTAGTAATTCTAAATATGATCTTGACATTTATTAATAGGATTTAAAAAACATTTCTCACTTATTTTCTAGTAATCCAGTGAAGACTCAGTTTAATTTTGAGTGAATATGTTTGTCTCTTGAGTTGGAGGTTAAAACTATTATGTCATGGAAGGGGGAGAGGGAGCCTTGCTCTTGCATCATCTCCTGCCCTGATGGTGTGGGGCTGTGTGAGGTGGGGAGGAGTCATCTCAAAGAAGCAGTGGCTGTGCTCCCATTCAGTGTCTCTTATGTTGACCACACTGCTTTGCCTAAGAGTTAAGAGCTTGGAAAGAATCTAGGCTAGTGAAATGAATAAAACTTCTTTCTAGCTAGTGAGTGGAATCAGTGTACGAAGCGACATGCTGGAACTGATGCCAAAGGATTTTGTGACTAGGAGAAGAGGGCAATTATTGCTCTTGCTGCTGGATTAGCTGCATTCATGGCATTCCAGTTTAACCCAAGTATTTCTGCATGAAGAGTGGCAGTTTCTCAAAGCAATACCCAGTTGTTCGTATATGTGCTGTCTGTAGTATAAACTCCGGTTTGAGAAAGCTCTTGGAGAAAGCAGGAGGATCAACTGAAGAGCTCTGAGGAGTCATGGCAATCCCTGGAATGCAGTCATCCCTTGTCTTCCTTCTTCTTGTAGACATTTTGATTCAAATTTTTCCAGTTATTAATTTCTTTGAGGCTTTGGGATGTTGGGGATAGCATCATTATTTTCTTGAGTAGGAGTATGTAGAGCTGAATTTTGTTAGTAAACTCAATTTGGCAGTGAGACAGTGTATGGAGTTAACATAATATTTCTTTGTTGGGGGGAGGTTACCAAAAATCTGGCAGGAGATTATGGTTGAGATTTAACTGGAATCTCATTGAATATATAATATTCAACATATTTCTCAATCTGGAAAAATGACAAATAGTCATAAAAAAGACATAATTTCATAGCATCAAATAATTAAAGCATTAAATTAAAACCAAAGAATTACTGAAGAATCTCATGATACTCAGTGACTGTGCAATAATGCAAGAAATAAAATTGTAGCAATAAATTCAAAGTAGCGTAAAGAGAATAAAACTGTTGCTGCTAACACGGCGATGGGCTGTAAATTATCCATTAGCACTCAGAAAGGAGATCTGGAAATCATTGTGATAGGAGCCTGAAAATGCTGATGCTGTGCTTAGTACCAGTCAGAACAATGTTAAAAATGGTTAGGAGAGGAGGTGAGGACAAAATGGGAAGTGTTTTATAAATGTGCTGCACACTTGTATCTTGGGTAGGAAAGAGCTGCTGTATGAGGAGAGATTAACCAGACTAAGGCTCTCCAGTTTACAAAGGAGGTGATTGAGGAAAAGCTGATTTTATATAATAAATTTTATATCAAATCATAAATGTCTTGGAGAACACTAGACTAGGGTATATTCAGTAAAATGAGCAGGAAGCATCTCTAAATTAATGGAAATAATTTTCTTACTGTACTAAGTTATTTTGTGGGTCTCTTCACACGGGACATCTACATGTCCACCAAGTGGATTAGGCATGGATGATAAATCAAGGATTCTTCAACTATACAAGTCTTTGAAATAGATATTGCAGAATATTGGGAGAGTTAGTTGCAAACTCACCCCACTTTTTTAATGCCATTTTTGTCAACATCTCCTACAGCTGCTATTAGAGAGAGGGGCTTTGCTTAGGCTACATCTGTTTTTGTCCAGTAAAGCTGGTCTTACACATAGGTTAACTTTTAACCTCAGGAGGTATATGTACAGAAGTGGCTGCTTAAATAGTCTCCTGGTAGCACTTATGCAAAATAGATGGAGCCAGTAGTAATTGTGTGTGTCTCTGGTGGTCCTGTGTCCAACCAGGAAGTCCATATGAGCTGTACTACTGAAGGCACAGCAGAGATGCAGGGCGATTGTGGAGGCAAGACATTGACAAGAGCTGAACAGTGACACGGGGTGTGGATAAAAAGCTTTGATTCTGGTCACAGTGGTCGTGACTATTAGAAACAGTTAAAAAGCTGTAACTTTAGGAGCAGCTTTAGAGTTTGTAGCTTTGCTGTTAACTCTGTGCTTGACTGTTGACAAGGCAAGTTCCTTGGGGTGTCTGGAGTTTGATATTGTTTTGCCTTTGTAAAGGTTGTGTTGCGTCTTTACTATTCCATCTGTCAGATTAGAAGAAAAGCATTTAGGGGGCTATAGTCTAATCGGAACTGAAAACTAGGGGCTAGAAATTGAAGGATTGCTGAGGAATTTGCCAGGGTTTAAGAGGCAGATTTCCCTGAATATGAGGGGGGACCTAAAATTTGTGGAGTTTAATTTCCACCCTCCCTACACAAATACATTGTAAAATAAAGTTGTGTTGAAAATAAAGCTTCAGAAATGGCATAGAGGAAACCTAGAAGTGGAAGACTTGTGGAAAAAAAACATGGAAAGGAACACAGTGCTTGTTATTTGATAGAAATGTTAAACTAGGAGGTGAAGAGCTTTGGACTTTCATTATGCTCAATTCATGTTTTTCAGCTTGTCTTAAAAGAATAAAATTGGAAGACCAGCTGTGGAGAACTGTAGCTGAGTGGAAAATTTTGTGTATGACATGTTATGTGGAAGGTTATGGGTCCCTGTGGTTCCTTATGGATCTTAAATGGAGATTCACTCTGTGTCCAGAAGCCTGAGGAATTGATATCCTCAATACCTTTCATATAACATCACAGTAAATTCCCGTGCCACTGTTCCACAGACTGGTTGCCGTATTTCGTACTATACAAAAGTATGTAATTTATATGAAGAAACTTACAAGAATTAACTGAAATTAATTCAGAAATGGATGGCACTTTTAACAGTAATGTGGTGTTCTGACTCCATAACTTAATGCCATCCATCAATGCCTTGAAAAAAAGTTTTCTTCTCCTTTCACTTGTTCATACAGTGAAAGCACACAAGCTGTAAGCACAGAAGCTGAATGTCCTCCAAGATGCAGATGAACACACTAAAAGAGAGCCTTTGCCTCCTCATCATGAGCAAAACCAGTCATGAACTGAGAAATTACTGCTGATTTATATTAACTGGTAATTTCTGATTCCAGTATCAAGAAATAAAATGAATAGTTGTGGTAGGTGACAGGTCTGTTTTGTCAGTTGCTGATGTGGCTGTGACCAGCACAGGGCAGTCCTTGACCTTCTCTTCCACGGGTCGCTCTTGCAGGTTCTTCCCTGCCCCAGCCTGTTATGCCCAATACAGCCTTTTCTCCCCTAGTTCTTGACTTTGTTAGCCAAGTTTCAAGAGTACTGGGAAAAGTTGGCCTTTTCAGTCTAACCTGGGGTTGTGCAGAGCTGTTCAGAGCAGTAAGATGCATGAATTTCAATTCTGCAGCCTGTGGGTAGAGGTGAGCATGGGAGGCTAGTAAATGAGGAAACTTTTCCTCTAGCAGTGTTCATAGAATCATAGAATATGCTGAGTTGGAAGGGGCCCATCAGGGTCATCAAGTCCAACTCCTGGCCCTGCACAGCACACCCCAAGAATCACACCACATGTCTGAGAAAATGTTCCAAACTTCTTGAACTCAGACAAGCTTGGTGCTGTGACCGCTTTCCTGGGGAGCCTGTTCCAGTGCTCAACAACCCTTTGGGTGAAAAACTTTCTCCTGATATCCAAGCTAAATGTCCCCTGACTCAGCTTGGTGCCATCTCCTTGAGTCCTGTCACTGCACACCACAGAGAAGAGATCAGTGCCTGCCTCTCGTCTTCCCCTCACAAGGATGAAGACCACAATGAGGTCTCCCCTCTCCCTATCTCTTCTCCAGGCTGAACAGACCAAGTGCCCTCAGGTGCTCCTCGTACAGCTTCCCCTCCAGACCCTTCACCATCCTCATTGCCCTCTTCTGGATGCTCTCCAATAGCTTCATATCTTGCTTAGTCTTGCTTATCCCAAACTGCACATGATATCCAACATGAGGCTGCCCCAGTGCAGAGCAGAGCGGGACAATCCCCTCCCTTGCCCGGCTACTGATGCCGTGCCTGATGCACCCCAGGACATTGTTGGCCCTCCTGGCTGCCAGGGCACTGCTGACTCATTATTCTCAAAGAAACAGACTTGTGTGTAAAAGCAGAAGTATATTAACAATTGCATGAATACCAGAGTACAGGAAATGTTAATGCTTCAATTTTTTAATCCTTTATATTCTTTTAATTATGAAGTTTGTCCCAGCAGTATTAGTCACTGATATTTAGTGCTAATTTATCTAGCCAGGAGTATATAATAGAAGATGCAATCTTCAAATTATTTTAGTAGCTTGTGTTCATAGCTACCTTATGGAAGTAATTGAATAGATTAAGTGGAAGTGGGCACACTCCATGTCAACTCAAATTTTGTATTGAAATCTTTCAAGTGGGTGTCAGCATTTCATTTTTACATCCCAGTATCACTGGGATTCTATGCCACTTCTGAAATATATATAGATACATATATATAAAATGAGTAAAAAGGTATTAATGAGACTAATTTTTTGTGTAATATGTGTTTGTAGACTAAGAAAAATGTTAGATTCCAGTAAGTTGCACTGTAATTCTCCTTAAAGAGAGCCAAACAGTAGTATGCTTAAGCAGAAATGCTTTATGAAATCAGGATACCTTCAGTGGGAAGATCTAAAAATAGATCCACCAAATAAGAATAAATGAAGAAATGGATAATGATCTGGATACATGCTGGGCTCAAACTTCTTTATGTATTCAAAAGTGAGTTAATGTGCTTTAGTGATGCCAGATGGTATAGTACATATTGGAAAGAAATAGATTAAGGAATAAAAGTCTGGAAAGCCTATTTTTCTGGTCTTCAGAATAATTCTGTGCTGTGAAGTGCTGAACCAGGATCACCTGATATTTACAGGGGAATTAGTCAGGATCACTGGCACATTCTGTATGGCATAAAACAAATTGCCCATGACATTGATTAAAATATTTTAAAGTAAGATTAACAAGGTAGTTTTCAAAAAGAGAGAATACTTTTCAAGGTTTTCTGAGGTTACTTTTCCTCTACAGTCATTTATCACGAATGTTTCTGGTGCCTTTCACAATCCCAGTGGTAAATTTGCGAGTTATTCTGTCCAAATCAACACACAAGCCATGACTAAGATTATCTTTTAAAAGTGTCCCAGGGGTAGCACTGAATCACTCTACATCATCCAGCTATTAGAGAAAGTGGTTGGTATTCTGGGGTGAGAATTTATCATCTTGTTCCGTATGTCTTAGAATTTATTCAGGTCAGTAAGCTGAGGCGGAATTTAATCATAACCAGCCATCTGACCTAGCTACATGTGGCACGACCGCTTGGAGTCATTCTTATTTCCGTATGGAGTAGTGGAGGCAATACTTTCCGATGAGAAGCGTGATTTGGAAGTTGGGGAGTGTATTTTCCCCTTCCTCTGTGCAAACGCTGTGTAACCCAGGCATGAGAAAGATCCTGACACTTCCCAGAAAGCAATAGTAGAGGGTAACCATCTTCAGATAATCTGTTTTTCAAGTAATGTTTGTTATTGGTAAAGTTATGCGGCATTTGTGCACACAGGATGTTTAAGGTCTCTGTTCTAGGGTCTGTCATTGGTTACACTCTTGCTGCCCTAAGAAACACAAATTTATGTGACTATTTTTGGACCCTAGTCAGAGCACTGAAATTATTAATATATTTCAAAATGCAGTGTACATGCTTCTGTGATCACCTGCTTGCAGACACTGGGAAACAACTTTTGCAAAAACCCAGAAAAGTGGACACACTTTGATATAACTCAAAATCATGAAAATTTATAAACAGAATGTATTCCTTTGAAATTTCTAGCATTAATGACTCAGACATCTCATCAGACTTAATTTATAAAGTAACCTTGAAGAATTAAATGGAACTAATCTGTTGCTCAGATGACTCACTATGTTGCGTATTCACTTCTGTGGAGTTTTTTATTTGTAGTTTTCAGAAAGTAATAAAAAGTCTGCAATCACTGAAGGAATTATTTATTTTCATCAAATGTAGGTGCTTAAGCCATGCAGTGTTCTATTTAAAGAGCCATTCATAGGGCATTTGGTTTTATAACATACCTTTGTTTCACTGGGGGATGACTTCTATGGTTTAGGGAGATATGAGATCAGTCTGAATTGCTCATACTTATAAATCTGTTTGTTGTTTTTTTTTTTCCTCTCCTCCACAGGTAGGAAAGGAATTGTATTTTTCTTGTTATCAAAAATGATTTATTGGTAAAATTTTTTACTTTTTGCTCTGTCTATAGTGGGTATTTAGAAGCAGAGATCTGATTCTTTATCATTCTTTTTAATGCGAAAGAAATTTTAAAACAGTTAAAGAAATCATTCTTGAAAATATGAAGACTCCCCAAACATATTGTCAACAGCAAAAGTTCCCATCTCATTTATGCCAGAGGATTAGTCTTGTTGAGTGAACAGGCACTTGCTGTATGCTCGCGTTCATTGTGCATTCTTGTGCGTCATTTATGTACGACAGATGCATCCTACAGCAGATACGATCTTTTCATTTCCCCGAGCTGTTCTTTGTAGCCCTCGCTGTAAGATGTCAGGTTATCAAAGGCATGTTAGAAAAAACACCATCTCCTCCCTGATTACAGCAACCTCTTAGATCTTTGCGAACAATCTTTAGAGCATCCCTGTGCAGTGAGGTGGTGCTGTAAACGCTGCACGCGTATGTGGAAATAAGGCACGGAGATTGTGATAAATAATGTTGGCCAGAGGAATTTGGGAACTCTGGAGCTGAACGATTTTATTTAGTAATAGCTTGTTGTGTTTTTGTGTCGATGGCAGTTACAGCTATTTGGATTAATTAAATAATGGATCAGTCCTCAAGCAGTCATGCTGGGTGTAGTAAAGATGTAGAAAGGCATCTCATGGAGACTGCTGGGTACCCACTGTCCTCTCTCTAGTTTATAGAGGAGCAAAACACTACAAGCGAGCTGTCAGTACACCTGGCAACCTCTGAGCATCTGAAGTTCTTCTCCACCTGACTTAACTGGTGGAGAAGAACTTGGATCTTTGTGATTATCTTTAAAGAGGAGCCTTGATCAACATCGTATAGGGACATACAGTTTTCCAGTTCTGGAGCGTATAAACCACCCTGAATCTGCTTTTCTTCTCAAGTCTCCTGTCTGAGTCATTACTCACTCTCTAACTTTTGTGACGGCAGAAATAAAGAGATCCATATGGCTGATTTTGTAGACAAGTATCACTGACATTCTCAGATTCGTCTGTTCTTTTTGTAATTTAATGGAAGAGTGCATGATCATTACGTAGTGCATTTAACAGATGACACTGCTGCTTAAGTAGGGTTTGTTTTCTCATCTCTGATCTTTGAATGATGGACTTGAAACTTAGCATCCTTTTTGTGTTTTAGCATTTTAGATGTCCAGATTTAGAAATCTGAATGTGCTGAATCTCTGTGGATTCTCCTTTCCTTCCCCTTGATGGATCATCTATGGTGTTTCTGGGCTTTTTTACAGCAGGCTTGTCTATCAGGATGAAGAGAATGCCATGTCTATAGGCTTTCTCCTAGAAGATGGTGGAGAGCTAAACTGACAATAGAGTGGTATTTACAGTGACTTCACTCAGGCATTTACTTATTGTAACCAGGTCAGGAGAATCTCTCTAATTTAGATACCATTGCTGGAAAATAACAGACCATCCCAGAGAGATCAACGAAGAATGCAGACCTCCTGGTAGAACAGAGTTGACTTCATGAAGAATTACTTTCCAGTCAGCACAATCCCACTCAAAATACTTTTCTCAGGGCCCATGGTAGCTTTCTTTTTTCTCCTTGATGTTATACTCTGAACGGTGAATGTTCATATCAATGTCTTTTTTCTATAGGTTTTTTGCAAGCTTGTTATCTTATATCCCATCTTTCTTTGCTCTGGTTCTGTTTGTACTCTTCCCACTGCCATTTTGCATTCCCTTCCATCCTGGGTTTTTTTTTTTCTTTCTGTCCTATGTATTTATTTTGTTCACATTCCTCATTATTCTGAGTTCTTGTTTGAAGTGCTTACTTCAGTTTTTCCTGCTGTCTCAAGGGGCAGTACCATCTTCCTTTTGTGATTTGAGAAAAGGAAACTGCTGGAGACTCCAAAGAAGCAGGAGGAGTGCTTGCAAAATGTTCTGCTCTCTCTCTGTTTAGCATAGAGCTGGCTTAATTCTGAGCAGGTGGTGACTGTAGTGTGCCATGAGCTCACAGGAGTTTTGAGAGACAGCGCACATGAGATGTGCAGAGGATGGAGCTGCTCAGATAATCTGGACCAGGCTTGATCAAGTTCAGGAGGAATTTTTCTGAGACCTGTAGTCAAGCCATCTGGAGGAAGTGACTAAAGAAATATCCATAGAGGTGGACTAGAGAGATCCACTAGAGAGATCCACTCCAAAACACAAAGGTAATGGAATTTGGTACAGCAGAGAAAGACTGAATCCTTCGAGAAAAGAAAAATCCTTGTGAAACTCACAGCCTGAGTTTGCCCACAGAACACAGTACTCCACAGATAAGTACTGGTGTGATAGTACTGGCAGGCTTTAGTTGCAGTGTCTGTTGTTGCAGTGCTAGGTTTGTCCTCTAGATAACTGTTTCTTTGTGTGTGACAGGTGGGCAAAGTGAAGAGACTGAGGAGAGCTGAGCTTGTGTGTGGCAAGGCTAATGGCTGGCTTAAAACAAGCTATCTGCCACTGCACCATTTAATGGTAATAGATGGTCCAGCACACACACACGTTTCTTCAAGGTGGTATTGACTTTTTATTAGCCTCTATGATCCTTTTGGCTGGTATTTGTCATAGGAACGTCTTCACTCTGGTTTGAGATTTGTTTAAAAAGCTGTCTATTGATTGGAATGAAATTCAAATATGTTCTCTCTTGATCTGGGCTGTTTCTCATCTCAACAGTTTTCTACTTTCATGAAGAAGAAGTTTAGATTTTAAATTCTAGGATAAAAATAGAATAGCTCAGGTAGCATCAGCTTTTGAAAAAACCAAAATGCCATTGTGTTACAGTACATGGCTTTTACATGGATGCAGGTCTTGCCTCCCACCCTCAAGAAGGATGTAATAGCATTGTATAAAGGATGGAACAGATTCTGCACACAGAAAGAGTAAATTGCATTCTTCAGCTTGAAAAGGAGGGTTTTGTAGGAGGGTTTTGATAATGTTGGGAAATGATCATGAGAGGAGAAGAAAGCCTAAGTGAAAAGCATCATGCTCTTGTATAAGTGCAAAAGTTCTTAGATCAGAGAGAAGGATTTCGGTATGAAGAGACTTTAAAGAATTTTCCAATTTAGAAAAAGAATGACTCGAAAGAATTAAGAGTGAATTATACAAAATCATTAATATCACGGAGAAGGTGAAAAAGGAGTTATTATTTGCTTTTACTCATACTACAAAAGCAAGGCCACATCCAGTGAAATGATCAAGCAGTAGCTTTAAGACAAGTGAAGGGAAGTAGTTCATCATTATGTGCATAATTAAATTGCAGGGTTCATTGCTGCAAGAGTGTTGTGGAGGCTTAAAATCTGAATGGGTTCAAAAGCAACTAGACGAATTCATGATGGATACTTCCATCTAATGCTGTTAAGCACAATGACTGGAACTGGGAATCCCTGAACCACAATTTATGGGAAGATGAAAGGTTGCTGGAGGGTTGGGCAGAGGGAAAGAATTGCTGTGTGAAAGAGGATGGTACATTCTTTTGGTAAGTATCCAGTGTCAACCACTACTAGGGATGGAAGTAGCAGGGAGAAGGGAATGATGGCTCCCTCCTATTTGCCCCTTCCCCTTATTTAGATACATTGATGAGATCCTGCAAACCTTCCAAGGTTTCCAAGAAACCTTCTCTTCTCTAGAGCTGAACAGTCCCAGCTCTGTCAGTTTCTCATCAGAGAAGAGCTGCTCCAGGCGCTTCATCTTATCAGTGGCCCTTCGCTGGACTCTCTCCAGTACTGGTGCCACTACTGCAGGTGTGGCTGTACCAATGCTGAGTGGGTAGGTTCTAATTGCTTTCATTTTCCGAAATACGAATTTGAGAACTCTAGACAGTGCTGTTTTTGCTCCTGTAAAAGAAACATAGGCATTTGCATATGTGCAGTATGATTGTGTGAGGTACTTTTGTGATGCTGCAATAGATGATTCGTTGTGCTGGATTAGTTAACACCTTGCCACAATCAAATAGAAAAGATATTGTGCAAAGAGGAATATTTAATCTAAATGTATTTGAGAAATGAATTACTTTGCTTGTACTTCTTTTTAGTTGTTAAAATATCTAAAAGGATTCTTGACATTTTGTAATGTTGCGAAAGTATGCTATTTGTATGCAGTTTATTGTTGAGAAAAGCTCATGGGTGTTTTTCCCTGTGGGTTTTGTGTTTTTACATTGTTCATCGAGTGATAAAAAATGCTTCATATTTCTGGGAGAAAAAAAAAAAGGAAAAAAAAAAGCTATGATTCACATTTGAGAACTTTGAAGCCATCAGAAATGGGTAAGTCTAAGATATTCCACTACAGAGAGAATGGGTATGTTATTTTACATTACATTTTTTAATGAGCTTTTTGTGTTTGTTATACAGAGAGAACTAAAAAGCAGATTACCATATGAGATTGTAAACAGAGAACTACTTGATCATAGTAACTACTTAACGCTTGGCTGTAGTTTTACAATAACACAGAGTGTAGGGTCTCTGACAAATGCTATTTTTGTAGCATCTCAAAATTTGGAAAAGGAATATTAAGTTACAGAACTAACCTGATAATTTCAACAAATGCTATGACTTCATAAAGCATGTATTTTCTGTCTTAAAAAAGAAAGTCTCACAAGTTACTGTAAATATAAATGCTGTTCAAGGAGGGAAACTTAATTAGCTTTTTGCTTGTATTGGAAAAATTAAAAATTAACTGGTGGCATCCATGGCTTTTCTTCCTTTCCTGCAAGTTCCCCTGGATCATTATCTCTCTGATGGGAGTTTTGAGGCTGCTCATGCTGTCTTATCCTTTCATGTTCATGCAATCATGGATGTCCTATCCTTTTTGTTTACTGCTTGCAGAGTTATAAACTGTTGGTATAGAAATAATTGTAGCCAATATATGTGTAAGTCTTAGCATGACTCTGAATTTAATATGCAAGAAACACTAAAGATTGTGTTCCAAGCAATCACCTAGAATAAGGCACAAGAAAGAAATCAATATATTCAAAACTGCTTCTGCTGTTACTTGTCTTGAATAAATTTTTTTTTTTTGTCTAGGTTTTCAAGGAAAAGGGACCTTCTGAGCATTTGTAAAACCATGTTCTGGCTGAATAATGTTTTATGTGAGACATGATTGTCATTACCTTTTGTAATATAAGAACTAAGAGTTATTAAATGTCAGCAGGTGATAGGTTCAACATAAATATATTAAGACAGTTTTTCACATTAATTAATAAAGTATTGATTTTTTTTTTTGCAAGAGAGTGCTTCTATATTGCTAAAAGTCTTCATGTGTTGAAAAAAGAAAAAAAAGTTAAAGGAAGAAAAAAATGCTGAGGGTTATTAAACACAAAGATACCATCTCTGTTTCAGGAAATCCCTGAACCGAAATCTCCACTGTGCTAAGAAAAAAGCATTACAAGCTTGGCCTATTTTTATGATCTTTCAGTCTTCTCTACTGGACACTGTCAGGACCACAAAAGCAGATGAAAAAATCTTTGATCTTTTGGTCTTATACAGGATCATCAACTATTCCTGTAGTTGAGGAATAGCTGCATTAGCTTTCAGAAGGGAAAGGGTTAGCTGGCATTATGGTTGCTAAAAAATTATTTACTTGGATTTTTCACTTTGATTTACTGATTGATTTATTTTTTCCATATCAGAAAGTTACACATGGAACATTCTCAGCGCAGAATCCTTGGTTCTGCCTCACATACTTGCTTCAAAGTTTCATCATTGCTGTTTCAGTTTCCTTTTACTTATTTCAGATAGAGAGTTTAAAGGGAAGAGCAAAATTCACCTTGTTCTAAGGATATCTGTTTTGTCCTTTGCTACCTTTATCCACTTCTTTATGATGTTTCGGTCTACTGGGTTACTCTAAAAATATTTCCCTTTCTTGAATGCAAGTGGTTCATGGTCTCTCCTCCCCAGGACTCAGTAGCATCTTCCTATGTTGAGTAAAGGGTTCCCTTTCATTCCTAGTTATCCTGCTAAGCTTGCAATAAGAGTTGCCTCTTCTTCCATACAGCCATTGGTTTCTAATCATAACCTGATTTTAAGTTGATTCTCTTCTTCTCTTTAAACAGCTAAGAGCTTAATACAAATAAAACGGATAGATGTGAAGTGGGGCTTGCAAGGAATTTTAGTGTTAGAGTCTACTTGTGTCATCCTAACCTTTCCCAAATTTCCATCAAGCCCCAAATATATAAGCTCTTTTAACTAAGGTAACTCCAATTAAATTTCTTTGGTGCCTGAAAGTCTACTTTTGCACACTTCTAGCAGTGCAAGCAGTCTTAGCAGAGATGTCCGTACATCATACAAAAGTTTTGAACATTTTTGAGTATCCCACTCTTTGAAGAACCTTTGAAGTGTGTACAGATCACTCTATACAAGTGATAAATGAATGATGTACACAATATATTCACCATGACTCCTGAGCAGCACAGACGCTGCCCTAAGTGTCTCACTGGGAACTAGAGTGTTTAGCGTCCCTAAAACAAGACGCAACAATTGTGCATTCCTGTTTTCTGGTCCAAATCGTTTATTTCTTTCCCTAATAAGGTAGCTGCAGGGTGACAGATCAGGGCAGTTCAGGGGCAAGAACTCCATTAAATTCTCCTCAGAGTGCTGCTCCCTGGGCTTATCCCTCTGTTTTTTAAGCCTGGCATACCTTTCTGTCTTAGGAGCAGAATGTGCCTTGTTTGTCTCCTGTGCCTGTGCATACCTTAGGGGTTTCTGTAGGGTGTCTGCATGTGTGTTTTGGAGACAGATGCCGCTGGTCCTCTGTTAAACCAGCTTTAGTGTGCAGGATAGAGGAAGTCACATCGCTCTGCATCTTCATTACATGCACATCAGCAGCTCCAAGCAGGCTCTACCTAATCTTAAGCCACGTTTCTGATCCTGTATTTACTTATAAAGCAATTATTAAAACAAGAAGGGAACCAAGCTTCCAAAGTATTTTTCCTTAAGATCTATGACTTTGATATTATCCTGAAATTACAGCAATGTATACACTCTTAGTCTAAAAAACTCATTATGTATTGCTCTGTTCCTCACATTGCATCAATTCCTAGCCAAATCATAGTATTAAATGATCATTAGACCTTTTATAAACCATAAATACTTGTTTAGATTTATTTGTCTCTAGTCAGTGCTTTTGTTTCCTGTTACTTTGCTGGGGACCTGCCCTGAAGCAGATTGAATATTGATGCGGAACAGTGGTCACATAAAATGCTTTCTGAACTTGGAGGAACTTTGTCTTCTGTTCTGATCTCTAACTAATGTTTGCTTTTCCCTGTTTATCTTGCCTGATAAATGGTAAACATCTTAATCTCCCAGGTCTTATGTGATTTCATGATGTTCAATCTCCTTTCTTAAAAAACATTTCCACAGTTTACCCTTTCTGTCCTACAGCTGAAATAACTTTCAATGCACCATCTAACCTGAGCAATTGCTTTTTACCTGAAACCCCTTTCCTTTTTATAAAGTTGATGATGTTCCATGAAGGAGCTGCAGGACTTCAGGAACCACACATATTATTCAAGTGCTTGGTGAGAAGCAGCAGGTCTGCAGGGCATTGAAGTATTATGAATAAAAAGGCAAAATTACAGTGCTTCATTTCTTCCAAGCTGCTGTGCTCTATTACTCATTCTGAGAAGTCCTTTCGATGCACCCTTCCAGATTGTGAGATATGCAACAGAAATACATTAGGTTTATAGGTAAATTTCTCCTCTAAAATACATATTTTTTCAATTTATCTAGTATTATGAAACGAGCTTCTCAGCAGGGAGCACACAATTCAAAAATGATTTCCAAATCATTTGCCAGTTGCTGTATTTGAAATTAAACCATTCAATTACTAGAGTTACTAAATAATCAATAGTCTTTGCCAAGGCAGGTGGCAGTTCTAATAAATAGCTCACGAGAATAAAGTTGTTCAATTCAGACATTTGTCACGGACTTGTTTTCAAGCACTGTATATAATTTTACCTTATTATTTAGCTGAACAGCATTATAACTTACTTATATGCTACTATAATGCTTATTTCTAATAAAATAACTTGTAACTCCAAATTCTGCTAAATTTAGAGCCAGCTTATAAAACAGTTCATGTTTCATAGGGATAAACTAGATCTGAAACAAAAAACCTCAAACAAACAAACAAAGGAAATGAAAATACAACAAAAAAAGAGAAGAGCCTATGTTAAGGTGTTTCAATTAATGAATTCTCTTTTAGAAATTCAAGCTAAACATTTTGATTTTTCTTTTTGGTTAGTAACCATTTCAACATCTTATTGTAATTTAAATTTCAAGAGTTTTTTTCTTTTTTCTTACGAATTCTGGGCAGGGAAAACTGTTTCCTTCCTCGATATAAATACAGAGAGAATGAGGAGGTACAATAAGGCCAAGCACACACAATGTTCTGCAAACCTTGGATCTGAGGAAGGAGGTCCGTGTTGGAGCCACAGATGGAACAGGTACATTGTGATGATGTATCACAGCTACTGATGTGAAGAAATTAGTGAATATGCTTTTGGAATGTGTTGAGACAACATCTCTCAGGCCAAAATACTGCAATGGTTATTAGGCAAATCTGTAACCGGTGTTATTTCCATGAATTAGAGTAAATTTCCTATAGTTCTGCAATGCAGCTAGGATTTCCTAGTTATAAAGGTTATTACAAACCTAACATCTCAGACTAGCTTGGCTTTATGTAATTTATCTAATATGTCCTGATTTCTTCAAGACGATGCCTGTTTATGCCCTGATATCCTTCTTCAGGATGATGTCATGTAAATATGAAAGGAGTTTTTCTTTGAATCAAAAATTTATTTGCAGTGAAGCTTTTTAAATACACTTGAGAGTCTGCTTGGGCGATGACATTATTCAAACCCATGAGGCAAGGTGCAAACTGTATCTCTGAGAAGCTGTCTTAGGCAGTCATCCCTGTGTACTGTGGTGGATAGTTTAAAGGAATTGCCTCTTAATTACAGGGTTGTCCTTGATAACAGTGAAAAAAAATTGGTTTGGACAGTATCGATTCCAAGCACTTCTGTTCCTCTTTCGGGACATTCCCAGCCAGCAAAACCTTCACTGATGGTCAGATAAAACAGCTGAAGTTCGCCCCATGCTTAATTTAATCAATAGGAGCCTATTTACTTTGCAGAATGTTGGCCATGTTAATTCAGCCGTGGAAGGATCATCATCATCATGTGCCTCTGAGGTACAATGGAAAACGAGTTTTTGGTGAAATATGTACAAGGCCATCCAAGTCTCTTGAATTTTCCCCAGTTATTCTTTTAGAAGAGCACGATTTATTTTTTTTTTATAATATTAATTTTGGCAAGTTTTATCCTTCTTCCTTTGGCTGCATATGATTTTCTCTTTGTAAGCATTTTGTTTGAAGCACATCTGTTTTTAGCAGGAGCCTTGTGTCATCCCTCCTGTGTGACAGGGACAACTGAAGGTAGCCACTGTGGGCTAACACTTGGTTGGTGTTTGGAAGACCATTGATGGAAAATTTCACCTTCAGAATATTTACCAACTCTACTCACAGTGTCTGTGAGATAAAAGAGTAATAGTATAACTTCTGAGAGAGAAATTGGGATAAATTGGAATTAATTGCTTTGCCTAGAGCCACATTTCAGCTCAGTCATGTGGTCCAAAAGTAACACTCCACAATGGATGGGACTCACGTGCTTTGCATGGAGAGTCTATTAGTCTAATGATAAAAGGTCATCAGTGTGTTCTCATTATCTGAAGTGAATGATTAAAATTCAGAATAAACAATAACACAGCTACGTTTGTTTCTTTTTAAACAAACACCTCAGATTCCCAAGCAGACATGTCTGGAGTTCAAGCCACAGAGTCCAGTTTTGTCATTTGGGTTTCTTTGTTGGCTCTGGGCATTTTTTCAGCTGCAAACTTTCTGACTTGCTGTAGTAACAACCCATTATAGAAAGTGAAATGTTTTGAGATTGCGTTTTGGGGACTTGAATTTCCCTGATCATATTAGTATTACTTTTATGTATGCCGTGGCAGCAAGTCCATTAGCAAAACAAACAGGGACTAGAGTGGGAGCTGGTGAAATGAATACAGAACATAGGCAGAAGCAGATAAGGTGGCAGCACAGTCAGTGGCTTAAGACAGTGCTTGAGCAAGGCTCTCTTACCACCTGGGAAATCTCTTCAAGGTGAGAACACCAAGGAGCTAATGGTAATCCTAGCTATAAGCATGAAAATAACCATAATCTTAAAATTTTCTTCTGAAAAACATGTCAGACAAAGGTCTGTGTCTAGGTGGGGAATGTTGCAGGCAGAGCTGATTGTGTTTTACTGCTGTGGAGCGTAAGTAGTGCTTGGTCTCAGCAGTACTGCTGTAGTGACCAGTGGAGCTCCTTGGACAGGTGACGTGGATCAGTGTCAGGAATCAAATGAAGGTTCACTTGGCTGCAGTGCAGATCCCATCACACGTGTCAAGACGTGCTACAGTCTGGCATTTATGGGATTTCCTTCATAACTATTTCCAGCATCCGATGGGATGAGAAAGGATACACAGAAAGCAGCCGGCTAAGTGGTTGTTACAGACTTGTGTCTATACAAAAGAATGGTAGAGTAAAATTGGTTTTAAAACGAAAGGGAAGAAAAATGCTCCTTCAGTTATGGTCTTCTTCCATATCGTTTTTTTTAAGCTAATAGAGCCTTTGTAGAGCAACTGACCATGGGGTTGGTAAATAATTTTGAAATTCATAAATGAAATGTATCTTACATGCCAGTAACAGTTGTTAAAGAAATTATGAGTGGTGTCATATTTCACCTTTTTTTTACCATTTAATTTCACAATATGCATGAAATGAAAATGAAACAATTTATTTCTGCGTGTGATTCATTTCAGCTTTTCTTTTTTTTTTCTTTTTAACAATGAAAATTAAATTAATACTCCTTTTTGGCTCTGATATGAAAATTCAGTGTTACATCTGAATTATGGTAAATCCAGTAGCATCATATTTAATAATAACAAAACTTCACAATTACAGGAAAGTGATATAATTTAAATAATTTGAATTTAAATTAGCTCTCTCTGGCCAAAGTACTTGCTTCTCCAGTTACAAGATAAATTAGAGGAAAATACTATATTTAAAATGGTTTCTTGATATGTATTTTTTGTAATGCAATTTGACATTGCAAACATAAAAGAGCATTAACTAGAAATTTGGACTTTGAATGGCACTGTTATGCTTTAATTAAACTATTTGTTAAAAATATCTACGTTTCTTGTCTGTTGGTCTTAGCACTTTTTTCCCCCTTACAATTCTGTTTTTTGAAAACAAAATATGCGGCACTTCTGTTTAAAATACTCATGTACTAACAATTTGACAGATTGTTGGGGTTTTTTAACCTGGTAGTGAATACAGTAGCAGCCTAGGATCTGGAGTGATACTTATTTTCAGGTACTCTGTATTCTAGTCAAAAGTTAAGTTCCTCATTTCAGGATCACAGGTATTGGTCAAACATTGAATATTCTGTGCTTGGAGAAGCACAGGTTTGAAAACCTAGCTGTTCCATTTTTTGTTAACAAATTAAACTGTGTTTCTGGGAAATGTTTTTGCTACAGCAGAGAGAGCAGATCTATTCCCTCCATTTCTCACTCTCCAAATGTGCAAAATTCAGCTGCAGCTGCTTTGACAAGTTTTATGCAGTGACCCCTGGTATTGTCATATGTAAAATTTTGCATTTGTTCTGACTAACTTCCTATAGGCAGGTGTGAGGGGTTCACGTTTAGGCAGTTGCTTTTTCTGAAGTCAAAATGTTATTTTCAATTTTTCTCTTCATCCTATTTTTCTGTGTCCTCTAAGACAAAAATAGAAATTCTGGGTAATGGAAAAGCAGCAGTGCCTTCTATTCTGTCTAAAAACTAAAACCCAAACCAAAACAGCAAAGAAAGGAAGAAGTATTCTTCTCAGAAAATTGTTTACATAAAATACTGTAGTCAGGAAGTGATAAAGAATAACTGTTCTTTTAGCAGCAGAAGAACATCAGAATATAGTCTTCAATTCCCTTACATGTTTTGTAATGCAGATTCCCTTTAAAGTAGCCTTGCCAATGTACCTTAAATATATTTTAGAATTATTTTACCATGAAATTAGTTTTTCTCCACCATTGACTTAGTTGAATCCTTCTTTTTGATCTATGCTGGGACATTAGAAGTGAAGCTGTGGCTGCTCGCACTGTTTTAGTAGGTTTCTATCAGAAAGTGTTCTGCAGTAGACCATACCCAGCGAGAGCAAAGGTTATTTAGCATAGCCTGGCTGCTCTGTAACCAGCTCCTCCAGCTCTCACCATGAGTCTTATTTAATTCCCACACTCTATACTTCTGCCACCAGGTTGTATTTGCATATTTATTACCCAGAGGAAAAGCGGAGAAGGAATTTCGGTCTTGAGAACAAGTGCAGAACAGCAAGGAGCTCTTCAGGTTGTCCTCGTGCCCTGCTAGTCATCACTCAGGCCGATTTAAACTCCAGGTTTCTTCTCTAATAACCAACCTGCAAAATATTGTCTGTCTTTTAACCTTATACATTAGGTTTTGGTTTGGTTTTGGGGTTTTTTTGAGGAGGGTTAAATGAAGCAATTTGAAGTAGTAAATTGGTTTGGGTAGACAATTTTGGCTTACTGATATTGCACCATCACTGTCCCATGAATGGCTATTTTTCCTATTCACTTGCAGATAGTTCATTTTCCTGCCTTTTAAAAAAATTTTATTTTTAAAGTGTTACCTTATAATACCTATGGGGGAAAATTTTTCATTGTTTTTGATTTACACAGCCTGTTAAGGAACAACTATACTAAAATCGAGGTGCCCTTTAATATTACAAGGTCACTTATAGCAGCTCAACCTTATATTAAGGAAAACCATTTTTCTTAGATCCTAGATAAAATTCCCATTTTATCTGTACCACCTTTAGGTGGAGTGCTTTTTATCTTTTTCCTTTTTTTTCTGTTTAAACAGTAGTTTCTTGCCTATCACAAGCAAGAAGTTAAGCAAATCTGTAAAAGATGTGCTAGCTGGATTTCAGGGGTTGAGTGCCATAGTGCAGTTTTTGTAACTAGTCTTCCTCTAAAGGGAAACACCACAAATTACTTTTTTCCTGAATTAAGAGCATGCACCTGTTAGGCCGCCCTAATCTAGGTTTTGTGAGAACCAGGAACTCTGAGCATAAAAAAGATATGGGAAATTTCTTAAAGGTAGTCTACAGCAGGCTCTGATCCACACATCTAGGAGCCTAATCTGTTTTATTCTTGTGTATACCTAACACTGCCTATGTGGGTGTAGTCATTGAATATCTATGATGGCTCTGTTTTCCATGACTAGCGTTTTAACATCAGGAAAAGAAACCTTATATATTATACTGATGTTATGTTGTATCTGTTGCAGTAGGTAACATTTGGGCAGCACATGCAAAAATTCCCATGGCTCTGAGTCATTTTGCCTTCTGCTTGTCTACTGTGCTGTATGAAGTAAGGGAAACTGGTTAGACAGTGATGCTGACTTGTCTTTTCATAGGAACACAAATGGACGAAGAAATAGGATAAACATTGTAATCTCTACTTATGAAAAAAAATTCTGTTAGTGACAAACAGATACCACTAGTATCAGACATCTGGTTTTCACCTGAGTTTCAGCTGCCTTAGTTCAGCAAGACCTGCTTACTACCATTGCCTCTGTTGTGAGTACAGGCATTTTGTTATATATCATACTATATCTACTGTGACATACATTGTATTTGTTATATATACAGATGTCCTGGTTACAGCCAGTGACACTCATAGGGTGTGCCTGCCCATAGCTCCTCTCTGAGGGCTCCCTTCCTTTTCCTTACCACGGAATCTGGACCATGTGCAGCAAACTAGATCTGTTACATGATCCTTAGTAGGCACTGGGGTGGCACATGGATTCAGGAATTTAGAGATGTAGAAGGCTGGTAAAATATATGTAAACTTGTTGCCTAAGTTTGGCAGCCTGCATCTTAACCTGAAATTAAAGATGCATATATTTGTACCCTACAGTTTTCTGACCTTTTAGTATTTTGGACAGCATACATACTGCATGACTTAGCACTTCAATAATTTGTATAATACATTTCTATTTTGACACAGCCTGCTAGCAGCAGGGCAGTTTGGCTTTTGTCCAGCAACTAAAATACGTTATGATGCATGAACATACAATTTTTTTTTTTTAAAAAGCCACTGATATTTTTAGAAGATGTGCACATCAAGCTGAAGAGCTGGCTGGGTGCCAGCCCGGTGCTGCCTGTCCAGTGCTCCTTTTTAGACACCTCTGCTTGTCGTGTGTCTTTGTGCTGCAGTGGTGAGCAAGGAGTGGCAGGGAACAGTGTGCCCGTGTTTAGTTTCTGTGTCAGCTGCCTGGACAAACTCAGCCTGTGACTTTGCACTTTCATGAAACCTCTTTTAGGTGTGTCTGCCTGTGGGAATTGGCTGCCAGACTTGGGATCTTGAATGCTCTGCTGCAATCATGTGGTGCCCAGTTTGTACATCCAGAAACAGAAAGTGGGGATTTGTTTTTTTTGGGATTTTGACTTGCTGTTTGGATGGATAAATCAATCTTGCACGTACATCAGTGCTCTGCTTCCCAGGTTAATTTTTCACTGAGTTGAAATTTATCATCTTTCCTAACCTGCTCAGGACTGATTTTTGACTGATTTTTCTTACCATTCTATGTTTCTGTGCTTCTACTTTGCAGTTTGCACCAGCAGCTTTACAAGTCTCACTGCCTCTTGATAGCTGAGCTTTCCATTTACACTTCATGTTTTTTCCCACCTGTCCTGTAGTGGCAGAAGCTGGTCTGCTTTCTCCAAAAACTCAGCGGTTTTTGGAGTTCATGGACCTTGTTTCCTGGCCTTGGGCAGAGAAGCAGAAGGTCATATACCAGCCCAGGAAAAAATGGGCTCTGCATTCAACTCTCTCCAGTCAAAGAGGGTCACATCTCTATGCAGCGCGGTCCGTGACGGAGGGATGTGTGTGTTGCTGCAGTGCCAGTTCCTTGCCCTGGGTCTATGGTTATTCCTGTAGTACGCTGAGAAGAAGCAGGGCAGCATTTAAGATGCTTCTTTGGGTGGTTTAAGAATGGCCCCAAAAGGGTTTGCACTGCCAGGTGCCCGGCTGCTCCTGCACCCCACTGCATTGCTGTGGCACGAGCCCAGCCTGACAGCTTGCATTCCAGGGGCCCGTGGCTTGGCCTTGTGCGGCCAACACCTTAGGCATGGTCCTATTACTTTAAAACCTGCAATATTCCTAGAAGTTCCTACGTGTGGAGAAGAAAATAAACAGGTAAATAAAGCTCTTATCCCCCCAGCCTTTGGAGCAGGAAAAAGCAGGGGGAAAATGTAAAAAAGTTGAGATTTTGTGGGTGAACTAGTAAAAATTCTCCTCAGTCACAGATTTTTAGATACCTTTTGATTTCTTTAGAAGGGTAAATATTTCTTTTTAGAGGGTCACAGAAGGGAAAACTATCCATTAACTCACATCACCTTTCTCTTCACTAATGTGTTATTTTGTTACATACACATGCTGCTGCTTTGCTGTGTCTTCTGGTGTGTCAGCTGCTGACGTATTGCAGGCAGAGAGTCAAATTAATTACAAGGAAAACAAAGCATCTACGAATACTTGAAATCATTCCCATGAATGCTTCTTAGCTTTGTTGGATAGTGTAAAAATGGTACGTTGTCAGTGTTGTTTTGAGCCTGTCTAAACAATTTTACCTGGAGGGAGAAAGGAAAATCTACACGGACTGCACCCAGGCATAATGGAACACACCAAGGTATTAGAGCACTGTGTAACAGCAGTGTGTGAGTAATAAATCATCTGAGTAAACTGTTACTGGAGGATGGAATAATGCTACTTGAGCTAACAGGTAGTTGTTGTTTGTTTTGAAAGCTTATTTTCTGCTTAATAATAAGCGAAGTTATGCAAGCTCACTAAGTCACACTAACAGGCAAGAAGGATGTTTACTCAATTTAATGCTAATTTGAAATATATGATTAAAAATATTGAGTGACTGGGTGATGGATGGCAGATGAAATATTGAAGAGTGCATTGAAAAGGAAGAATTATCCTAACTTTATGTGAATGGCAGTGAGTTCTTGAACATTCTATTTCCATTCAAGAAAAAAAATCTTGAAATTATAACAGGTAATTCCATACAAACATTGCCTCTGTGCTCGGTGGTAGTCCAAGAAACAGAATATTGGGGATGACTATGTGGAGAATAAAAAACAAAGCAGGCAAAGCTGCAGAAACCTATAGTTGTATAGTTCTGTCCCCCTCCATCTTGACAATGAATAAATAGAACTGCAGAAAGTACAATGCAGAGTAATAATGAAAAAAATGGTGTGAAAGCAATTCTGCACAAGTAAATGATTAAATAAAGCTGGACTCACCATCCTTGGAATGAGAGGATTGAGCGGTGGAAATAATAAGCACAAATGGAAAAGGTGAACAGGTTCAGGATGTTTGTCTCTCCCCATATCTCAGAGGCAACAAACAAAGCTGATGTGTATCAGGTTCAGAACAAAGGGAGATGCTGCCTGTATTGTGGGGTCAAGGATATTGCATGCTCCAGACATCTACATCAGTTCAGAAAACAAAGTGAAATTGAGTAAAATGGAATAAAAATGTGTCACCAAACACAGAAAAATCTCTGTCAAAGCACACAGGTGATATGCCTGTGATTCAGGACAGTGCTGATCCACATCCAGCTGGGAGCATATCCCTGCAGTGTGTCTCTGTGTGATCACTTTGTCTTGTTGCTCAAGATCCTGAGCTAAAAGACCATTTGGTCTCAGTAACACTGCTCTTCCATTTCTTTTGCTGTGTGTGGGAGGCTAGAGTTCAAAAGAGTAGTGTAGGTAGGTTCACTCAGTTGTAAAAGACACTTGAACAGATCTTTACAGTATACCAGCCCATCAAGGATTATTGACCGGAACCTTTTCATCTCCTGCTTCTTTTCTGTTCATTACCAGAAATTAGTCTAAGCTTCCTTTGCTTGTCCTCAAAAATGTAGCGTAAGAAGTTGCAGAGTGTATTATAAATTTTTATAATTTTTATTAATTTATTTAATTTACTTTATTTAATTTTATTTTCCATGGATTTTATTCTCTGAAAACCCTGTTCAGGCCTAAATAACATAAGTACAGAAATAAATAGTAATAGCTGTGTGTGTGCAATGAACTTTCTATCACATGAGTCAACAGAAAGAAGGAAAAGAAAAATTAAGGAAGGGGTAAAAAGTCTACTGAGATCTAGCATGAAGAAGCGATTATAGCAGAGGGGGAAATGGATGTCTGATTAAAGATAAGGAATTCTGATGATGTGACCTTTCATGCCTGCAGCATCTTCGATGGTCAAGGCTAAGTCAAGAGAAGGGCTGATTCAAAGGGCAGCACAATCTGAGGTTGGTTTCCACACACCAAAAAATGAGTTCGAAAAGGAGAAGGCAATTTTTAGTTGTGCGTTGAAACAAAGGAGGAACAAATGTATGTCCGAGGGACTGGTAGTGTAGTCACCTTTGTCTAAGTGTTGCAGAACTGGAGAGCTGTGGCATATGTGTGAGAAAGCTGCAAGCAGACAATTTCACTATTTCTGTAAATGTAGGCAGGGGTGTATGTAGAGGGTATTGCTGGGCAGTAGTGAAACAGGGGCAAGTTGCCATCCATGCTGTAGATTTTGGAGACTGAAGCTGTAATTCAGGACTAGAGGGTAATATATGTTTGTTGCAGTATGGGTGGCAAGAAAAAATGGAGGTCTAAGTCAGAGCTCAGGTTAAGGGAAATGATATCCCACCTTATTTAATTACAGGCAGGCCTTATATAATCCTTGCATTGGTCTATGGCAGGGATCATTGGTCCCTGGTCCAACCACCTCTCCAAGTGATTGGCCAGACCCCACACCACCTGTTAGACTCCTAATAAGACACAGCTGCAAGATGTTTAGAAAACCATCTTGCTTGTTTATGTGGAAACCAAGGACTTTCACAAAATACTTGCAAATGCTGGATTTTTCTCTGCTTTTCAGCATCCACATATGTTGGGTTCCCAAATAAAACATTAGATTTGCCCATACTGGCTTGGCTGAGAAGCTGCACTTCTCACCTGTTAAATGACATACTGGTCACTCCTGATGGATATGGAACCGCTGCAGGGATTTGCAGAGAGGAGGACGGAGGGCTGTGCAGCTGAGTGGCAGCTGAAGTGTTTGCTATGGTACCTTTTTAACTCACACGCACACGCAGATGGCTGGAAGGCCTCTCTTCTCGCAGGGCCACCTTTCTGTGCTGGAAGAAAAACTGCTCTTAAAGTTTGCAATTTCATGTAGCCATGGTGTCCCTGTCATTTCTGTCCTCAGGCTGCTCTGGGTGACCTGTGGGATCCCGATGAGTGCTGGTTGGTGTTTTCCTAATGGAAGAGCAGAGTCAGCCAGCGCTGCAGGGGGAGAACGAATGCACATCTTCACTGACCTGTGGGGATTTGGGGTGGGAGCACCAGCTGCATTTCCTTCTCAGTGAACTTCTGGAGGGGACATAATGAAACCAAAATCCTGTCTCACTACCATCACATGTTTTCCCCTCAACTCACAGCATGTGCCTTCTGTAAATAAGCTGCCTCATGTGGCAGGGATCTGAAAGGGGATTTTTAGACTCTGACTTTGTCCCTCCCTGGCACAACAGCCTCCCATTGCCTTCTGGGTCCTTTTCATCTGCTCTCTGCCATCTAGTTGGGCTAGAGGCTGGCAGGATTCCTGGGGGAATAATACCAGCCTGATTGATAGTGGCATTGGAGAAAATGAGGGCAGGAAGGGTGGTGGTGAGTTTTGGACAGTTGTCCTACGTTTGTGACACCTCTAAAAAGTCTTCCTTGAGAGGGAAAGGCTGCCTTTCATCCTTTACTGGAGTGTCATCAATCCTTTGTTATCCCTTCAGGCTTTCTATTAATTAACAGATTTTCAATTGTAAATAGCTGGCTTAAAAGCCTTTATTGTGTTATCCCAGAACATCCCTAGCATTCGTATGAGCTATTGTCCTTTTCTCTGTAACTCTGAAGTTGATTATTGCGATACTAAAGAATTTTTTTCTATGTAGATCTTCTTCCTGTTGCCTAGAAAGGTGTTATATTTTGATGCTTCAACACAGTATTACCCTTTCCTTTGTTCATTTCAAAACCTGTTTCAGCTCTGGAATGTTTCTTGAAGAGGTCAGATTTTTCCAGAAAATCAGGAACAGCTGTGTTAGAACAAACCAGTAACATCTTCTTTCCAATATCCCACATCTGGTGGTGCTGCACAGTGAGCATCTGTCATGGGTTATTTTGTAGGGGTAGGGGTTTATGGTCTTTGTATCTTACCTGTTGTAATCAAGTTCCTGTGAGTATGGAATCTCATTTCATGGATAATGGATGTACATGTGTCAATATCTTTTCTGCATGTATATACATGCAACAACTTCCTTGGTTAATTATACATGATTTAGAAATGAAAAAAACCCCACCTTTAATAACTTATTAAAAGAAAAATATGTTAAAATTATATATTTATTAATTCTATATATACTACTTTTGTCATTCAGTTTCATTCTTTATTGCCTTGCTCTTCTGGATAATAAAATGAAAACAGTCAATGTAATATGTCTGCAATGGTTTGTTGTGTACCCTATGTACTTTGCATACTTCTATCCTTCCCGTCTTAGTTTTCTTCACCTTATGAGGCATCTTAAATACCCTTGTGTTTTTTGCACTTGCCCACTTTTAAGTTTTACGTGTTACTTGCTGTAGCTTTTATTTTTGAGATAGATGACAAGGAATACCAATAATTTATTCCATGTTAGCATGTGTTATATTATGATAAAACCAAATACATAATTAGATTTTGTTAATTTGCCAAGTATGATCAAGTGCTTGGGATATTTATATATAGCTGTAAGTGAACAGAAATTGTGTGCTGCATTACACGAAAGCTTGTGGGGAAAAGAAACAAGAAACTAGAGAGTTTACTGCAGAAATTTAGATTCTTTATTCAGATTTTTTTCAGAAGCTGTTTATCTGTTTTCAAGTTGAGCTGAAAACCCCAGGCAAATTCTGTAGAAGAAATAATCATAACACATGGCACAAATCTTGATCAGTTTAGGAAATCTGGTGCTTTGAGGGTAGGGGACTCTTGTTACCTCACCTACTCAATAGTCTGTCCCAATAACAGACTGGTCTTGTCCAGCCTCCTCCATGCACTTTTAGGGGTACTACTGTTTAGGAACGGGTGTTGCTTCATCTCATAAGCATTCCCAAGGAGTTTAGGCAGCACATAAGGGACTACTCTAGCATTGCACACACTTTTTTCTATCTTAATTGCAAGCCTAGTTCTACACTGCTTCTAGAAAAGAAGTTTACTGTTCATATTGCTGGTGTGCCTCCTTGTTTGGCCAGAATACACAGTATATAAACTCTGCTTGTTGCCTTTGGCCATGACTCCTTGATTGCATCAAGCAATACTTGGGGAAGATTGTAACTTTCAAAAGAGAGGAACTGGCAACTTGCTGTGCCAGAGAAAAGACAATCCTTAAATTAGACCTAAAGCATATAAAATGAAAGGAAAAATACACTGCCATCAATATCTTCAATGCTTTTCCCATTATGTTTCTATAAAGTGGTGGTAAAAGTTTAAATTTATTTTCACTAGTCTCATTAAAAGTCAGCAGATGTTTTTAGCATAGAAAATTGTAAAAACACCTGGTAAATTATACCCCAAAATAGGTTAATTGTTAGCTTTTTGTAATTATAATCAAGGGCTTTTATATTTACCAAGGAAAAGTACTACATGGGAGTGTAATTAGTATTATTGAATATAGAGCTGTTGATTTATTTTCATCTTGTTTTCCCTTTGATCTGATCATTCTGAATGACAAATCTGTCATCCATGTGAACACTGGGAACACTGACTTTTGCAGATGACGTATTCAATTCTAGCAAGTAAGGAACTTGCTTGTAAATACTTCTGCAGCATAGTTTTCACCTATGCCCTGCTTCGAGCAGATGACAGTATTTTCGTCTTGCACTATGCACGATGCTTTTAATTAGTTTAGTGTAGTCGGCTATAAATCATTTGCTGTCCTTGAATGCCAGAATTGATGACTGCCATTACAATACTCTGAAGAGGTGTGAGGGAATCCACTTAAATGAAACAGCCACTTGGGCATCTTTATTCCTTCCATTTATGTTTTTGTTTCCGTAGTGGCAATAAAAAAGTTTGTGGTTCACAGTTACTGTTTGTGTTTAGGTCAAACAGCTCTTCTTGGATGTCAGTGTGTACAGATGTACCTGCAGACAGATGTCTAATGCAAGAAAGCTTTCACAGTTGTTTTAAGAGAGTAATGATGACACAGTGGTGATTTTCTAATGTATGAGAAAGTTGTCGAGCTGCTGATTGTTAACACTGGAGCTTGAACTGGTAAGATGGGGGCTAGCTCTTTGAGTGTTACTCAGATATTTTCTTTCCTCAGTCCATTTGCATGATTCTCCTGCATATGATTTGTTCAGAAGTATGTCTTCACCTATTTGAAAATGCTCATTGTAATATACAAACATTAGACAGTCAAGAGATGATGTGAGCTCCTAAAATGCTGCAGGTTTTAAATGGAAGAAAAACCACTTAGGTTCATGTCACACTTGGAAATCATATTTTAAACCTCTGCTTTGTGTCTAGCCACATGAATATTGTAAAATACTGCATTGCTAAGGCTGTAGGTGGTTCAAGAACGGTATGGACCCTGGATTAAACTCTGGATTTTTTGAGGATACATTAAAACACATTTGTTTTGGCATCCTTTTTTAAAATCTAAATTACTCTCAGAAAAGCATCTGAACATAAATTTTAGAAAGAGCAATGTGGTCTGATTCACTAAATAATGTATTTTCTTTACATTCTCTTGTCCTGTTGACTTTATTATTTGATTAATGATCTCAAAATATTCAGGGAAACAATAAAAACTGAAAGGCAGGGAGTTAAATAATTGTGAGGTATGTATTTGAGTGGAAGTGTTAGTACATAAAAGAATGCAGATAAAAATTGGGGTTTTTTTCTACATTTTACTGTTAGGATGTCACAAAAGAATTGTATGTAACTCAAATACAGCTTTTTTTTTCAGTCCATACCCAATGGGAGTAGATGTGAAGGAGACTATATTCCCCTCCCTGAAGTCTTTTTAACGCTCTTCGAGCCGCATTTGATGTTCATGCTTCTCTGTGGCTTTATTGTCCCTCCCATTGCTATTGATATTGAATCTATGATACATGTTTCAAATAATAGGAGTAGGGTTGAAAAATGCCTTCTCCTCCTTGTACCCAACAGGTAAAGCATGGCACAGAATAAAGACATTGCAAGGCATAAAGGCCATGAGGCAAAAGTAAGCAAGAATCATCCTAATGGCTGAATGCTTATCAGTTATTAGATACTTACTTGTTAGCTGTATATTTATATCTGCTGAATTTAAAAAGGAGGAAGAAAATTTGAGCAATGTTTGTATTCATCTGTGTTTTCTCAAATGTGTGTGTTAAAAATTAGAATCCCCAAACAGAGCAGGAAAAATGGGAGCTCCAAATGTGATGATATTGGCCAAACTTGTGTATGGGCACCAAATTATTTAATGCTTGCTTCCAGTTAAAACAACTGTCAATATTTGCATCTGAAAACGTTTGGGAGAAATTATTAGGTAACAAGCGAGAACCTGCTGTAGGGTGATCCAAAAGTCTAATGTTTTACAGAAATGGCTTACCTTCACTTAACTAATAATTTTGTGGATTACAGTAACTGATGGAGAACTCTTCCAGTCAATATAGGGTTGTGAAAAATGTGGAAAATCTCAGTTCTCTGTGCTCCAACAGACAAAGCTATGCAAGTGTGGATGCATACGGTGAGCCTGGCCTTCACTGAAAACTCAGTGTGCACAAGGCAGATGCCAAGCTACAACAGTGTACATTTCTCCATGTCCCTCTCCCCAATATTACCTGCTGTCTTGTTTACTTCTGTTGAGTCTAGGGCATGTAGGAGGTGATGCAGATCTGGGAATATCCATCCAGCACCTGAGGATGACAGGACACAGTCACACTTGGCATTATCCCACCTGAGCTCCTTGTTTGGCTCTCTTGAAAGCTGATCGGGTCACTGATGCTGACCTGGAATTAAGTGAACAGGGAGTGTGTTTGGCTGGTGTTGGCTGGTTGGTGTTTCTCCATTGCCATTTCAATAACAGTTGTCAGTACATAACCAGAATCACAATCGTAGAATGGCTTGGGTTGGAAGGGAACTTTACTTAAAGACCATCTGGTTCCAAACCCCCTGCCATGGGACATCTTTCACTAGACCTGGTTGCTCGAAGTCTCATCCAACCTGGTCTTGAACACTTTGATGAATGGGACATCCACAGCTTCTCTGGGTAGCCTGTTGCAGTGCCTCACAGTAAGAATTTCCTCCTAATATCTATTCTAAACCTTCCCTCTTACATTTTGAATTCATTACAATTTGGCCTATCAACTTCTAAAAAGTTGCTCTCCAGCATTCCTTTAGGCCTCCTTTGGGTACTAGAAAGCTGCTGGAAGGTCTCTCAGAGCCTTCTCTTCTCCAGGCTGAACCTGGAAAAGTACATAATTTTGCTGTCAACTGGTGTATTTGTTAGCTGATTCTGCAGTTTATTATTTGAGAAGTAATCATCTTGTATCGATATGTGCAGGCTAGCACAGTAATACTTTTATCCGTGTTAGGAAAAAGGGGGGGGTGTCTACACAGGGTCATTCAAGAAAACTAATCCAAATTGATTTTTAAAGTAGTTTAATTAAATTAGGTTCCATCTCTTTGAATTCACTAAGTGGCCAAGTTTGAGTTAGTTAAATTAGATCAAATCCTTGTTTAACCTTTCTGCTTCAGAATTGCAAAGGCCTTAATTTGATTAAGTCACTTAAAAATTGAGACAAACTTTAGAGTGATCACTTATATTCCAAATCAGAGACTTACGTAAAATTAACCTAAAGAACTTTAAATCCAAGTGTTTTGCCAGCTGGAATTCAGGTTTGAATGTTCTGAGTGAACAAGTATCTGGAAAAGAAAGTACTGTGTGAATGATTTGTGCGTTTTTTAAATTGTAAAACATTAATAATGTCTGAGGGAATTAACATACTCTTGCTATAGCCGTAAGTCTTGCTTGTGTCCTCAGTATTTCATGCATGAATTTAAAGATGAAAGAGAAAGCTAATATTTGACAATGAAAGAATTAATTTTATATGCTGATAAGTATCATAATATTAATTCACTGTAATGTGAAACTATGTATGCAAAATACCTGATGATAGAGCTATCAGAGCTTGCCCAGCACTAACAGCCCAGCGTTATCCATCTGTATCTTATGTCTGAATGTGTTCCTGTGTGTATCAGTTGGTAGGGAAGCTTTATGCACTATATTGTTTAACCTTACGATGCTTTTAATGTGAAAGATAATGATGTGTGCAGCGATCAGATTACACAGCGTCTGGTAATGATATGTGTGTGACAATTCCCTCATTCCTTTGCCTCTGGCACTGGCGGTGGCCAGGAGAGCTGTCCTGACCTTGACAGGGGCTTGCAGAGTAGAAGGACTAAATATTTAGTTATGAACACTGAGGGTGAAGTGAGGTCTCTGATGTGGACTGTTAACTAAGGTATTAGTCAGACTAACATCGTCTCAGCCAGTTCTTTCCTGATTTATGTAGCAAGGCTCAGTGGCATATTGCTTATTTATCACTGATAAACTGTTCTTGGATAAAACTTTTTAATTTTTTTTTTTTTAATGTTCTGTCTCTGACTGCTGTGGGCTTTTGATAACATTGTGATTTATATTTACCTGTGATTTTGCCTGGCAGTGGTTGAATAGCAATAAAATTCTTGTTGATTTTGGGTGGTCAGGTGAAAACTTAGCGCTATAACCAATGTATTAATCAATACCACCCATCAAAATGCTCTCAGTCAAAGAAAAAATTGATATTAAAGTTAGTTTGTTTTGTTATCTTAGTGAATGGCATGAAGTATTTCCAAGGTTTTCTTATCGCTGGTAATGCATTAATGTTGGCTCATCCTCCTTCATAGTCTATTGCTAATCAATAAATTATTTTGACTTGTGGTTTGGGGTGGTTTTTCCAAGGAATGTATAATCTAGAATCAAATGAATCTTTGTGGAAAAGTGAACTTGCATGTTTTCTGGATTCAATTATTTACATTTCTTCAAATATCTGATTTTGTTTGGCTGGAAAACTGCTTTCTGAATTTATAGATGGTTTCAGAACATTGTTTTACCACTGCATAATGATAAAAGCAATTTAAATTTACAGATTGTTTTTGACATGGGAAACCAGTATTGATGGTAAATTGTAAAGTCTGCCCAGATGAGCAGAAAGGTTGCTTGTAGATTCAAAAAATGGAAACAAAACAAGTATAGTACACAGTGCAGCAAGTCTGTTACTGTCCTAGAGAAACACATCATACTATCTAGAACCAAGATAACAAGAAATTTGTTGCACTGTTCAACACCTTAATGGTACACAATGCTGCAAGAATAACATGGGCTACCCTCTACTTCACCCTCTGTGTTGAAAAGAGCAAAAACCTCTAAAGATGCTTGCTTGAAAATTACACTGTATTTTTTCAAGATTAAAACATTGAATGGCCCATTTCCCACTTCCTCTCCCTTCTGAAATTCAACTCCCAAGCTACTTTGGTGTTGCTGCTTTCTGAAATGTTGCCTAATCAATTAGTAGCAGTAGGATATGAACTCGTGACAAATTACACATAATTTCCACTGAAAAATGAACAGACCGAATGTTTTGAGGTATAGTCTGCGTGCTAAAGCTTATTTGTTTTGAAGTATCCTTAGCTATGAAAGTATTAGAATGCAAATTAGTGTCTAAAAAAATAGTTAGAAACCAAAATAAATATTCAGTGGCTGGCTCCATGTTAAAACTAGTGAACATCTTGTTAATTCGCTCCTGAGTCTTTCAGTACCCTCTGTATGTTGTTCTCCTGGTAGGCTCCGATGACCCTCAAGTACTCTTTCTGTAGTTGATGTCTTGTGTTAGAAAAATGCACTTTTATGTCTTGGTGTTTGTTGCCTTTACAGCCACTGGGTGCAACTTTGCCATGTTTCCATTACAGAGCAAATGTGAACATTTTTTGTGCCTTACTGTAATTCTGGTGCATGGAGTATAAACATCAGGGTTTCAGCAGCAGGGTGCTGCCAGGGGAAACTCTCTGTAGGAGGAGGCCTCTGTATGAGACACAATTGGTTGTGAAACCCCTCATGGTGCGACAAAACTTCAGCCAGCCAGAAGAGCGTCTCTACTTAGAAATTTTTAGGAAAAAGCTTTAACTGCCTTTTTTTTTTTTTCCTAATGACCAAATGAGTAGATACTCTTGTTTTGTATGTCTTATGTTCATAGTTTTACTTCTAGTGAGTTTATTGCTTTAAAGTTTCCTTAGGGAACATGTTTGGGGTTGACATATTTGGGTTTTTTGTTATCATAAGTTTTTGTTTTAGCTACAGTTTTTTCACATCTTGATTTTTTTTCTTTCTGTACCTTTCCTCCATCTCTCCTTCCATCTGCTGTTGGTGATAGTGTTTTGTTCTGCTTTCATTAAATATTACCTTGCTTTTTCTTTAATTACAAGAGGTGTTTCTATTTTGTCAAAGATAAATTTGCTAGTTCTGTTTGTTTTGGTGTTGAGAGAGACAATACTGCTTCACGTCTTCTGGTTAATTTATCTCTTAGTTGTAATGCTAATCTAGTTAAGACATGATTAACAGTTATTCAGTGGGCCTCATTTTTTTCCTGTCCAGTCTCTTTTGACACTCAAATTAATGCTTTCCTATTTGCTGTATATTTACCCAAAGCTTAAGTTTATATTTTTTAATACTCTAACAGTGGCTTTGGTTCTTGAAAAATAATTTTTCATAATTAAAAATCAAAAATTTTCAGAGAAATTTAGGCACATGGGGCAGTTAATTGGAAAAGTGTTCTTGAAACTGCTAAAATTAATCACACAAGAGTTTAAGAACAATTTTTGAAGCACTTTAGAGTGAAGCTTTTCATTAGAATTTTTAGTTGTACGGTATATCATTGTGTAAGTGCTGATGAAGGTGCCTCAGGTTTCAGCCCTAATTTATTGGGCCAAAGTCTTAGACCTTTCTAGCAAAATAAACTAAGATAGAGGCAGTGTAATACTTTAGTAGTGAAACAGAACTATGCAGTATTCAAACCATGTCTCTCACGCCAGTTAGGGCTTCTCACCTTTGTGGTGTTGTCTCATGCCATTTCTTTCTAGTTAAAAACTTTGTAACCTGCTTGGTAGTGAAAAGTTTGTATCTCATATCCCATTAAAATTACACAACAGATTCAAATGCTCCAGGACTTCTGATTTTAGACCTTTGAACATGTGTCTGTTCCTTGGGACACTGAGCTGGACTACACCAGGCAATTGCCCCTTCTGTGTTCTTCCTGGGGGAAACTTTCCAGGTGCCTTGTGTGATATTTCTTCTTATTTGCCTAGTGTATCACTTAGCCACTGAGATATCATCCACCACAAATACTTAATGTAACCAGAGCTCAGACTGCTCAGTTTTCGTAGTCTTCTGGAAGGAAATGTCACCAAGAATGCAGCAGAAATGATCTGCTGGCAGATCTAGGGTGAGTGGATAGTGATTTTTAGTTCTTTCTTCAAAGCAATACACCTTTGTGATTCCAGGAAGGGAAAAACAGTGTTCTGGAAACACAAGAGCTCTCAGGTTTGCCCCTCAAGACATTATTTCTGAAGTGCATTTATTCTGTTATCCTGTCTAGCAGTTGATTTTGGCTACTTGAGAGATTACACCTTATCTAACATGGAATTTATACATGTCTGAGGAAGGAAAAAGAGGAGTGACAAGACTCCCTTCTGCATAAAGGAGCAGTAATCAAATTATGAGGACAGGAGAAGAAGTTGTAAATATATTTCAAAGGACATAATTCTGTTTGAACCCCCAGGGGAGTGCAAAGAGGACAACACTTGTGAAAGTGAAGGCGTGCTACTAGGAGTGGGCTCTCTTTAGGACTGTCTCTTAGGATAGGGCATGCAGAAGATGTCAGTGTGTGTTGAAGTCACCTGGAGGAAAAGTGAAAGAAAGCTTTCAGATTTGACCTTGATGTAGGCAGGCTAAATCCTTTTTCCTTTAGTTCCTCACTTTGTTTCTTACAGTTATCTGTAGCTGTGTTGCCTACTTTGGATGTGGTAAATTAATAGTTGGGTTTAACCTCAGCTTACTTTGGATAAAGATGGTTTTCAAGAAAAATATCTGAAAACAAAGCAAGTTTCGTAAAAAACTTACAAGAACTTAGAATATATTTTAATTTTCTGTAAATAACAAACATTATTCAATTGTGATTTTCTGACAAAGTCAGGCAATTGCTGTTGTATTATGTGACCAGGAACCAAGGGCTTTCAGCTTTTTCCTGGTATAATTTGAATTAAATCTTCTCTCTTCTTAGGAAGGAGATTATATTAGCTCAACTTGTTTTTGCAAGTTCCAAAGGTCCAAATAGCTGAGGAATAGGAAGAATAGGAAATAGTTGCTAGTGCTCATTGGCACAGTTTTATTTTTCATCCTGATTCAATTAAGCTTACTAATTACTGCTCTGTTTGACACTGTCAAAGGGCTAGGGGTTGTTTTACAATTTAATAACCATACTATGATTCTAAACATCCTCCACTTACCAAAAAAAAAAAAAAAGAAAAAAAAAAAATCCTTACACTGATATATTTAAGGGGTTTTTTTTAGAGGATATACTCAGCATATACTCCTAGTACTTGCCATGTTGATTTGCTGTGTGGTGAGGAGCTGAATGCTGAAAGCAGAGATTATACTGGGAGCATCACGCATGTGTGGTTATGACAGCTGGCAGGAGCGCTCAGGCACTGCGGAGAGGGCAGGAATGTCCACAGAACTGCTGCTGATAAAGATTAGTGGGTAATATCCCAATTTCCTCCAAATGAAGGGTAAAACTAAAAGGTTATGTCAGGGTGCCTGCGCTCACTGCAGTGAAAAATCTCATCACTGTGTTTTGCCAACGCCTATTCCCTATCAGTCAAGGTATGAAGGATGTCTCCCACTGAAGGCAGTTTAGGTGCAGTTTTTTCTAGTACTGGGATAATAGTATTTAGGTAAGCTGTATTCTTA
This sequence comes from Oreocharis arfaki, assembly GCA_013398015.1. Classification (NCBI taxonomy): domain Eukaryota; kingdom Metazoa; phylum Chordata; class Aves; order Passeriformes; family Paramythiidae; genus Oreocharis; species Oreocharis arfaki. The sequence goes on from VZRR01002747.1 coordinate 682,693, forward strand.
ATGTGATTTTCTGCTTCCTTCTGTTCAAGCAGCAGCACAGTGAGAGTGGGTTTTGGTACATTGTACCTTTGTCCTATGGCATGATGAGAAGTTTGAGAAGCATCAAGCTTGCTGAAGCAAGAGGCTTCTGCTGACCTTAGACTGGGGCTGACTGAAGCTGTCGGGAGGACCTGGAGAAATAGCTCTATGACACATTTGGCTTTGGCATTGTTTACTTCTAAACAGCTTCCCCTTTCCATGCAATTTCCAAGCTGAACCTACTTGATATTGACAGGTAATATTTTAATGGATAGATTGATTGGACTGGCAGAATGAATTAGCCATCAGCTTGACAACCATATAGCATTACATTGTGTATCTGTTTACTCAGCACTGGGTGAAATGCGAGAGTCTATTGAAAATCAGATTTCCATGCTGCTTTGTCAAAGCAAATTTAATCACAGCTAGAACATGTGGCATCCATCATTTCCACTTCAGAAGGCATCAGCAGCCACAGATCAGCAACAACAAGCAGTGCTGCCACTGCTGTCTTTGACTCACATGGAAAATTAAATCTTAGCATAGATTTTTGATAAATGATGCAGTCTTATCCATCAAACATGATTACTTAAGTGTTCTCTATTAAAGTAATCCCCAATAGCTTTTTATCTAGAAGCAAGGTGTTACTCCATTTGGCTTTGAGTCACTCCTCCTGATGTGGGATAGGCCTTTGGATATTGCCTTTGCAGATTAGACAACTGCTTTCTGTTTGTCGTTCTTTGAAATCTCTGATCTGCCTGGCTGCCTACTTTTACCTGCATTTTAGGGACCAGCTCAGTTACATACTGTAATTTATTCTGTGTTTTTCTCTGAAATTTTACATTCATGCATCTCTTTCTACCATCATGGGTATCCGGATAGCAAATTGCATTATAAGAAATCTCAAGGTAACTTTAGGAATAAAACGATACAGAGTGCATGGGAAGATGCCACCAGTTGCTTTGTTCATGCCTTGAGTGTGGCAGAGAACATTTGAAGTGTCCAGATTTACAAAAAATGTTTAAAAACCTTGTAAATATTACTCCTGAAAATTTTACTTTAAAAAGTTTTCAGTTCTTTTAATTTATCATAGACACTGAAATGACACCATTTTAAAAGCTAATACTTGTTTTGGGGGTTATCTTTTTTTTGCCCACTTATCCTTCCATTTAGAATGCCCAGGCATTTGTTTTGTAACACCACTGTCTATTCCTATTATTGTTGTTTAATTTTAATCTGATGTGTTAATGCCTCCATAACTGAGCCCAAAGCCTTTTTCTTTCAGACTTGAAGATAACAATTTTTCTAATTCCTTCTAATTGAGCTGTGATTCTTTAAGATTGTCACAGGTCTTGTACTGTCTCTTCTAATGTCCTCAAAATTAATGTCATCAAGTGAAAGGAGCTCATAGTCACTAATAGATCTTCTGAAAATTATTTTTCATTTACAGCACTGCTCAAAAATACCTTGCTGGTAGAGTATTTGAGTTCAAATAATAATGTTTCTTGTGTTTCTACGTTTCCTCAGCATATTCAGCTCTTTGTAAGTATTTTGTACTTACAATTTCAAAATTCCTTTATAGTGTTGCTATGAGTGGTATTAATATCTTGAATCAAATGTCTGAATATTCTTTTTTGCCTCTTTCCTTAAGCTAAAGGAAACATCTTGAGGAGATGTTATTCTCTCTTGCCTGTAGAAGGTGCCAGGGGTCAGTAGTGTTGCCTGGGAATGTTGAGCAATAAGCAGAATTTGAGGAGGAAACAAGCCAAACAAGCACTGCCTCTCTGATAGATGCCACAACACAGACACATTGCCAGCACTGCCAGTGCAGATGTGTTGCACAGCTGCTGCTGGGAAAGCTGTAAGAAGTGATTGGGTGATGCTGGTTCTGTGATTTGAAGTGATGCTGCACAAATGCTGCACAAGCAAATCATGTATTTAAAGACCCACGTGCCAGATCTTGTCCCTTACTCTGCCAGGTAGTTGCCCACCAGATGTACTCTCTAAATTTTGTGTTATCTGCACTTGGACATCTCTATCAGAGACACTTGTGTAGGGTGACAGCTGAATACATACAAGAACTAATCAATCCCTAAGGGTACAACAGTTTTGTCTCTGTCAAACTGGTTTATTTTTGTTTTTTCTTAGAAAAATATGAAGTTGATGAAGTATAGCTTACCTTTCAACATCAAAAGCTGTTTCTTCCCAAAGGCTGGGAGGTGTTCAAGATTTATGACTTTTCTGCTGTCTGATTTGCTGGTCTGCATGGTTGATGTTCCTATGCTAGCTATCAGATCGTACTTTTTAGACAAGAGTTTCTCACGTTGATAGCCAGTGCAATTTGTAATTAATTGTCACTGGCCTTACTATTATCTGAGTGGATTGATAAGCATCCACTGGGCAGCTGGTCTCGCTTGTTGATCCACTTTCTTCTGTGTAGATCTTACAACTTAAAGGTGCACTTAGGGTGGCAAAAACTCAAAATTTTGAGACCTGAGTTCTGACACATGAATTAGCTTTGATGAAGTTTAGCTCTGTTGTGTCTGATCATAAATAACGGGAGAAGTATGGACTGGGATAGCCAAGCACAGTGTGACTTTCCATCCAACTAAACATCACTGTAGCTCCCACATACACCTCAGCTGGTTTGTGTGCCTCCTGATCATGCCCAGTGCGAAAATTCATTTGTTTGTCTATCTGCATATGCCTGAATTGAGGGCTCAGTTGGTGCTTTGCGAAAGACCAGTGAGGAGAAACTCTTCTGTGTATGTATTATCTTACTTCATGCCAGCAGAGTATTTTCACTGGATTTTCAGAACAAGGCCGTTCTTGGATGCTGAAGCAACTTTATAATGCAGTCTGTGAACCTCCATCTGAGCAATAGGGCCTCCAGTTTGCCTGGAATGGCAATGGACCTGTGTGCTTGGGGTTGCTGTGTATTGGCTTCATTGAGACCAGGCACATATGGGGTTTTTGCTTTGCTATGACAGAAAATATCTTTTAGTTTCTATACTTCATTCATTTCCATTCCCGAGAACAGCCTAATTAGAATTGTCTGGAATAAAAAGATGAGTTGAGGCAGAAAATTCATTTTGATTGTAGCCATCCAGACCAGCAAAGAAGTAATAGTGCTGCTTCAAATTTTTGAATAATGAAATAAAATAAACAGAATATAGCAGGATTGTATTGATAAATAACTTTATTCTGGCTTGTTTTAAAACAAATAACGTTTTCTTACATTTTTATTGCAAAATTTCCAGACTTTTTTATATTGCAGTGTCCCCATACTATCAAATTAATGAAACTAAAATTTCATTACAGATTTATTAATATAACTGAGTAAAAAATAGAAGGTTATATTTTAGATTTGATAACTGCTTTGTATGTAGTGCAGAAAAGAGAGGAATGGGCTTAGTTGGTGTTCTGAACAAAGTAAAAATATTGGTCTTTCCCATATGTCTTTTTATTGAGAAAAGAATCTTGTGTCCAGTTGAACAACGTGATGTTGGGACCTTGTTCAGGTATTGCTCCACTCTACTGAATCAAAAGCTTTTTCAGGATTTTGTGGAGCTTTCTGTAATCATATGGTCCAAATCATTTTAGCAGTAATGTAACAATTTCTTATGCCTCTTGCTCTGGTATGTATACATCCATCAAGTTTTAAATTGCATGTAATCTTTTGCAGCAGTTTAACAAGGGAGGAATAATGCACGCAGCAGCAGTAAACATTTACAAGCCAATGCTTGCCTATTATCACTTGGCTAAATGCATTTTTAAGACCAGGGCATCCTGATTTGCTCCAGTGACAATCTCATAATTGTAGCAAATACAATTTAGAGCACACAGTTCTGGAAGAAAAGATGCTAGGGAATCCTTGGGGAATGGAGATCTGGGATTGGAAATAACTGCTTGATTGCTCATGGAAGCCTGTGTTTTTAAGAAGGCAAGATGTCACTTTCTCTGTCAGTTAAAATTTTTTTTTGTTGTCAACAGGGGAAAAAAAGTGGAAAACTGATGAAAGCACACATCTAAGTGTAGCATGACCTGTGTTATCATCTGTCTCTAAAGAAAAAAAAACCCTCTTCGATTTTCCTTTGAGTAATTACAGACTGTTGCATTTCGGAAGGCTGGACTCTGGTTGTTTTCTCTCATGCAAGTGATCCCTGACTGTAGAGGCCTCATTTCAAAGTCATTCTCACTTGTCCTGGAGACTCTTCAGGGAATTCCAGGGGAAAGAGAATCAAGGTACATGACATATGCCATGAGCTGGCAGATTAATTCAGTCAAAATCAGCTTCCAACTCATCCTTTCCTCATGAATAATTTAATTTGAAGAAAAGGCACTGGACTTCACTCTGTTTCCAGTAAACCAGTGTGTGATGAGTCTGTTACTGTACGTGGTGTTCTCCCTCTGCCTTAAAAGCTGCCTCTGTCTTCCCCACAGAAGTCCATACCTACAGTTTCTCCTCAGTTACAGCGTATCATTCAGACACCATCTACACTTGTCTTTTTTTTCCTTTTGCTAAACATGGAAAGTCACAGAGGTTTCTACTGGATCCCCCTACTTTAGGTCACTTGAGTAGGCTCTGTGAAGCAACATCTCCTCAGTGACCACCAACCTAGTCAGACCTACTGTGCTGTGAATTGCCTGGAATGCCCAAATCACAGGCAACACCTCTTCCTGTTCCAGCTGCCACCATTTCTTGCCTCATACTTGCCAGTATCTGCTCTTTTCAAGGGCAGTCAATAAGTCAGGCTTGAGCCCTGTTTCCCGACATAGCCGGTGGAAACTACAGGCATTTCCTGGGATGGGACTAAATTGCACTGGACAATTCCATTCTTTTCTGCACTGCTCTGTCTTAAGCTCAGCAAGTCTCCCAGGAACTTCTAGACTGAAGTGAGGTTAATTTCCAGCTCTCTTTTCCTCCAGGAATGTTAACATGTCCTTATGGATGCTTATGCAGTAGCTTGCTCTGGCGAGGTCACAGAATAGCAGAGTTAATTTCTGGGAGATCCTAAATGTGAACCTGTTCATGGCGAAACAAGGTCTTCGCCAGATGAAGGTTTGCTCCTGCTTTCCTCATTTGCTCTGTGAATAAGCTTTGAGTCAGACGTTTGAGGTAGATGTACATAGATCTTTATCCTATAATAAGCTCTCTGAAGAAGACAAAAAGCTTTTGAACTCGAGACCGATTTTATCTGAGTCAAAGCTAGAATCAGTAACTTCTTAAATCCAGAAAACCCAGAGGAGATAGATAAGATGGAATGAAAAGAAAGTATATAGCAGTTTTGTTGATTTAAAACCACCATGTCTGTTCAAAAGGTGTTTGCTTCTAGGCAGTTTAATGGCTCTAAATAGCAGTGAATGCTGCACTGACTCCTCTGATACTGAGGAATTTTCCTTCCATCTGACTTTCTGAGGTCTGGGTGTTGGCTGCTGGCTCCGGGCAGTCTCTATGTGAAGCTGCAGCATCCCCAGCCTGAGCTGTGACTTTCTCTCTGCAGAGACTACAGTCTCTGTAAGGTAGATTCTTCTTGCTATGCTCAGTTCCTCAGAAGAAAGGTAGTGTCCCCTCCCTCCCTCTGCTTTGCTGTTGAGGAAGAGTGTGCATGGTATGCCTGTACACCCAAAATTGCTGCCTTGATGTACAGTGCTAGAAACAGATGGATTAGTGAAGTGATCTGTTAGTCTTTGAAAAGGCAAGGAAAAAGGAAATGGGAAAAGGGAGTCTAGATGAAAAACTGCTTGTCACATCCTTCAAAAATGATTGATGGTTCAAAAGAAATCTTGCCTTCAACAAATGAATATCAAAACACATAAATCTGAAATAAATAAAATGTTGTGACTTAAGTGTTACTTTCTCTTTCCTGTGTTTGTCTGTTGTTTTCTTTCACCCTTTCACTTCCCAGATACCCACCCCTGCCTTGTGATTTCCTGGTTACTTTTATTCCCTGTCAGCATATGGTTAGACTTTATCATTTTCATGTTATTCATGAGTATTCAGTGTACAAGTTTATCTTCCCTTTCTACCTGTTCCACTTGTTCTTTTGATGGCCAGAGAAGCCTTGCTTCCCCTCTCTTTTGCAGCCCACATACTCCGTGGACACTTAGTTTACTCTGCCATATCTGCATCTTCTCTGTTGTTCTGGGACTATGTGCTGGAGCACATGTCTCCAGGGCAGTCACATTGGCTCCCAGACTGCCTGCCATTTCAAACCTCTTAGGCTGAAGGAAGACTAGGGATTTTCAAGGCTCTGTCTCCAACCCCTCCTTCCATTCCCCCGTGAGGGCAATGTTTTGGGAACCCTGTGATGATGTCCTGTTTTGTGTTGCCATTCCGAGACCATGAGGTCATATGGATTTCTATAGTACTTGTATCTCTGCCTGTAGGACCTGCATGAAGTTTAAATCCTCAGTGAGGATGATGGCAGGACCTGGAGTGTGACTTTCTAGTTGGGTATCATTAAATCAGGCCTGAAACTACAGCTAATAACTTGTTATTAATAATTACAGAAGTGCAGGAGCTTTGGGGTGTGTAGTAGATTAAAAATAATAATGTAGACTTTCCTGGCTTTGGCTGGAGTAGAGTTAAATTTTTTCCTAGTAGTTGCTGCAGTGCTATGGCTTAGATTTGGTGTGAAAATAATGTTGACAACACACTGAAGCTTGAAGTTGTGCCTAGGTAGGGCTTACCCTGAGGCAAGGACTTTTCAGTTCCCCATGTTCTGCCAGCAAGGAGGTGTACAAGAAGCTGGGAGGGAACATGGCCAGGAGAAGCTGACCTGAGCTGGCCAAAGGGCCATTCCATACCATGGAATGCCACACTCGATATATAAACTGGGAGAGTTGGCTGTGAGTGACTGATTGCTGCTTTAGGGGATGGGCTGGGCATCCAGCAGTGGGTGGTGGGAAACTGTGCTGTGCATGTCTTGTTCTGCTTGGGGTTTATTTCTCTCTCTTTTTATAAATCTCTTTTTAATTCTATTATTATAATTATATTTGATTTTATTTCAATTATTAAACTGTTCTTATCTCAACCCACAGGTTTTACCTCTTTTTCTGATTTTCCTCCCCATCCCATGGGGGGTGTGTAGGCTGTGAGTGAGTGTCTGTCTGGTACTTAGCTGCCAACTGGGTTAAGCCAAGACAGTCTTTTTGATGCCCAACGTGGGGCTTAGTGGATTGAGTTAACAACAGATCTGCCTAGAATGTGTGTTAGAACAAATTTGTTATAAGCATTTATTATACTTAATAGTCACTGGTCGCAATGATTTCTTTGCTCTCAAAGTTGGCGTGGCTGTTTTTAAGTTGCATTATGTAATCCCTTACTTGCAGTCTGTGTTCCCTGTTGCGTTGTTTAATACCTGTGGGAACTGGACTAAGGTTATCACGTTGTTGTACTTTGTAACAAACATTGGCTTATGATGTGATGGAATTGCTGGTTGTGAAACTAATCTGCTATTTGTACTCAGCATTGCAGTCATATCCATACTCCAGGAAACTGTAAGTAAGTTCTTTTTACCTTTTCCCATTTCTCCTCTGAGGTCCAAATGATAGCAGAGGCACTTCCCTTTCTCTTCTCCTTCTCCTCCTGGATAATAACAATAGCTCTTCAGAATTTTGAATATCCTTGAGATGTTCAAACCAGCATGTTCCTATTGCTGTATCTTCTGAATGTGTTCCAGGTCTTATTTAAGATTAAACACGTGTTTAAGAATGCCACCCAGGGATCTGTCCCGAGGCTGGATAGTCAGGAGTGGCAGAGTGTGTGGGATAATAGGGACAAGTACCTAATTCCAGCAATTTAAAGAGGGTATGTCCTACCCCTCACCTGTACAGACCAGTATCTCAGCTATTAACAGCAAGTGTTCTTTTGTGGAAGAGAGAGGCTACAGGAAGTGTATATCACAGGGTACCCTGTGCTTTTACCTGAAACACCGTGGAGAGAAAGCAAGATGGAAAATATACCTCAGCCCTGGAAGCATGGGCATGTGAAACAAGGAAAAACCATCACAAATGGGGGTTCTCCCAGGAAAGTTGCTGCTTCAGTCTCCAGTGAGCAGTTCCCCAGACATAGCGGAACAGCTGATCTTCCTCCTGATCCTATGTAAAGGAATTCTAATCTACTTTTATGAGAAATAAATGGAGAACTCTATGACCAGGACTAGAGGGGCCCTGTCTCCAGCCATATGGAGGAGAGGAACAACCAGGTTTACTGAACTGTGTGGATTAAAAGGCCTGGCACCCCTTCCTCCCCCCACCTCCCCCTTGTAGATGAGGGAAAGGAGCTTTGTACCTTGCCTGGTCTCCTGGATGGCCCTTCTGCTGTGGCACTGCTGAACATCGAGGAACAGCAGGCGCTGATGGTGATCACAGCAGTGCACCAGCGGCAACATCTCACCAACAGAGACCCCTTGGTGCCCATTCACGGACTAATCTGTCAGCTGGAGAGCCAAGGAATGATCAGCAGGGCCCACTCACCCTTCAGTGGCCCCATATGGCAGTGCAAAGTTCTAATGGAAAGCGGGCGCTAACAGGACATCTAACAGGAGATTATTGTGGCCTGAATGAAGTCACGCTGCCGCTGACTGCTGCTATTCTGGACATGCTGGAACTTCAGTAGCAACTAGAGGCAAAGGCAGCCAAATGGTAAAGCACAGCTGATGTCACTAATGGATTTTACTCAATCCCTTTGGTGGCGGAGTGCAGGCCACAGTTTGCTTTCACTTGTGGGGGTGTCCAGTACACCTGGAATCGACGTTCCCAGGGTGGACACAAAGCCCTGCCATCTGCTATGGACTGATCCAGACTGCACTGGAACAGGGTGAAGCTGGGGAACATCTGCAATACATTGATGACATCATCATGTGAGGTAACAGAAGAGGAAGTTTTGAGAAGGGGAAGAAAATAGTCCAAATTCTTCGGAAAACCAGTTTTGTCATAATGCAAAGTAAGGTCAAGGGACTGAAGGGGAGATCCAGCTTTTAGGAATAAATTGGCAAGATGGATGTCATGAGATCCCAACGGATGTGATCAACAATAATAACATTTTTATTTCAGTTATTAAACTGGTCTTGTCTCAACCCACACCCCATGGAGGGTGAGATGGGTGAGTCAGCAGCTGCATGGTACTTGTTAGTTGCTAGCTGGGGTTAAACCCTGAAAAGTCACGAATCAGTAAAACTAGTATGGCGTATAACTGGGAGCTGATTTGGGCTGTTAAAGTAGCTTTTGGAAAATGAGAATATCTTAACTAAACTAAAAAAGTCAGTCCTAGGACTGTGAGATTTCTCATTCCCATGGCACTAAAACAGACTTCTGTAAAGCTTTCCTCCACTGAAATTAGCTATTTTATTTTTGTACTAGTTAATCATATCTTTTTATTCAACAAGGACAGAGTATGTTTTACTCTGAACTTATTAGCAGTTATTAGAAATAATAGGGAATGATGTTTCTTATGCTGTTACCTCAATTATAGTTGCTTATGCTAATTCTAACATTTAGTTTTAAATACAGAGGTTTTGTTTTAACTGTGTAACACTTGGAGGAAGACGGAATCTTACAATGGAGGTTTGTTTATGTTAGTTTCTTTTTAGAAAATAGCTTTAGACTGTATCAATGTGGCAATTATCTTTAATGAATCCATAATGATTGAATGCATATGGAGTGTTCTCATATGTGTTGGGTAAAGAACAACAGTTAACCAATTATAGGACTATTTTGTCTTTAAGTTGTTTTATTTTGTAGCAGTTTATCTTCAAACCTGTCAATAACTTACAGGGCATAATGTAACATTGTTTTGAAAATGGTTCTTGTATTGGTTTAAATAGAAAAGATGGTGAAAGTGTTTGGCTGTATGTTTCTACCACAGATGACTCATTCATTTGCGGACACCTGTGCTGTAGAGCTCTGACACAGGCACAGTGAATCTGAGCTTTAGATTCCCTCCACTTTCACTTGAGTAAGACAAATGTTTTCAGGGGGGAATTAATCCACCCTGAAATAGGCAGCTATCTAAGCCATACATGCTAAGTCCTGTCATAATTGGCAATGATAGCATAGCAAGCCCTTAGGAATAAAAGCCAACACATAAAAGGGGTGAAGAGAAAGTTTATTCCTCATGGTGGAACAATATTTTTTGAAAACTCAGCCTGCCTCAAATTTGGGAGAGGAAGCAATGGAGCATGCATTCCTGTATTCTGTGTTTCATTTTGCCTGTGCACCTGCACCTGTCAGTGGTGTGTGAATGTCTGTGCTGTGCTAAGGCTCCTTTGTATTAATGCTTACACCATGATTACATGCTTACACCATCTCTCCTCATCAGTTCTTCCCTGGTGTATGCAAAGGAATGAGATCAACAGGTTGAGAGGAGCTTTTATTTGTCTCTGTGTCACTCTGTGAGGCTGCACATAAGACTTTGGTGTTGTAGGGATGTTGGGAAACTGGAAAGGTGTTAATGGAGGGCTGCTGCAATGAGCAGGAGCTAGAATTCGCATCCTGTGTGAGTGATGTTGAAGGAACTGGGCTTTTCCAGTTGTGAAGAAATGCCTTGAAAAGCATTTACAGATATGGCAAGGTCTTCTAAGTAGTGATGGAGAATATAGCAAGTGGCAACAGAAGATGGTGTATGAGGAGGTTTAGGCTGCACATTAGATTAAGAACTTCAGAAGGTGGCTCATGCGGCACTGGGACAGGTCACCCAAAGTCCCCGTTCTTGAAGGTTTTTCAAGACTTGGCTTGATAAAACTCCCGGTGACTCAATGGTACAATGTTGGTAGTAGTCTTGGTTTGAGTGGAATGCTAGATGGACCTCAGATTTACAAGGTTCCATGTCACCATTTCTACAAATTTGTGCTTTTCCTTTAATGAGATGTTGTTGCTGTTATGTTCCTTCTTTCTGGCTCACCCTCAGCTATGCAGAATGGTCTTACTGCTTGTTTGCAATCCAAATGATTGCACTTCGAAAAGCATTAAGGCAATAAGATGAGAAGGAACTGGCATTCTGCCTCTCCTGAAAGGTCCATGTGTTTTGGTATTAATATTGTTCATTTCTGAAAGTATCTGCAGCTGAAATTTTTTTCTGTCGGTAGTGGGAAAGGTCTCAGTCTATAAAGTGCATGGGAAATTTGCAATCACAAAATTGTGATTTTAATTGCGAGGTAGTAGGAGAGAATGAAGCTCTGCACCTACACTATTTGTGTCTTTCTGTGTGTGCTTATGAGCAGATAGGTAATCAATGTACAGACTTAAACATGGATGTTGTAAATTTACTTAATTCCTTGCTACCCAAGGGACTGTTGGTATATTAAAACACTAACAATTAAAACTTGCACATCAAGCTTTGTGGATCCAACAAATCCTCTAACTGTAGCCTGAATAAAATGCCAGTAAAAAAAAACTTAACAGTGTCTTCTTTACTAATTAAACACTCTAACTCGGTGTCATAACCACTTAAATTCCCAAGGAATGTCTTCTGGAAAGAAGGTAAAATACCGTGCTTGACCTCAAAGTGCATCTGCAAAAGAGTTCTAATTTTTTTCCTTTTAAACCTTGGCTGACAAAATTCTGAAGAAAAAATGTTGTTTGATAAAGTTTGTTTGGAAAGCAGATGCTTGCTGAGTCAGAGTTCATGGGATTAGAATATTGTACACTGATTATATCAGGCAGCAGCTGTGGCTCTGATTCATGTGCCAGGTTTGCATTAAAAAGGATATTTCTTCTGGGACCAATCAAAAATACTAATATTTGATCAAGGAATTACTAGCTGAATCTTTATTAATTGCATCGTGAGATGTTCTGTGACCTTTATTTAAGATGATTCTTCAGCGGCTAAAAATTAGCTAATCTGTTTCATTTAGAGTAGACTAACCTCGGAAATATCATTAGGAACTAAGCATCTGCTCATCAATCAAAAAACTTTTTATGGGAAAAGCTCTTAGTTGATACTTCTTAAGAAGACAAAAGAGACTTCCAGATGAAGTAAGTCCATCAAAATAGCAAATGAAAATCAGGGATACATCTAGATTTGATGCAAAGGTAAAGATAAAACTTCATTATGTAGGATGGAAGTAATTAAATTGCTTTTTTCGAGTTACTGTGGGCATACAAAGCATATTTTCAAAACTTCTGCAATCTTGAGAATAACAAGTTCAATAAAGATGTAATTTCACTGTAGGATTTTATTTACTTTATTCACTACACTTGAAATCATGTGTGAAAAAAGAAATCATGAAGTGACTTCAATCTCCTCTAGGTATGCCTTGATAAAAGATAGTAATAATTATTTTCAAAAAATGTCAGACCCTGGTATAGGGAAGGCAATGCCAATTAAAATGTATAAATGTTGCTGTGTGTCTTGCCCTCTGCTGTGCAAAGCACGTTGACTTCAGTGAGGGCTCTAGTGCAAGGTAGAGGTGAGGCTAAGTCAGCATTCCTCAGTCTCATGGTTCTTCTTCATCAGCCTGCGATTTCTCAAGTTTAGTGTATTTGGGACTCACTTTGCCAGCTCTATTGCCTACCCAAGTATGAATTTGGAATTTTTCCAATGCACTAATACATTTTGCAGTCATAGGAAAATAAATATTTTTTGTTTATTTTCATGGGCTCTTTCTTTTTCATGAACTCTTCATTGGTTTGTGAATTTAATTTCTTCCAAAAAATATTCTTTATAAGTAGAAAATCTGATGCTCTGTCCTAAGTTGTTAAGAAATCATGGTCATTGTTGTAGGAGGCAGATTAAAAGCTGGAAAGAAGGGAAGATTCTTACCTGTTGGCCTGTAAGCTTGTGAGTTACTCGGACTAGCAACCTGGTCATGTTTGGCTTTTTAGAGAGTGAGCAGAAAGTGGGTTCAGAAACTGCCCAGGGGGGTTTCAAAATCATGTGATCAGCTTTTAACATAGGCCTTTCATTAAGTTACATATGTGTTTGAAATTGGATGAAAACAAAAATTATTCTCTTGAGTTTGTACACTGATTTTATTTTTAAGCACTTTTCCAAAATTATGCATTGTTGAATGAGCCAGTTGGTGGGAATAGTTTTGCCCATTCTTCTAAACAAAATGTTCCTGGTACAGCAGGCTGGAGGGGTATTTCCCTGTTTTGTTTCACTTGTTAGTCTTCAGGCAGAAAAATGAATACGAAGTACAGCATTTTCTTTCACCAGGAATGCATCTAACATGAGGGTGTTCCCACTGTCTGATACACTGTTGAATGCAGTGGGATTCCTTTTTCTCAGTTTTTCAGTTTTTCTGCTTGAACTGCATAGAAAACTTAGCAGCAAACATACAGTAAGTATAGTGATAAAATACTTTAAAAGCTGTAAATATAAAACCAGAATTCTCTGCTTCACTTTACTGCTCCTTCCTTTTTTCACAACCATATGTTGCAGTCCTTGAGAGCACGTTTCCAGTGCACTCATTTTCCACTTGGGGTGCATGCTGGAAAGTGAATGAGGGTGCGGATGGAGTTCAGAAGTTTCAAGGTCCAGAATCCACTTGCTTGTTTTTTCTTTATTAATATACATCCTACTTGGGTTTTGATAAATGTAATTTCTCTCCATTTTGTAGTGGGAAGAAAGAAAGGACAAGTATTTTTGACTGGTGGAGATGACATTGTTCGAAAGGATCTTGGCTGCTCTAGCATTTCCTTTTGTTGGAGACACCATCTAGGAGAAAAATGCAATGCTCCTGCTGGGCAGGGAACGTGCAGTGAATTACACCTCAGTCAATGACACTATCTGTTTCTCTAACCACTTCGCCTTATGTCTTGTGGGCTTATTTTGGAAACAAAAAAACAAACACACGAAGGCCCCCCTGCCATTTGTAGCCGTGTTTGGAATTTGCTCAGGTAAGTAGAGAAACCAGAAGTCATCAAAGGCATGTGCAGAATTATCTCCAGTGATGCAAGGGTTCTGTAGAACAGCAGCTCTGGCCACATACTTAAATGTGCTCGCAGGGACACAGCCTGAACTTTGTCCTTTCTTCTTCAAAAGTGGGTTTAGTTGCAAATTTAACAGGGTCTCTGTGAGGCTGGAGATTTTGCTTGGCTTGGTCTTGTTTTGTTTGGATTTTTAGATTGTAGTGCAAAAACTGCTGTTCTGTTCCAAAGAAATTTGACTGTAAAGTATGTTTAAAACAACAATATTTAGGACAAAACAGCCAGTGGTTTATTTCCTTTTCATTGCTATTTCATCTGTGCTATTTAAATACAATGTAGTAGGCTTGCTAGAAAGTCTGTGAAGAATCTGATAATCAAGGGTCTTTGAGGTCTATAAATTAAATCTTTTCTGTGGCTGTTTATTGAGATTGTGTTTGAGCTCTAGAAGATTTACAACAGATGCATGGTTTACTAAACAACCCTAAATTATGGTAAGTCTGTGTGGTTTTCTCCTGCTATGGTTTTGAAGCTACTAAAAGGATCCCATAAAAGGGAAATATGCATTTTAAATGCAGTTAAATGAATAATCTGAATGTTCCTCTGTATATAAAGACACATATAAGCACTCAACATTATGTCCATTAATAGGACTACATCAACCCTCTTGTTACAGGAAGCAAGGAGATGAGAATGTGCCTGTTGTTCTTGCTAGTTTTGAGTTTTCCACCTAATAAATCAATACCAAACTTCTGAAAGACACAGAGATTTTTTCTTTTTAAATGTTTTTTAAACTTTCTTACATGTCTTCTTTTGGTTGATCCTGGCCTTTCTTCTCATCAAAAAATGAGTGGATTCTAAGCAGGACTACATTTGCATTTCCCTTCAGCCATGTGATTGCCTGCTGAAACTTGCAGACATACATTTTGCCACACTGTTTGCAGATTTGGTTTTGGTGCATATAAATGCTATGGAACTTGAATTGATGCACAACTTGACAGCTGTTATGCTTTAAAATAATTGGTTTTTTGCTGGTAAAACTGGAAGAAGGAATTAATGAGAGATACTTTTTCATTTGCTGTTTTAGTGCTAAGCTGCTCTGGACTTTTTATGGTCTTTTTTCCTGAATTCTTCTTTATCCTACCTAATAATTAGTAACTGCAAAAAATAGCTCATACTTTTGGAAAGGGATGAGGTTTCTTGTTCTGATAATATATGGCAGAGCATTATTATTTTGCATTGTGTCTGTTGTACAATTTGTACCTCAAGATTTCAGTAATTAAGCAAGGGAGGAGATGAGGAGGGAAATATTCTTGTTGTGAGAAGGTGCTCTGAGGTTTCCTTGGGTTTTATCAGTGAAGACATGCAAGACTGCAATTCTTTTTTCTTGTTTAATTTAAATCAGCTTAATCATATTTCAATGCCAAATTAAATGCTGGTGCATTTATAATTTGGTGTATTTCAAATTTGCTTCTGTTGTAGTAGAAGGTTTTTTTTAGCATCCCTATCAATATGAGAATCTGCTTTTGCAGTTTAGAAGGAAATGGTTTGGGGTTTATACGTATTGTAAAAGTAAGATACAAAGACTAACTCACTGCTATCTCATGCTTGCAGGTCTGTGATTACAGCATCTACTTGCTTTATTTTCAACAGCTTTTCATAGCAGTGTTTAATTCTGTAGGATCATTCAATTTGCTTCATCTTTCTGTCCTCGAAAGACTATGAGTCTGATTTCTGTTCTGATAAGAGGGTTCACGCAGAAGTCAAGGCTTTTAACTTCCAAAGACTTTGTAGTCTTAGTATCACCTCCTTCTTGAGATACTTAATTAAACTTCTAAATCTGAAGTTTGCAAAGTAAGTGCTCTTCACTTTTCAAATATAATTAATTGTGGAGTGAGTTAGGACTATGTAAGGGTAAACTCTCCTGCATGTGATAGCTTGAGTAATGCTGGGTAGAGCTGGAAGAAGAGCAATGGGATGCTCACACTCATAAAATCTTCCTTGCATAAGACCATTTACAGCACAGTGCCAAAATAACAATTAAAGAAGTGTTTTGTTGGTACGTGGTGGCTTTGCCCAAACTGGTCCTAACCACAATAGCAGGAGGACACTATTTCTCTGTTCTGCTGTCTCCTATGCCTACCAGGTCCATGGAAAGATGCTTTTGAGTGTTCCTGGCAGCCTATGAAGCTGCTTGAGTGCATGCTAGTGATAAGTATATCTTATCCAGGGTATGCTTAGGCTTATAGGATCACATGCATTTCCAATGATGTTTTTCAAAAGAGAAGAATCCAGCATCACTGATGACCCTTTCTTTTTCTGCACTGATGGAAGTCAGAATGTTTCTACAAATGATTAACCATTTCTATTTAGTCTGCACATCACTGAGTTCCAGCAATACACATTATAATGTATGATTGAGGAAATGGTTTGGGATGTTTTAAATGTAATGACCTAGCAGCTTCTTTGAAGAATACTTTATTCACTGATGTTTTCCAGTATGACAATGAAAAGTTAGTAAATGCAGTTTTAAAGACTATTAATTTATTTACCTCCTGTTCTCATTGAAGAGATTCAAAGCCTGGCAGGTACCTGTCTTTAAAATCTGTTGTATAAATGTCACATGAGATTATATTTTCAACTAAAACAAAAGTCTGCAAAAATGACATGTTGGACAGAGAACAAATAGAATAATATTTTCTGTTTATGGGGCAATTCAATTCAAAATAGAAAGCTATATTTCCTTAATATTTTTCTTCTCTTTTGCAAAACTGTAGGCAGTCAAATGTTTATCCTAAATGCAAACTCAAATAGCTGCCAACACTTTTAAAGAAATGAATGGTACATAAGCATTTCATCTTAAGATTTCTTTTTCGTTCCTCAAAGTTTGTGTCTCTTTGGGTGAGTTACCCAGACAAAATTTTGTTCAGAAGAAATAAATATGGCGACAGGTGTTATATACACAGCAGTTAAAAATGGTGTTAAAAAATTCCAGTGCAAAGCAAAGTGACTATAGATACCAGCAATACAGGTCAGGCAGTAAAGGGTGAGATTTTCTCATCTGACAGCTAGAGCCATGTGTGGTATGAAGTTCTTCTGGCCATTCTCTCCTCTGTCTGCTTAGTCTTCTCCCTCTCAGTAATGCAGGTGTGCCGGTCTTCTCCCTTGCAGTAATGCCTCTGAAAAGTGGTTGTAGCCCAAATAATGACTATTTCTAGCTTTTTTCACTTTCTTCAGTTCTAGCAGAACCAATTTCCCATCTTCCTTTGCAGGAGGAATGGGCTTCTCTGTGAGTCTTGGTTATGGTAGGCTTTTTCATGGTGTGGGAAAGATGAGAGAATCTTAACTTCACTAATGCCTTTTTCTTTTCCTGTACTGTCAGAAATGAGAATGTTTCCGTAAATGATTAATCATATCCATTCACTAAGGCTGTGTCATAATTTCCAGTAAAAACATATGGGAAGAGATGTCTGTCTCTATACTTCATTATTACATCTACAGAAACTTAGGAGGGCTAAAGAAGCTTGTGGAAATGACTTGGTTTGTCCTGTTTGTCATGAAGCAACTTTCAGTGTGGAATTTCTTCCTCAGGGCTGGCAGTTGTTGCTTTAGAAGTCTGGTGTCCATAGTTCTGGAGGATGCTGATCCAAAGCATCCAGAATTCCAGAGAGCTTGCTAGGCAGGATTTTACTCAGCTATATTAATGGTCCTCAGTGAAACAGGGCTCTGCAGGATTTCCTACGTGTCTATTTCACATGACAGATTATTCCCATAGTGTTGCTGGAACTTGAACATCACAGGACTTATTCATGTTTTATGTGTCTTTTTAAAGGCAAACCTTATAGAGAAAGTTGAAGTTGTGTGTGTAAGATTGTTAGCCTTAGGAAATGACAAAAGTTGGATGTTGGGATTACTGTGTCTTCCATTTGTTTACATGATGGCATCACACTGGGCATCAGGTGGCTTCTTGGCAATCTCTGACAGTACTCTTTGCAGTAGTTCAAGTGTTGTCTTTGCAAAATGTTCCATTAGAGGCCATCTGTTTCTTGTAGTTCACTCCATTTTGCACTCTTTGAACTCTTTATTTTACCAGTATCAGTAGTTGTAGGCTGGGTAGTGCATTGTGTGGTGTGGACCCTGGCAGTATGGGGTATGTGGCTGACTCATTGCATGCTAAAGCTCAGAGGTGTATGTACAGTACCTACGTGTGTCCAGAATACGCACATTAAGGATATCTTCCTTAAATGATCATGCATTCTGTTTACTGTTTAGTGGGGTATTTTCCATTTCTGTTTCCAGTGCCCCAAAGTGCCAGTTTGCAAAATTATTGTGTGCCCGTGAACAGGGAATGATGCTTGTGTTTCTTGTCCATTTGTAGTGTTTTATGGCTTGTAGTTACAGTCTTATATCAGAGAAGTGCATTGGCAGAACAATTCTTAAAATACAGTGACAAACTCAAAAATCACCAAACTTTTACTCTCTTCCCATTTTGTGTTTGGGGTGCTTGTGTTATGGAAGTAGTTAGATAAACACAAGTGATGTGAGCATGCTGTGCCATACCCAAAACCCCTCTAGCTCTTTCCTTGAGGACTCCAGCATGATGAAAAGCTAATCTGCAAGAAAAATTGTGAGTATTAAAAACAAATGAGTAGCTGCTGTGCACCTTCTATTTCTCACTTATGACCCTTGTCTAGCCTCCTAAACAAAAGAGCGTAGCAATCTGTCACACAAAGTATTCTTGACATCTCCAAAATGAGCTTCTCTCCCCCTATTTTTTTTCTTCTTCTTACTTGGATTTAAGTTCTTGCATAATTAAAATCTCTTTGACATCCTGCTTGTAGTCATATCCTGTTGCAGGATTGGTATCCATCTGGCTCACAGCTGATGGATCTTTATATAAACCCACTCTCCTCACATCAGACACCACTTGAGAACCCATGACCTTAAATATCACCAGAGTTATATTTTTTAACCCCCTACCAAGAGTAATCATAGAATCTTCTGGCTTGGAAGTGACCCACAAGAATAATCCAATCCTAAGAATCGCATGGCGTGCCCGAGGGCATTGTCCAAACACTTCTTCAACTCTGTCAAGCTTAGGGTCATGACCACTTCTGTGGGGCGCCTGTTCCAGTGCCCAGCCACGCTCTGGGTGGAGAAACTTTTCCTAATATCCAACCTAAACCTCTCCTGACACAGCTTCATGCCATTCCCCTGGGTCCTGTCATTGGTCACCACAGAGAAGAGATCAATGCCAGCTCCTCCACTTTCCCCCATGAGGGAGCTGCAGACCACTGTGAGGTCTTCCCTCAGACTACCCTTCTCCAGGCTGAATAACGTAAGTTGCCTCAGCCACACCATATCTCCTTTAGACCCTTCCCCAACTTCGTAGCCATCCTTTGGATGCTTTCTAATAGCTCTATATCTTCTGTTGTAGTGCCCTAAATTGCACATAGAGTTGAGGGGGAGGCCGCACCAGCGCAGAGCAGAGCAGTCTCTTTCCACTCTGCAGCCTCTCATTTCTCAGTCTGTATGTACATCCAGGGTTTCCCTGTTGCAAGGGCAGGATCTGGCACTTGCTGTTGTTCAGTGTGTTTAACAGGAAAATCTTACAGGGGAATAGCAGGCTCCGAGCCTGGAGTGATCAGCTGAATTTTGGGGGTTTTGATCACAGGTCAGCTTACATGACAGCAGGCCTGGTGGCTGCAGTGGGGTACACTGTCTCAAAGGGGAAGAAGATCTCTGCTCAGGAGTTAACATGGCCTGCTGAGAGAGATGTAAACTAGAGCTGAAGGGGGAAAGGGATAAATTAGGCTCACTAGGGGTAAGTCTAGGGGTGAGACACTGATCTTAGAAGGAAAGTAGCAGAGGTAGGAAATGGTGTCTTTAAGATAATGAAACTAGCAAAAGGAGAGGGGGAGAGGGGAAAAGCCAGTTTCTTGATAGAATGCTGCCTGACAAAAATAGTTGCAAGGCTCTTGCAGTTGACTCTTTTATGCAGTCTTTATACAGAGCTTTTGATACAGGTTTCTGAGAGACCTGAGTGGCTCTGCACTCCCATGCACAGTGCTGCCTCCCAAAATAGGTCCACCCTTCTCCACTTCTGCTCCTTCCATGCTCACGCAGAAACAGGAAATTCAACAGTGAGCAGATTCAGAAATTCATGGACGATGGGAGTACCTCGGGGAGCCCTGGTGGAGGGCGTGGCCCGACGGGGCCGTGAGGTCACAGAGCCCCTCTGGACTTGTTCTGTGCCAGCTGTGGGCAATGCTGCAACAGCGGCAGCGACAGCACCAGCAGC
The DNA here is from genome assembly GCA_013398015.1 of Oreocharis arfaki. Taxonomy (NCBI): domain Eukaryota; kingdom Metazoa; phylum Chordata; class Aves; order Passeriformes; family Paramythiidae; genus Oreocharis; species Oreocharis arfaki. Next base: position 702,884 of record VZRR01002747.1, read on the forward strand.
ATGTTGCGAGCATGGGGGGTCGTGGTCCTCCTCCTCTCTCTGGTGGTCCTGCAAGCCTGGGACACCCATTCTGCTCCAACACAAGGGCAGGTAGCAGGTAGGCAGGCAGGCACCTGCACCCAGCCCCAGGCTGCCGGCAGCAGGGCCAGGGCTAAGGCTGGGCGAGCCAGAAAGTGTGGGCATGGGGCAGACACACCACGAGGAGGTGTGGGGGGGCTGCAGCTACTTTGGGGGGATGAGGGGTTCCTAACAAGCAGAGAGGTGGGGAGTGAGAGTGTGGGGCCAGGGACTTGCCTTGGGTTTTCCACCACTTGGCGGTGGTTAGCCACACAACTCCTGGCTGGGTTCATGCCTGATCTGTAGGTTGTGTGGGTACAGCATGGCTTTTTGCTTGCTTTGAGAGCTGCCAGGTCACAGTCCCAACGTCAGCCATGCAAACCTGCAGGTGTGAGGATCCAGACCAGCCGCTGTGTGCCCTGTCACTACATGACCTCCTCACACATTCTGTATTCAGATATGACAGTGGAGACCAGAACATGTAATGGGTATGTCTCATGGGTGTTTGGTTGTAGATGTGGCCAGAGAGAGGGCTTTTTCAGCTCCTCAGATGGATTCAGTGCTGGTTCCCAACTTGTACCCCACAGGTGAGTATCTTAGTCTCTACTGGCTTCGCAGAACAACCTTTCCTTTTTCATGTTATTCATGTGAAATGTAACTTCATAATTTCCATTAATATCCTCATATAAAGCTAAAACAGGGAATGATTTCCATCAGACACTTGAAGTTCCAAAGAAGGTCCTGAAAGACTTGGAGAAAACCGAAAACGGTTAGTATAACTCACTCTGTTAACTGTAGGACCTGGGAAGCTGAGCTTTTAACTTCCTGTAGCCTGCACAGCAGGAAGGGGTCAGTCAGAGCCTCGCTGCAGGGACACTTGATTTCACACCTTGCATGGGCTGCTGAGCCACAGGAGATGGTCTAGCAAAGTGTCTGCTACCAGCTGAGCTTCCAGATGAGTCCCAGGGGCAGCTGCTGCTGCAGTTGTGCAGTTACTGGTCAGAGGTGCTTTGTGCAGATGTGAATATCCAGATGTCAGGAACAGGTGTGTGCTGAATTTGTGTTCAGCTCATGCACAGTCCAGCTTCAAGGCAGGAATGACAGCCCATGAGAGATTCTGTAGGCTCTTCTGCTTGTGATGGATTTTCAGCCAGCAGGCTGATAGCTGTGGTGGGATGAGTGTGACTGTTGGTGGTGCTTCTGGAGTGTGTGAGGGATGTGCAGAGGAGCTAAGTGCTTTTGAGCCAGGAGAGGGAGACCACCCTGCCAGTCACTGGAGGAAAGAAGGCCTTTGGCTGCTGGAAAGGAGGTGCAGGCAGTTTTGGTTTGCAGGGACCAGCAGGCTTTGCTGGGGCTGCAGGCAGTGTTGTGAAAGAAACAGGAGCAGCTCCCTGAGGATAACTATTGTCTCTAGTGTGTGGAGGTTGCTCCCAGCAGCGTGCCACAGAGATGCTTGTAGTCATGTCTGGATGGGGTGAGAGGTTGCTCACCTCCCACCACACCTGGGATTTCAGAACTTTGCTCTTTTGTGAATGAGGCCACTTGTGAGATTCTTTGTAGCACAGAGCACAGTAATGTTTGCTGTTTTCTCTTCTCCTGCAGGGCAAGAGGCTGGGGAAGAGGCCAAGACTCATGATCCTCAGTTGCTGAACATGTACTCTATTCTAGGGATTACAGTAGCCTTGTGTGTGCTGCTGCTTTGGATAACTGTATGTTGCATATGCGTGTCATGGCTGAGGGAGAAAGATGTGAGTTGGCTTTTCACAGGAGTTATTTATTGCTGGCTCAACAAAGCAACTGCTGGCAGTACTCTGCTGAGATTTCCCCAGTGCAGTCCTTTAACTGTCCTCTTAATTAATATCAATGAGTAGTCCTTTCTGAAATGCATTTGCACAGGAGGCCCCGGAGATGTGAAGCAGCACTGGGACAAGCTGATACTCACTGTCTGAAAAAGCAAAAATCAAACTAGAGGTAAAGGTGAAGCAGAGTCAGGAGAAGGACCAAGATGCAGAACTCTCAACTCTGCCTGCTTGTTTCAGATGCTCTCTGGCTGATGGTGCCTCTTCACAGAACAACTGTGTATCTGTGGATTCATCTCACCCCACATCATCCCAGTGTCCCTGTAACCAATATCAACTGGGATATTGTGCCTCAAAAGACTGTCATTTTTTCAATGAATAATATATTTTTTTTTCCAAAAGCAGTGAGTTCTTGCCTGTTTTAGCTGTTTCTGTTGGGTTAAAATGCACAGAGCTGGCACTAGGGCTGTATCTATGAGAGAGGCTGTCAGACACCTGCCCTGCAGTGTGGGACACCTTTGTACCAGCATCAGCCTGTTTTCCTCGCTGGGGCTGTCATCAAGGCTTTCCTCCACCACAATGTGGACATGGTGGTGAGACATGAGGCGCAAAGGCTTGTCCATGAGCTTACATGAGATGTTGCTCTGAATCAGGATTGTCTGGGTAGAGAGGGAAGGAGGTGCTGGGAAGGATGGGTATCCAGTGCTGAGCACATCAAGGAGGGCTGATGGGGTGACACAGGCTGCAGGTGCAGCAGTGTCCCTCACCCCAGAGCTCAGGGATGATAAATGAGTGGAAAGTTGGAGCAGGGCTGGGTGAGAGAGGAGAGTGAAAGCAATGTGCTGTTAATCACAAGGGTGGCATTAAAAATGAAACAGAGTCAAAAGAAATAACAATAAATAGAAATAATAATAATAGTAATAATAAATGTAAAAAGAAAGAGTTTAAGCATTGCAGACTGTCAACAAAGGGGAGGAACACTTTTGGAATACATCTAAAGTCACACTGGCAGAGTACAGCAGAGCCTGTCCAGGCTGATGTGGACTTTGACTTCCAAGGGTCTTTTCAGAGCCTGTCAGGTGACACAAAGGACAGACCCCACAGCCAGTCTCATGACGCCTCTGCCCTGTAGGTGTGTCTGAAGGCTACAGCAGCCAGGCAGAAAAGGCTTTAGGCATTGTCCTGGGCTGCCTTGCAGGGGATTATAAACACCTCTTCCCAGCACCCCTCCCCCTGTGCAGAGCCCCCCATGTCACCCAGTCAGCCCAGCTGCTGACCTGACTGTCTGTGCATTCCCATTCTGTGCACCTGCAGGAACTTCCCCCAGTGCCTGCTTTTGCCCACTCAGGTGTCAGCAGCCAACCTCGAAATTCTCAGCACAGGGAAAGTGTTCTAGAAGATGCCAGAACAGTTCTCTGAGGATGGCTGTTGTCTCTGGTGTGTGTAGGTTATTGCCAGCAGTGTAACAGAGAGATGCTTATAGAGTTCCCATCTCCCACCACACTCAGTTCCCAGGAATTCCAGAACTTTGCCCTTTTGAGGGTGAGGCCTTTTGAACCACGGTCAGCAGATGATGGGAACTGTGGCTTTTGACCCTCCATGCGAAAAACAGACTCATAAAATCAGAATCATAGAATCTCTTGAGTTGGAAGAGACCCACAAAGATTATCAAGTCCAACTCCTGGCCCTGCACAGGGCACCCCAAGAATCACACCATGTGCCTGAGAGCATTGTCTAAATGCTTCTTGAACTCTGGTAGGCTGGTGTTTGTTGTTCAATAACACGATATGCACAGCAAGGCTGATGCAGGTGGGAGCTGCCGTGCTTGTGTGTGTGTCAAGGCAGTGTTTTTTCAGGGGGTCCCTGTCACCCACACCAGCTTGTGCATGTAGGTCTGAAATGTCTCGCACATTTTAGAAATCTGGACACAATTTTTTTCGGCTGCCCAGGCACTAAAAATCTCCGGGAGGAAGAATGGGACAGATCTGGGGGAAGAGAGCCTTCTTTTGTAATGTATCAGTATTATTCCTGTCACCAGGCTAATGCATTGAAGGCAGTTCTGCTGAAAAGCCATTCAGATGCAGTGAGTAGCTGAGCAATGGTGTAATTTAATGCTGGGCAAACAGCAAAGGGTGAATTTCTCTGCACTCTGTAAGTTTGGATGTGTTCAGGAGTTTGTCTCAGGTTGGGCTATGCTTTTTTTTTTTTTTTTTTTTTTGGCTATCATGCATTTATAAAAATCTATTTGTGGAAATACAAGAGTTTCATGAATAAATGAGATGGCACATTCCTTTCTTCATTTTGTGAATTACAGTATCAACATTTTAGAGCCTGTTCATGAATTAATAATTACTTTAATCAATAAAAATAATTACAGTGCTAAGAACATTTTAACAATGAATGCTTTCATGCCGTTTCCACTCCTTTTTAATTAAAGCATGACAACTCATATTTACCATTTTCATCATGATCGCTCTAAATGGTGAAATTTGTCATCTTTGACTTGGGCTCTAATTATAATTCTTTTAGATGGTTCAAATTTCTTCTCATTGTTCAATTATGCTTGCTCCAATTTTAAACTGACAAAATTTTCCTCTCTAAATCTCTTTCATGCTGTAAGAATATCTTTGACTTCATAATACCCATTTTAAATATTCTATGCTAGCCAAAATAAATGCAAATTAAATATATGAAATAGAAAACCAAATATAAACTGCTGAATATAAATAAATACAGCAGAAGACCAATTATTTTCAGTTTAAATGCATCTATCTTACTTCAGTATAGCATGAAATATTAATATAAATTTGCTGCAAATACAGAAATTGTAATAAGACCATAATAAGCTTGCAAAAGCAGCATGCAAACTTAATTTTTGTGCCTGTGACACAGCCTCCAATTAAATGATCTCTTATTATTTTTTCATACAGAATCTCTTCCTTGCTTTTCACTAGATAGCATGGCATTCCCTTAAATATAATAACCTGCTATGATAGTCTTCTTCAGCCTATTCTCCATAACTTACTTTAGTGTTTTTTATAACCTTGGCCATGTGAGAATAAATTTCTTTTCCTGGTCACAGTAAAAGACTCACAAGTGTGAGTTTGTGAGACTCCCAATGTGTGTTTGTCTCATAAATGAGTGAGTTCTGTCAGTGCCTCAGGGAGCAGTGTTTTCCCTGGTATGAGCTAAGGGGGTGAGCCACTGAGGAACTACAGGGGAAATTAGTATGCTTGAGTTGATCGCACTCAGGCAAGTAGGACCTAGATTCTTAAATTCCTTGCATTGTAAAATACCACGTGATGCTAAGAAATCTTATGAGCACTCTAAGATCTTTTACTTATTTCAAACCTTCCAGTCCTTCAGGAATCGACCTAGCCTGGGGGCTTCCTCACATGGATTCATTCCATCTGAACTCAAACATGTAATTGTGATAGAAGGATCAGTGCTTCCTTTTTACACCTTGCTATTATTAGTTCTGTCATGATATGCCTTTGATACAAAACTTCCGCAACAACTTTTTTTCTGGCACATCAGGTTTGCTTGCAAGCTGTGTAGTAAAGTATTTGGGCAGGTATCAGTGTGGTCCAGTTGCTGTGCCTGTCAGGTGGTTTTACCTATCCTAAGGAGGTTTTCAGTTGACCTTTATGGTTTTCAAGCACTACATAACTTCTGCCTAAAAAGCTAAATACCTCCTCCTGTGCCTGTCAGAAACGGTCACTTAGAGCCAGACCGCTGCTTCGGGAGTTTGTTGGGCATCAGTCTGCAAACAGATCCCATCATTTGAATCCAACCTCCATGAACTACTGTGATGGGACAATTAAAGACCAAATTATAGTGTGTGTGCGTGGAGGGGAGTAAGTTAAATTGGCAGATGAAACCAGATTCCTGCTGTCCTATCTCTGGAGTGCTTGACTTAAAGTCATCACAAGGTTGTTTCAACACAGTTTCGTGCCTGCACTTTTCAGTAGTTTTAGAAGATCCATTAGGAAGAAAGAAGCAAATAATTCAGCACAGAAATAGATCATCATAAGGATTAAAAAATTTGAGATGCACAGTTCAGAGCTTTGCTGCTAAACCTAATTTAGTAGTCAGCATCTGCTTTCTCTGAATGACTTTTCCGATAGCTTCATACAAACTGGCTTGCCATGCTGGAAATCCTGGGGTTAATTCCAGCTCTGGAACAAAGTGTGCTTCTGGGCACCCATGTCCCTGCTGCCTTTTACCAAGCACTTCTGACCTGTCCTGCTTTGTCTTTTCTTTTTGCCCGGCTCCTTTTTCAGACTTTTTTCTTGCTTCCCCCAGCGTCTTCTCCATGGAGGTTCTTCAGGCTCTATCTAGGCATTCCTGTCTGATCCTGGGTGCTGCGCTGTTTGCACAGTGGATTACACTGTGGTATTTAGTACCAAAATAGTAGTTAAAAAAACGAACAAAATTATAAAATCTGAAAATGGTTACATTCTGCTTTTTATCTGGAGGGCAATGCCCCATTGCAAAATATGTATATAAGTGCTGCTTTACTTGTAAGCGAGATTAGTTGGTGTTTGAGACTCATGTTGGCTTTTTGCACACAGCACATTTAATTTGTGGCATATTAATTGCACTTGGTGTGTTAGCGTCTTAGTGCATTTTAAATAGATAAATTATTTTCAGAAATTGTTCACTTTATGTGGGTCTCAGAACAGAGGAAGTGTATTTTTGAAGGTATTTGCATAGTCAGCTTTTTGCAAGGAATATGGGCAGCTTTGGACTTGATTGTCACATATACAGACAAATAAGAGACAATCACTGATTTCTACATTTTCTTTTTTTCAGTGACAGACAGTATGTTTTTATGAAATCCAAAGCAGCACTTGCCTATACTCAGTTGCTATTTCAGTATGAACAGTAATTGCTTTAATGAAGCAGAGAGGAGCTCAGATACCTATTTTCCTGGCATGTGTCCTGCAAGATACTAAACACTTGAAATATTACACCCAAATCCAATGTCAAAATGCTTTTCTTGTGTTATTTCTTGAACTCAGAAAACTAATGTACATCCAGAAAGTAGGTTGAGCAAATATTTGCATTTAGTGGATTTATCATTTGCTATTGGCAGCTACATCAAATTATTTCAAGACATCTGAGAATACTTCGCCGTTACATGATACAGTTTTTCCTTTTAAAAAAGGCATAAAAAATAATTGCTCTATAAGATGTAATGTTTATGACGTTGAATGAATGGTTGCATAATGTGCACATGGTGGAAGCTGTGCATTTCGTGTTAAATACAAGAATGACTGTGCACTGGGAGGGAATATTTAGGAAATCATGAGAACTATAAAGGGCCATCTGCTTCATGCTCCATTTTTATTTGCTGGATTAACCCACTGCAATATTTAAATAGATAATGAATTGCTGTTTCATCTACTAATTGGATTGTTCATAGCATGAACCTACCTTATAATGAAAAAGGTTTCCTCTCTGTGCAGGGAGAGGACAGGTGTCTGGGAAAAGACAAAACAGAGTATGACAAATGGCATGAACTATACCTTTCCTGTTAACCTTTGCTGTAATTCCAGTTTTTCCTGTACTTGCTCTTGTCTTCAACAGTGTTCCTAATGCTGCTGTGGAGTTACAAAGAAGGAATGGAGAGTGGGGTCCTATCACTGTCCTCTCTCTCATTCTTTTGGGCAATCCCCTGCGCTGAGAGTAGGAGAGGGAGTGGGGAAGGTGTGCTGTGTTCTGCCTACTCTGGCTGCTGACATAGACATTCTGGGTTGTTGTTCCCAAAGTCTTCATTTGAACAGAAACATGGAATTGTGGAATCATTTGGGTCGGACCTTCAGAGTTCATCTAGTTCAACCCCCCCACCAAGTTCAGGGACATCTTCCGGTAGATCAGGTTGCTCAAGGCCCTGTCCAGCCTGATTTTGAACACTTTGAATAGCTCCTAGGCTGCTCTGACCCTTCTCTTGGCTGAGATTAACAGAGTTGACAGGCTCAGTAGCATGAAGCTTGTGCAAAATATTTTTTCATTTCCTTCTGTTTCTCCTCTTTGGTACCCAACAGGGGCAATGGAGAAGGAGTTGGTGTGTGGTTGCCAGTGCGCTCTGAGACTGCGCCTCAATTCTGTGCTTTGCTGCAACAGCAGACAGTATTTGAGTCTCACAGTTCTGTAAATATGCATTACTGCTCTGCCTATCCGAATAACCAGTGTTTCTTTGTTTTGTGAAGGGTTTCCAGGGAATGCTTTTTTAAGGAATAAGCATTTCAAGGTAATAGGGAAAGCCCTTCCAATGAAGGGTAAGTCCTGGGTATGTTTGCATTTTTTAAAAAGAGGGGAAGTGGTGTTGGGTGTTCTGGTGTTATTTTTAAGATGTGAGGATGGCTGAAGAATAATTTACTGTCATATTATTTGAAGATAATAAACTGCATAATAGGTATTACCTAGTAGGCCTAATAAAGCATTTTAATCTTTCCAGTGTGATTATGGTTATATTGCAGAAACACAAAGCAAATTACAGCCCAAGCCTTAGAATCTGATGTTTGCAACAGAAATATGTTGCAGAAAGACATTTGAATACATTGTTAGAAGAGAAAGGCATCTGGTTGGGATGACCCACCAACCCTGGAATAAATGCAGATGATTGGTCCAGAGCTTATGTTTTCATCAAAATTCCTGTTATCTCACAGTCTCATTTTGGAGTGGAAACAGCCCATTAAGATCTCATTGCTAGGCTGAGTGCATGGTTCAGATTACTGTTTTTCCCATGTGCACCACATTTGTTTACACTGAATTTCACTTTCCATTTTATTGACTAATCACTCGGTTTCATGAGGTTTTTCTGCAGTTCTCTTCCCTCACAGCATAAATTGCAGGCTCCACAGTGCTTCTGCCTAGAGGCAGGCTGTTTGCTATCATGCAATTCAGTTTGAACTATCTTATCATCCTACTTTAGCACCTCTTTGTGAAATAAGACCTTATCCTTCAATTCCTCCTTCTGAGTTTAGTTTTGCAGGAACTGAAGCTCTTCCTCTTTCCCTCTCCTTGTTTAGGAGAAAAGAATATTTAAAAATTCATGGGCTGAAATACTTCTTCCCAAATTTCTTGCTCTGTGTGAGAGCATTTCCCTTTCATGATGGGCAGTTTCAGCATTTGTTTTGTTTAGGAAAATGACTTGCCTGAAAATGTATTTTGTCCAATTTAAACGAATTGGCACTCTCATGCCTTGCTGTTCACCTTGTCAGCCTTCTGTCATCTCTGTCCAGGTTATTCTGCTGGGCCTCTGTTAGGAAGAGCAAAAAGTCAAGTGTGAGTCCTCCTTGGACTCTGAACATTTTATAGCCTGTGGCTGCAGGGAAATAATCAGAGAAGGTCAGTCTCCTGCCTGCATCTTCAGTTCTGCAGTCAAGAAACATAGATTGGGAACCCATGAAGCTTCTTGGCAATACATCATCATTATCCAAAGGATTTGTACATGGGGTGAGATTTTTCAATACAAACATCCTTGAAAATTCCGGAGGTTGCTGTACACCCACCCCATCAGATCAGAAAGGCACAAAGTGAGCTCATACTGGACCAGTTGCACACTGCTGCTCCTACAGTCAGAGTTCAAAGCAGCATAACTCAAATAAATCATAGTGAGTAGTGTGGAGTTAACGATGGGAATGTGATGTCAAGTCCCTAACTGCAAGACAGCTCCACAGAGCTTTATTGTTCAGCAGAAGGCTTTGACAGATTACTAAGATTTGTTTCTCAGGTATTGGCTTCGCTTGCAGGGGTTACATACCTCTGTGCTATTTCTGTAGGTCATTACTTGAAGTCACATACTTCTTTTTATTTTTTTAACCCTTTCAAGCCCCTATGAGCTTAATGACTACATAAACATTAAAAATTGACTTAAAATATGAAAAAAATGTTGATGCAGTTTAAAGATATTTGCAAGCCCATTCAAATTAGGCTGTATTGTCACTATGCAGGTAAGACTTGTTGTGTCAGTCAAAGAAACTGTCAGAAGTATTAAATACTGGTTTACAGTAGAGAAGATGACTGGTAAAAGGGATGTTATGAACTTTTAAAAAAGAGCAGGGCATTTTGGTTGCCATCTGGTACAACTGCTGCAGACAATAACATTTAAAAATACTTCTAACAAAGTTAAGTGAACTGGCTATAAAAATTATTCATCAGCTTAGAGTAATTATGAAGCACTTTTGGCATGCAGTAACTTTCCCAACTGCGATGAGTTCATGGACTTCATTAACAGTGGTCATAAAAACATAAGAACCGCTTTGGTTATTAATTAGGGAAAAGTCAGTTAAAAGTGAGAATTTATAATTTTCGTGATATGACACATGTTCCTTGAAAGATTTAGAGTTAATAAGCAAGTATCTTTTGTTTAATTATCATGGTTAATAAGAAAAAAATCACTCTGCCATAGTGATTCTCTCATTAAAAGTTGATAACATTTTGCAAAAGTGATGAAGCCCTCCAAATAAGCAAGATTTCTGATGATAGCATGTGGTTCTCTGTGGTTACCTGCACTCCAGGCACATAAGGAAATGTGCTGTATCCTGTGCTCAGCGCATAGGGAAGGGCTCCCCTTGGCAGTCACTATTGAGATTTGTCATTTTAGACCGTAAAATCAAGGTTAAACTTCTGCATGTCTCATATAGGTGGATGCCCCATCCCTGAAAATGTTCAAGGCCAGGCAGGATACGGCTCTGAGCAACCTGCTGTAGTGGAAGGTGTCCCTGACCATGTCAGGGAGGTTGGAACTTGATGATCTTTAAAGTCCCTTCCAACCCAAACCATTCTGTGATTCTATGATGATTCTGTGTTGCATGATGGTGGCTGATCTGGGGAGTCTCCCTTCTTTTCTCTGTATGTGCACAGCTGGGCAGGAGTTACATGAACAAATTCAGAGCCTCTAGGCTTTAGATTATGAGGCCAGAAATACGTTGAGCACATTGGAAAACTGAAGTCACATCAGTAATTGAAAGTGCCTTACAAATTCTTAAATCTTATGAATTAGTAAATAAAATATAATAAAGTCTTTAGATGTGAAATAAATGAAACTGAAATTAAAAGCCTTGTTTGGTTTAATAATTATAATTGTTTATTGTGTGCTTCAACATTATCCTATTAAATCTTGACTCTGATTTGCTGAGACTGACACTTTTTCAGTGCCTGAATTATAGTAGATTGCACAGTATTGAACTGAGATTTTAATGAAAAGGAAAAATTAGGAAAATGCATAATATGCATCAAAAAATTGTTTGCTCTGGAGCATTTATGATACTATTTTAAATTTGCTTTTTATTGCATTACCTCTTCTTTCCTCATACTTTTATTTTAATACAAGAAGACTCTTTTTATGGTAGGTAGAAGTACTGTCAATTCAGATCATGAGTGCTGTATACTTTTAGTACTGTGATTTTCAGACTTTCCTCCACATACCAGTGGGAAAACATTGGCGGAGGTCTTTTAGTTATCTTTTAGAACTTGGGGAAAATACACGTTTTAGATTTCTCTGAAAGTTGGAACAAAATAACAGCGTAAAGGTTTGGACTGGGTTTTTGCCAGCTGATGGCTTGTCAGACTCCAGTTGTTTCAGGCGAGGGCACTGTGGGGCCAGTTTGGAGTCCATGCCCCTTTCCTCCTTGCAGCCCGAGAGGATTTTGAGACTGTGCAGCTCTGGGCTGACATATGAATTATAAAAATGTTCCTCCCTATGGTTTTGATGCCCTTCTTGTGCTGGCCCTGGACCATCTCTGCCCCTTTTGTCCCATTTCTAAGGCATCTAGTTTTGATGGTAAAGTCGTTTTAGCAGTCACCTGTTGTCTTGTCGGGTGGGAGGCATTGCTGTGGTATGCATCATGTTCCTGAAGGCAGATGGTTTTACCAGGTATGGGTTCACCTTGCTTGAGGATAGTTTACTGTAGAGACTGCTTTCAGACAGTGCTGTGGACAAAAAGGGACATGGTTCATCTTCCTCTTCTGTGGAGTTCTCTGTCACTGTCTAAGCAGACTTGGCCCTCTCCAGTATGGCCACATGACTGCCCATAGCCTGCCACTGCGTTCACGCACCTACTCCCTTTCTTGCTCTAATGCCCTGTTCTTGTTTATTGCAGCAGTGCCATTTCGAGTGCTTAGAAATCCCCCCCAAAATAATATTGCATTGTCCAGTCTAGGCTGGATGGGATGAATGCGAAAGAAAATGGAGCTACTGGTGGGGCCGAGAGTCAGATGCTGGTCCTCTTTTTGCAGTGTAGATAAGACTTCCCACAGGTTTGGTGGGATTCTAAGTAATGTGCTCTGAGATTTATGTGCCATCCTTCAGTGTAAAATGTACAATGTGCCTCTTCCCTTCGTCTTTGAACTTCTCTTGTGAGAGATACTGGCTTCACTTACAGAATATCTTTAACATCTGTCCTGGGCTCTACAGCTGTCATATGCCTCCCTCTCAGCTGTTTTTGAAACAGAGCATGATCCATTCATGAGAGGGGGCATGGGAAAGGGAGCTGTTATTCAAGGAAACTGAATCTGAGACCTCAAGAGGTCTATCCGATCCAGACATTATGTTTCCATTTCTGTTATTTTTCTGCCTTTTAGTAAGTTTTCTGAAGCAAGGTAACAGTGAACACAAGGGATAAACAGGGAAGACACTTTTATTTTTTAATTTGCCTTATTTTGGAGACTAAGGATTTGCTGAAAGAGATTTAGTGTGTCCTGTTGTCCACTTGTCCTGTTGTCCACTTGTCAGTCCTGTTGTCCACTTGTCAGTCTAGCCCATAGGCAGGAGAGTGAAGTTTGGATTTCTGCTGTGGCTGACTCCATTTCGCAATTCTTTGTTGCTTTTCTTTGGTTAACTAGGTAGATCTAGATTTCATGAGATGTTTACTTTGGTGTCTCTTATGCTATTAATTTCCTATTCAGGTATCCAGAGAAAAGCTATGTGTCAACATGAAGCATTACAGCTGCATCAGCATTACATTTGTCACTTTCTGCACATGTAAGGAGCTATGCATTTCATTTAATAGAAAATAACAAAAAGACATTTGGGCAATTTCGAGGTGTTGTCATAATCTATAGCGTTTTTGAATTGTATTTTTGTGGTTATAGCAGCCCAGCTTGCTCTTTATCTTGTGGGAATGTATAGTATTTAGTATTTTTTAAAGTTCCTTTAATTAGATTAGATTAAAATAGAATTTAAAAGTATTATCTTTGAATTTGATCTTGTCTTATAGGAAAAGCATGAAAATACAACATAATTTATGGTTTATAGTAATTTATCTGCTTAAATAATATTCTCATGTCTTTTACCGTTATTGCTGCATTTTTGGATCCCTCTGACACTTGTATATTCTTTTTCAAAGAGTGTACTTTACTAGAACTGAACATGTTTGCATGTTTCCCATCTACAACATAAAATAAAGATTTATTGTTTTAATTAATTTTCAAATTCATTCCATCATCTTAGCTGAACTTCTACATAAAGTGGGACTTGTCAGTGAACTATCCAATATAAATTTCATTCTTTTCCCATTAGAGTGGTTTAGTGAAGAATTCAGAAGTATGAGTGATCTAAGTACTTTTCTAAGCTTTATGCATCGTATACAATAATATGTTTAATATTGTACATTGATCTAATTGAAGTATTTCTACTGACCTCAGGCCTTTTAAAATTTTGATTGACTGACTGAAATGTTTTCTCTAATTTGCAAAATCTTACCACCCATATTAATCTGTCCTTGAGAGAGATCACAGGATTTTTAGGGTTTTTTGTTTCGTGGATTGGCTGGGGACATTTTTTCATGGGAAAGGTCATCCAAGTGCTAGCATACTGCATTTAATATTCTGAGCAGACTCATGACAAATTCTTTTACAAATTAAACTGCAGTGTAAGCAAAACACTCAATTGCTGAAAAATTGAAAAACTAATTTCTGTAGCAGTACTACTTATTTTATGCAGGAAGACTATGGAAGGGGCTTTGATCTGGAGATGTCATTAAAATTGGAAATACATACTTAGATATGTCTTGTCTTGAAGTAAAATCTTGATGTGGATGTAAATAATTTGTGATCAATCCTAGTTGATTTTATTTCATTAAAACTCAGAATAGGTGCTATGATATTTTTTTTCATTTCGGTGAAATGTATATAGATGTTTTTTCCACAAGGCTTCAAGGTCTGTGTTTAAGGTCCAGAAGCCTTCTAGGATGGTATAAAGTTATGTATTTTCTCAAGGACAAGTAATTTTAAACGATGTCAGTGAAAACAGAGAAGGTTTTTCTGCCTGTGACCAGGACCTGGATAATGGTATCTGCAGTTCTTTTCCATTCTGCCCCTTTTTATCCTTTGGTCCACTATGCTAAGCTGTAGGATCTGGGTTATAATCTAGAGGAATGCAAGATGTCAAATGATTGCTCATATCCATGTCAGCCAACTGTGTGGTCTCACTCAATATATGGTTTTAGTGGCCAACCCTTTCTTCCAGTGTCAAAACCACCCAAACCAACAACAACAAATCCATGTTATACAGTAATTACTCTTTGGAAAAATACCACACATGTAAAAAATTCTCATTGGTTTATTTTTTACATTGCTTTAACATCAGGTATGTTCCTTTTGTTTATGTTGCGAGGGAATCTCTCTCCTGGGAACTGTTCAGCATGCACTGGAGAGGGGAGGCGGTTCTGGGGGAGTGTTTCTCATCTGTTGCCTTCAACCATTGTAAAGTTTGCTGTGAATGTCAAATGAATGTAGTGGCCAGCTTTATTTCATATACACTGGAAACCAATTAAGTCTATCAGATAATTTCAACATGCAGGCCAGTTAATAAGTTTGGGTCACCACTGACGTGAATCAGATTTGCATTGGTGTTCTGGAGGTGGAAGTCTGGATATTAAATTATTAATGCTTTGCAGTCTCAAGTTTCCTCACTGAAAGTGTCCTTCCCTCCCTTCTGCTTCCTGTAGAGGTTTGAATAAAGTACATGTGTCAGGTCAGGTCTGCTCTCAGCTGGTAACCTGGGATTTGGGTTCTCCTTTCCCGTCCTCCCCTCCCTACCCACAAAATGTATACCAAGTCAACATGTTTTTTGTGACTCTGACTAGGTCTCTAGCCACTGTCTGCTTCTACAATATTGATATCTTTTCTATTCCCTGCAGGAGTTTGTGGCTTTATAGCTGAGGAGCCAAAGATCAGAAGTACTCCTGTGTGTTTGGAGATGCAATTTGTCTTGCTCTATTTCTCTGTGGAATAGGGTCTCTAGAGGGGCGAAACGTCATATGGCACAATATGATTTTTTTGTCCGTTGGTTTTTTAAGCAGTAACACTACAGGTACTCTGTTTTGTAACACGTCAATCTAGTTACATCTTTAAAAATAATCTTTTATAACCAAGAAAGGAAACATCACACAAAGACAAAGTCTGCCTTCATATCAGAGACAGAGATTAAACATCTTTCAACTTAGATTTGTGTAAAGCCTGACATACACAGTTTGAAGTGATTTCACTTTCAGGGAAAAGTCTTTTCAAATAAATAAGAACTTGCTCCAGATTCAAATGACAGTGTCTCTGTAAAAGTCAGATCTGATTTTTTGCCCTTTCCTTGACAATGATTATACTAAGTGACCTGAATGTGGTATGTTTCTTTGAAGTGAGCAGCTTTGAGGTACACTGAGGAGGCTCCTTCTTTTCACTCTTTGAAAATTAGACTACCAGGACTGTGGTGTTCCCGTACCCATAAATGAGAGTGGAACACGTGCCTGTGTGTGTGCTTTTCAGTGTCCCTGCTGCAATGCTTAAACATACTTAGTAGTTTATCATACAACATATGCCAAGTTTGTTTTCTGTGATTTCTGTTAATGCCTTTTCAATAACTGAAATATATTAATAAATAGTTGTTTATTGTGACTAAAGGAGTAACAATATATTCTAAATTTATTGAGTGCTGCCTGGAACTTTTTGGTTTGAAGTTGGTTGGGAAAAAATTACTGTCAAACTCATTTACAGCAGAAGTGCAGTTCCTTCTGGGAACACAGGCATTTGTGTAATCTGACTCTGTGGCACTGAGCTATGCTGTATGTAGTGTATTTATGATTGAACAGAAAGTTTCAAACAGCAGCCTGTGAAATTGGATTTCAGATGTAATGTACCATAAATAAGTGCTATAAAGAATGCCTTTAATGCTATAAATCAGTTTTTATTGGTTTCAGCTATCTCATTCTGGTTATTGTATTACCCACAAAATCAATGGGAATCAAAGAGCTGGAATATATTTTATTTTAATGTCCCATCTCCCATGGAAATGGCATATGAGCCCTTAGATCACCTTTTGGGTAGGTTGGGCAAGGCTGATAAACTGCAGGCAACGAGAGTGTTTTCACAAAAAGGTCTGTGTAAGTAGTAGTTGGATAGCACTTGAAATGCTTTGGTATGGCACTTCCTCCCTGTAAGGGGATACTCGCCTATCTTTCTGAATGTGCTTTCCTTTTGTTGTTTCACTAAATTTACCAGTTTGATTTGATTACTGTAGTTCTGTTCTTTAAAAAATGGCATTACAGAGGTACAAGAACCATATGTCACTACTCTTGCACCCAGAATTAGGAGCGCTTTGAGGGTAGGAGATCTGGTTTCCTTGCACCTGTAAGCATTCCCTCTAGCGAAAGCTTGCTTGATCCTGGGAAAAGAGCAAGAACATTTCTAGCAGCAGTTCTGAAGCGTAAAATACTGTATGAGCAATGTTTAAGGACGTGTTATTCTAGTGGAAGAACGGAAGGTCATGCATCATGATTCTACGAATATATTTTTAAAACTAGAAACAAATCATACTATCCTATGAGAATGAAGAAATATGAAGAAAAACTGTTTTCTAATTAAATACTACCAGCCCAGTTAAAAAAAAAATCTATGTTTCCTCTGTGTTTTCTCCCTTGCTTTTATTAGTAGCCCATGGTAGGATACAGTTAGGAGAAATGTGCACCTCTGGAGCTCAGTTATTCAGGGCTGGAAACCAGTGGCAGAAGGCAGAACACTTGTCTTAATGTATGTTAGAAACCTTCACTGTGTTAAAAGATAGAAGTAGAGGCACGACAGTTGGATAAGAGTACACTGGTAAATGTCTTCTGGAATATTGTACTCCTTGGTGAGGTTACATATGCCCAGCAGTAAGGACGACTGAAGATTCGAGTAAACTTTTTGAAAGCTATTATATATGGGTTATTTACACAGTTCTACGTGTCACTTTAGCATTTTCCCTTGTCAACCAAAGCTAGTGTAATTTATATGCCAAAATTAAGAGGAGAAAGTAGACAAAGAGCTATGATCCCCGTGGGGTTCAAGTGGTGTGTAATAGGTTATTGTTGGCAGAAGTCTGAATACTAGGATGATGGTAGAGTATAGGAGCCAGAAGAGACGATTTACTCATCTTTGAACCTATGAATAGCGTAAAACTGCCTTTGAGTCCAAATTGCTGGTGTTGACTTACACCCACATCACCTCACATTGGATTTTAAGCTTTTATTACAAGGATTGAATGACACGTTTTATTATTTGAGATAGTATAAGCAGTTATTCTCACTGGAGCGCAAAGATGTGTGGCTTCACAAGAGGGGAGTGTTAATCATTTACATGCAGATGGATGTGGTTATCTGTGGGAGTGGGTTAAAGAGACAGGTGTCAGACCTGGCTATTTAATAGGAATGTAAGACATGAATGATACCAAGGAGGCAGAATAAAATGCCTGGCTGCCTCAGAGATGGTTATAAAGTTCCCTGTCCCTACAGTAATTTTACAGGTGGTGATTATAGGAGATGTAATGATTTCATGCAAAATACAAGATAATTAAAATGTTTGATTTGATCTACAGACCTATGGTCAATTTGCAAGCCAGCTGCTGACCAGTGCTGCACCGTGCCATAGTGAGCATCACTCAGAATTACACCCTTGGTTTGGGTAATGCTGTGTCAGGCATAAGTTTAGATGGTTTTGTTGCTGCTACTGGTTTGGGTCCAACCTAGTACCTGGGATGATTGCTAAGTTCGAAAGAGGCAAAAAATCTTTGATCAAAAAATGATGCAGGAGATGTCCCAGGGTCTTTGTGTACCTCCAACACACAAAGCAGCAAACTGTAGCTTGTTGTGTCACACTTGGAGGAAGATGTTGTGTCACACTTGGAGGAAGATGTTGTGTCACACTTGGAGAAATGCCCTGAGAATAAAAGCTTACTTAGGTGGACAAATGAAAGGCTTCACAAGTACTGAGGGTTATGTAAGCAACCAGCTTTCTGCATATTAAAGAGCAGCGTAGGATGGTGGATTATTTACTTGCTTCTCCTGAGGCAGAGAATTTAGGTGTTACCACCTGGAACACAGATGGGACCTTGTCCTTACACACATCAGGTACAATTTCCTCGATCAGTGAATAAAACAGTGCTTCTTGGGGCTTGTGTGAGCACCTGGTCCTACACATCCCCTTATATGGTGTTACAGAAACACTAACCCCAGAAAAACTCAGTGACAGACAGATAAAGATAGCTGAAGTGTACACATGAGATTTTTGCGATGATGGGTATCACCAGAGGATAGGATCAAGCAATATGGTTTTGAAATATTTAGAAAAATTATAAAATATGGAATACACACGTGCGTGTTTATCATTTGGTGCAGTGAAGTGCAGTTTAGTACAGTGTCCTGTCTTCCTGAGTGGGGTAAACCCCTGTGTGGTTGTTGAGAAATGTGCTGGGAGATGGGAGCTGCTGGTCAGGCAGGGGTGTGGTCCCAGTGGATTGCCATCTATCAAAAGATAAGGTGATAAACTAGAGAATTTACTGGGTTAGTCTTTTGGGTGGGTTCAAGTGCATTATGAGCCAGTTGTAGCTGATAATGGTGTCGGGATACTGCCATAACAGGGAGCAGCAGAGCTTTGGGCACACCAGCCCCCAGGCATGCTTTTTATGGTCAGCTCTGATGCTGCAGTCTTACTTTAGGCTTTTAATTTTAGATCTGTCCACGAATTTGGAACAAATACTCATCCTTTCCTTTTGCTCCTCATGGCTATGAAACCGGAAGAGAGTGATGTAAATGACACAAAATAGCTATCTAAGTCTGTCCTCTTAGAACTAGAAAAATGTTCTAGTCTCACCATAAGTTTTAACCATTTTATGTCCCCTCCATCTGAACACTGACATGCATTCTGATAGTAGTGGTCAGTATGAAATAAATGATTTTGCAGTGTAAGAGAACAGATGCATTGATGGACAAAAGCAAACCAGGGGAAACCACAGGTGATCTCTGCAGGCTTGATCTCTGGTTACTCACAAGGATGCAGCACCATGCTGTTCCAGATGTGCTTTTGGAGCTGGGCTGATTGCTTTTCAAGGCATTTCTGCTGGGTGCTCTCCTGGATGGGGTTAAGCATGACATTTTAGTGCATAAAAGTATGATGTTTCCCAGCATTTGCTAGTTGGTGCTTTGTCACAAATTAGGACTGAAAATTACAGGGGTAAGGAGGTCAGCAGGACCAAGTGGCAGATCTCATAATTTTTCAGAAATACCACATCAAAGTTCTCTACTTCATGAAGTCCCAATGTGTCAGTCCATGTCTTGACATACAGTGACAGAAAGCTGTGGATGCAAGGGTGTAGCATGAGCCCATGTTTCCTCGAAAGGCTCCTGTCAGGACAGTGCCTGTTGGGAAGCACCCAGGATGCCAAGGAATCTCACAGTCTCTTCCCTGCTCCACCACCCCATGCATCCTTAGAGCTGGCCAGGTGTGTCAAGCATGTGAAGCAGAAAGAAATAAAAGGACACAGTAGTGGGTGGTTACTGCGAGAGGAACGTACACTGCTGTTTGGGAATACAGGTGAGCTTGTGGCAGGGTCTCTGAATGGAATTGCTCTGTGTGACTTCTACAGGCGTGCTGCAGAGGGACACACAGATGAGATGTCAGAAAGTCATTGCTCAAGTGCTACAGAGCACTCAATGCATATTGATCTGAAAGTGTGGCAGGAAACAAAAATTGCAGGCTTTGTAGTATGTAAAATTTCGAGGTGTTAGCAACAGTGTTAAATAGCTAAGTAAAAATTGCCATGCTATGAAGTAGCTTAACTTGAAGTCTGCAGAACCAACATTTTGTCATTAAGCACCCACATCCTCACTGTCTCTTGTCTGAAATTGCCATTGTCAGCTGCAGAAACAGAACATTTTCCATACAGAGTACATACTGTTTCAGGAAGCTCTACCAATTAAAAAAACCAGTTTTTGCTCATTCACTCTCCTGTGCTATGCTGGTATGAACCCTTTTGGGGCCACGCATCTTAGTTAAGGGCCTGAGCTAGCTGAAGGGTAGCCCAGCTCAATCCCACAGCCCCTCCAAAAAACCCAAGAGTGTTTTCAGCAGATTCAAATGCTGAATAAGCTCACCAGGCAGAGAAATGCCTTATCCAGCACAGTCCTTCCATTTAATCCTTTAGTTCATACCTTGCCTGTCTTGAGTTTTTGATTCCCTATCATACATTAGATCACTAATGTCATACATTGGATCACTGTTTTATTCTCCTTTATCCAGATGTTGTTTTTTCTTTTACAAAATTACTAATTTTGGGGAGGGGAGGGAGAAGAAATCTCTTCTTTTGCAGGTCACAGAAGTGGCATTCTTTTTGTTGCTGCCTGGGCTGCTCTGACTGTTCTTTCTGCCTGTTCTTTCTCCGCCTGTTTCGAGATGGTTCCCTTTAATGAGTGGCACTCCGCAGAGTTATTTGAGTAGGTCTTTTCCCTGGTTCTGCAGGGTGGCACAGATCAGAGGCTTTGCTTCTGAGCAGGACACACAATTTTAGTTGACAGTTTTTCCTTTTTCTCCTGTAAAGTCAGTGGTGTGCTCAGCAGTGCAGGGTAACCTTTTTTTCCCCCACTTCATTCCTTTATCACCACTGACAGTGCGGAAGAAAAGATGAAAAGGGGAGCTTCTTTGAATCCTCAATCAGATAAGCAGAATCTCCAAAATAGTAACACTTGTGTTGCACCAACAGATTCAGCACTTTCTCCTTCTGTTCTATTATTTCTCCTTTCTAGTCTGTTTTTTACTAAAAGTTAGAAATAAGCTTAAATATTTTTATTATTCCATCCTGAAAGCAAGCAAGTGTTTGAATATTGATAGTGTTTATCAAAATAATTATTTGCCAGTTAAAGAAAAAAGGTGGGCATAACCAACCTAGCTACCCAACTGGACAAAATATGTTCCTTGAAGTGACTGTGGCTGTTGAATATGGATTACAGAAGCAGCCTGTGTGACTGCCATGTGCTGCGACTGAGAAGCTCTGAGCTGATGCTGTGGCAGGTTTCCCATCACTGGGTGTGTGTCATTGGAGTGTGCCCTTTCTCTTCTGTGTGCCTCTCTGGCTTTGATGAATGCCGGGGCAGGGGAACATGAGCTCTTACCTTTTGTCATGCTTGGGTGAATACCAGTAAATTTGCCTATTGATGCTGATACAGTTTTTCTTCAAAGTCAATTGAGAGGAAAGTGTAGTCCAAATGAGGTCAGCAACTGCTCCCTGTGTGTGATAAAATAAAATACACAGAAAAAGGAACACGCCAAAGGGCTCGATTGATGTAAACAAGTAACAAGCCCAGGCTAGAATTCTGCTCAGAAACTGGGACTTTTCAGGCATGTCTTAATGAGCTCAGCTTCACACTCAAAACAAGAACGCTCACAGACTCCATTCTTCATCTGCCTTAACCTGCTGAACTGGGTTTTTCTCTTCTGACATGGAGATGGAACGTGTCTCCAGCATGTATCCTCAGTCTTAAATTATCCTGTTACACTTTTTGCAAAAGCACTGTGCCTTATTACTTTTCTCCAAAATGTGGTAAATTGGTGATCATGGAGTAGGGTCTGAAGCTATTACTTAGCCTCTAAAATGAAAGGATTAAAAAAAATCATTAATGCTGAGATTTTAATTGTCTCTTATTTATCAAACAGATAGGCTTTGTGTTTAAGCTTGATAAAATAGGCATGAGGCATATACTTACCTTGCCTGCTTTCACACACTTGGTGCAAGTACCTGCATTAGTGATGCAATTGCTTATACTTCCCTTTTAGTGAACAGAGGAAGATAGGCCCGTTCAGGATTAGGTAACTGAGATGCAAAAGACACTTTGGAGGTAGTTTTAGTTCTAAATTAGTCACCTTAGCTTAATGATTAGGCTTTAGTGAGCTAAATCGGTACTTAGCTCTTTGTTTCATGCTAAAAGAAAGATCACTGCAAATGATTTTAACTCCAAAAGGAGTTTTTAAAAGAATTACTGAAGCTGCAGGAAAATTGTCAAGGGGGCGGCTACACTAGGCATGGTTTTCTAACACCTTTACCAATATGTTCTCAGTCTCTGATAATCCTTCGAGTTTATTCAGAGGATTGAGAAATGCTATAATTTTCTCTGTAAAATCAGTTTTATAACCCAGGAGCAGAAGGCTGCAACAGCTATTTGTAATAACGTACATGACATTAGCCAGAGGTTTATACAATCATGTAGGTTGTATTTACAAATAAAGTGTAAGCCAACCAGAGAGCTTAAATTTTAGGCTTATGGAGGGATTCAACAGGTAAATAATATACATTAGCTAAGTGACTTCCAGAAGCTTGATGACAAGGGAGTTTCTTGTTTAGGAGGGTGATTTGGGAAGAACTGCATGTATAAATCCTGAGTAGTCCTGAGTAGTTACTGAGTAGTCCTGAGTAACCAGTAGCCTCGTTAGTGCAAGGGTATTTTGTTTTGCAGAAGACCACAGAAGATTTATTTTCATGAAGAATTTGAAGGAATATGGGGATGCTATTTAAAAGCTTTGATTGCACTTTGCTTCCCTGCATAAGGGTCAGCCAGGCAGAAGGTGCTCTGGAGGGAAATGGCAGGGTGAGTCTTTACGTAGAATGAAAATACGGCTTATGCTGGGGTCAGGTAGTAGGTTTAGTAGATGAAAATGAATGAGATGGGTGGGCATGGGGCAGCGACTCACTGAGAGTCAAGTAATGACTTGGACACTGGCCGGGTAAGTAAAAAAACTCTTGTACAAGCTCTCCTTATCTGTATTCTGGTGTGACGATGATGGGCAGGACTGATCCTGCCAGAGGGGGGTATACGGGATAGGAAAGTGTAAGTGGATGGACTGAACTCATCATTTCTGCACCTTCTTGTCACTACTGAGTGAGAAAAGGAGAAGGCCTTTCCAAAGGCATTTTGTGTCCATCCTCATGTGGATGTAAGAGATGATAGAAATAAATTGACATGTCTCTGTCAGTCTTCACAGAGTGACTTAGCAAATACCAAATGTACAGATGTAGTTGGAAGTGCTGTGCTCAAAATATGGAGTAAAATTAGTGAATTTTGAAATATTTTAAGGGAAATAGGTGGGACCCTACTGCACATTTTTTTTAGAAAATGGGGGTAAAGGTAAAAAAATAGAAATTTGAAGATAAAGGAAAAGGTGAAAGCATCATGTATTCACTTGAATAAGAGATTTTATCTATTGTCCTTCAAATCAGATAGAGGGAAGAGAAACAGATATCTGAATGTAATAGAGGAAATTTCTAAAATTGCACAGTTGCCTATGGTTTCTAAAGAAAATAGAAGAAAACAATTTCAGTGACAGTTGTAATGATGTATCTGCAGAAAGCTAATGTAACAGAGACTTCTCATTTAAGAGCTAACCCGATTTGCCCAGCATGGGTTTGAAATAAAAAGGAATCCTTCAGGTTTGTATAATCCTAGATAACTGAAGACAGCTGCTGTTTAGTGCTTTATCTTTTCTCTCCTACTAGGACAATAGAGACTGACCTTAAACCTTCAGTATTTTTGCTTGAGAGCACCAAATTGCTACTGCATGTGTAGACCTGCTGAGAAACAGTAATAGAAACCTTGAGGGAACCTTTCACTTCTCAGAGATTGAGGCTTCATTTTCAATGCCCAGCTCCAACATTCCTTTTGTCCATATTCCTACACTTAATAGCAGGCATGAGATCTTTTCTTTTTAACTGAAAGTTTTATTATTAGAATGCCCAAACTGATTTTTTTTTTAAATCATAAAAGTGTTATAATTTCAGAAAATTAACTTTCTTTGGCTTTTTGTGCTATGTGTGGGGGAAAAGCCAGGTGCTGTCACTTCAGGTAGTTAACTCAGTAACTGACTTCAGGTAGTTGCTTCAGCATTTTCACATTTTTCCCATACTGGTAGTCCTCCTGAGACGCCCACAAATGTGTGGTCTAAGTTATTGTGGGGTTTTTTAATTATTATTTTTCAGAAACTGATGGAGTAAGCAATACTGCCTTTGCTGTTTTTGTGTGAATTTCTTTGTTGGATTTGGTTTGTTGATTTGGGGGACCTTGCCTTGCCTTGCCCTTGCCCTTGCCTTTGCGTGTCCCATCCTCCAGGTCAACCTTCTCATCTTAAATTCTTTGCCAATTGCTCTCTGTTCAGGAGTAGCCAAGAAGGCTGTAAGCCTCCAACAACCTGAATGAGCAAAATTTTCTTTTAGTAAATCATAGAATCATAGAATGGTTTGGGTTGGAAGGGTCCTTAAATACCATCCAGTTCCAGCCCTCCTACCCCATCCAGTCTGACCTTGAGCACTNTGCCTTTGCGTGTCCCATCCTCCAGGTCAACCTTCTCATCTTAAATTCTTTGCCAATTGCTCTCTGTTCAGGAGTAGCCAAGAAGGCTGTAAGCCTCCAACAACCTGAATGAGCAAAATTTTCTTTTAGTAAATCATAGAATCATAGAATGGTTTGGGTTGGAAGGGTCCTTAAATACCATCCAGTTCCAGCCCTCCTACCCCATCCAGTCTGACCTTGAGCACTTTCAGGGATGAGGTATCCACAACTTCTCTGTGCAACCTGTTCCATTGTGTCACTACCCTGACAGTAAAGAATTTTTTCCGAATACCTCATCTCCACCTGCCCTCTTTCAGTTTAAAGCCATTCCCCTTTGTACTGTCACTTCATGCTTTTTTAAAAAAAAACCTGTCCAGCTCTCTTGCAGAGGCCCCTTTAGGTAGTGGAAGGCTGCCTTAAAGTCTCCCTGGAGCCTTCTTTTTCCTAGGTTGAACAGCCCCAACTCTCTCAGCTTGTCTTCGTAGGAGAAGTGCTCCAGCCCTCTGATCATCTTCACGGCATTTCTCTGGACTTGCTCCAACAGGTCCATGTCCTTCTTATCTGGGGGCCTTTGAGCTGGATGCAATACTCCAGGTGGGATCTCACAAGAGCGGAGTAAAGGACAGAATCCTCTCCCTTGACCTGGTGGCCACATTTCTTTGTTGTTGACTTTCTGGGCTGTGAGCACACATTGACAGGTCAAGTCCAGTTTTTCATCCACGAACACCCCAAGTCTTTCTCCTCAGGGCTTCTCTCAATCCATTTGCCACCCAGTCTATGTTTGTGCTTGGGATTGCCCCGACCCACTTGAAGGACCTTGGCCTTGTTGAACTTCGTGAGTTTCACACAGACACACCTCTTAAGCCTGTCGAGGTCCCTCTGGATGGCATCTCTTCCCTTCAGCACATCAATCTCACCACACAGCTTGGTATCACTGGCAAACTTGCACTCAAGTCCAACTGTCCATGTCACCAAAAAAGATATTAAACTGTACCAGTCCCAAACAGACCCCTGAGGAACACCAATTTTCATTAGTCTCCCCTTGGACACGGAGCCATTGACTACAACTCTTTCAGTGCAACCATCCTGCCAATTCCTTATTCACCAAGTGGTCCATCTGTGAAGTCCATGTTTCTCTAATTTAGAGACAAGGACATCGTGTGGGACCGTGTCAGATGCTTTGCACAAGACCAAGCAACGAGCTCCTCCTGCTGGTGGGCAAAAACCCACATACAATAAACCCAGCAAAGAATTTGCAGTCTAGGTTGTGTGTTATATACAGACTGTTTCTGCGTGGGAAACATATTATATTTAACTTTTTTATGAGCAGAAGGATGTGCATGTGCTTTTGTCCTGTAGTATTCACTGATACTGTCCCTCTGTCACACACAAGTAATATAAGTTAATATTTAATATCAATATCTTGATATCTGTTGGTCTTTGATGGATGTCATATAATAACATGTAGCCTTATATGGGTTAAAGACATAAATATTGTAATTTTGTTGTCAATAAAATGCCTCTTCTGCAAATCATGAAATAATGCAGTGAAAACAAACTTGCTCAAAGTACTGTGTTTCTCTTCTGCTGAGATGGAAAATTCATTTTGGAGTACCAGCCTCGGGAAGCAAGCTGTGAGGATGTTCTGCTTTTGGAAATGCTTCCCTTTCAATACTGAAGTTGTCAGGACTGCTGTGCTATGGAGTTTGATATTCTCAAGCAGAAGGCAACAAATTTTGGTAATGGGACAGGTGGTAAAGACAAATACTGCAACGAAAGTAATTTTCCTCTTTGTTGACTGAAAACTTCAGCCAAGCTTATTTTCACTTAACTAAGCTCCTTCCATTGTTTGTACTCTCTGAGATGCCAACTTAATAATAGGACACTTCTGTGTCCTGAAACTAATGTTACCTGTGTTGGGGGGCTGTATCAAAATGGGAGAAAATCCAAGCCAGCTATACCCTCTTCTTAAGCCCCTGGATGGAAAAACCTAGAGAGAATCACTTATGAGAGAGCACGGGTGCCTCTGAGGAAGAGAACCTTGGGATGGCACTTGTGAGAGTAGTTGTCATCCTTTGAAAGTGCTGTTTTCTCAAATCACACCTACCTCCTTCCTCCTGAGAAGGAAGGACTCAGTACAGTGTAGCTGAAGAGCACAAAGCAATCTGCCCAATGTAGCTTTTTATATCCACTTGGAGTTGTCAGTTCTGTGGAGGACTGTTTGTCCTGTTCTGCATTGTTCTGTTTCAAGGCAGTGCTCAAGGGTTTTTATGAAGTATGGTTATACAAAAATAACACTTTCGAAGTATCAGACATACTTGCTTAGTCACTTTTAGATTTATCAGCTCCAAAAATCAGTTAGCAAATCCTGCCTACTTGTATATAAGATGTTCTTTGAGATAATTTTTGTACAGGTTGAACTTGTAGTACTCCTACGTAACTTAAAAATACTTAGTTCCCGCAGAAGTACTTTGAAACCAAATATAGTGAGTAGGCCTGATTTGCTTCTTAAAACTTCCAAGACACATGCATTTAATTTTTCAGTACTAATGCATAAAGCACATTAAGAATTCCTGATGTTTCTAGGTATGAAAAGTGTTTTCTTTTATGCAGAACTTCTGAATGAAACTTTTAATGGCAAAATAGCATCTCATTTATTTTTTTCCTTTTAAAAAAAAAAAAAAAGAAAACTGCTCCAAGACACCTATGGACACCATGCAATTGCAAACATGCTGACGTTAAGTGTCATTGAGTCTCTGTAGTGCAGCCTGCCTGGCCTCCAGCTGCCACTCCAGACAATGCCTAGGAGGAGCTGGCTTTGGGCTGTCACTGAAGGTGCCCAAGCACAGTTCAGCTCAGAGCAGGAAGAGCTAACTGAGCTTTCCTCTGGTGGCTCCTTCCAGCTGCTCATGAATGTTTGCAGCTGTAGCCATGTTGTGCTGTGTACTCAGCAATGACCCAGTCTAGATACTCAAAATAGGCATCTCCCTTTAACGGGTATGTTTGACCTTGATTTTCCTGTGCTTTTTTTCCTCATCTGTAAGTTTGGATAATACCAGCTGTTCATCTTTCA
The DNA here is from genome assembly GCA_013398015.1 of Oreocharis arfaki. Lineage (NCBI taxonomy): Eukaryota > Metazoa > Chordata > Aves > Passeriformes > Paramythiidae > Oreocharis > Oreocharis arfaki. Next base: position 730,438 of record VZRR01002747.1, read on the forward strand.
GGGATATTGTGAGGATAAATTATTAGTGAACCACTTAAGTACTTAAGGGATGAATAATGTTGTACTGTCCACAAGGAAATTAAACATTCTGTCTTTCTAGCAGGATCTGAATATTGTTTGCTAATCGAGGTACAGGGTCATACACAAAGTGCTGACTAGAACACCATGCATCCAAATGAGGCACAGCCTGTTTCTTAGATTTAAAAAAAGTATGAATCAAGACTTCTGTGCTGAGAGTGTAAGTGTACATAAGCACATGAAAAAGAACAGCAGTAGCACAGTCCACCATAATTCTGATATATGCAACTTTTTGGCTGCCGAGTTACAGTTTAATACTGTTTTTATGAGGTGCTGTATTTTGTGATATTGTCTATTACATAGAGACACACACACACACTCATCCTCTTATAACCAGCTTTGTTAATGCTGTAGGTTGTGACCAGAACATACAATGCAGCCATACAATGCAGCCATATCTGGGATTCTGGTAAATGTAAAAAAAAAAAAAAAAAAAATTAGAATGTTGACTTAGGGGCTATTTTTTGGTTTTTTTTTTTTTTTTTAGCACCTACCTTTTAACATGGCATAAAAAATTTCTAGAAGGTTCACCACTCAAACTTTTCTATTAAATGCTGGGTACAGAAGCCATATATTTAACAACTTTTCCACTCTGTTGCTTTACTGTATAAATAATATGTCTTCTGGAAATTTCTAATGCATGTCAGATATTCATGATGAAAAAGCACATTTGTACTGCCAGTTCAGAGATAATTACTTGCCATTAGGTTCATAAGAACATAAATTTTATTCATTTCTATCATCTAACTTGTCAACTTCTTACATTTCGTCTACACTCTGCCCCTCACTGACAAGAAGCAAATAATTTAGTCTTCCACCAAAATGATAATGACTGGCAAATGAAAGTTTCATTGAAAGAGACAGCACATCAGTTGCACTAAAAGAACTTTTTTATTTTTAATTTTTTTCAATTAGGGTTCAAGTGCTGTCACTGAAGTGAATTTATTAACGTGACTTCTATTAAGCTGCTCTTATTTAGATGCTTCCTTATTATTTAAGAGGTAAGCTATTCATGCTGGTTATTCTGTCTGAAGTGCATTTTAACACACACTCTTGCAGTCACTTTGGTTGTAAGTTGTCTGAGAAAATAATAGACTTTACCACCATAACCAAGTTTCTTCTTTCAGTTATGCCTCTTACGTGACACAAAAATGCATACAAATCACAGAAACACAGAATAGCTAGGGTTGGAAGGGACCTTTGGAGATCATCTAGTCCAACCCCAAATCTAATGGGCAATGCAAATGTTTAGCCCTTCATTAGGCAAAGCTCATCTATTTCCTTGTCAGTTTGGTTTGGAGATGCTGTCTAGCAGTAACACTGCTGGTTTCGATGTTGTGTTGTCTGTAGCTTAATCAAAGACTCCCACGAAACTATTGCCTCATTTGTAGCAAGATCTGTAGCATGCTGATACACAGAAGAGTAGAAAAGATTTTGAGGTGTTGGAGAAAGCCGATGATTTGGTTATTATTTGGGAAAGACTTTTCTGCTATTTGATTCTTGCCCACCTCTGGCCATCCAAAGAAATTGACTATTTGTTCCTAGCGTAATTGAAAGGACTTTTTTCCTCTCAGCTGTTGTGTTCTTTATGTGGAGCTCTTTCTTGTCTCAGTGACTGGTTGTGTAAAGGCCTTAGAGGATCATAAGTAAGCTGGGAGAAAATGTGCATTGACAAATTTTACATTTCTAATAGTGATTTAAGATATTTATAGTATTAGAAAAATATACTTCAAATATTGAAAATATTAATCAGAAAAATGATTAATATCTGTAATTTGAAATCAGAAAAAGCAGAGTAATTCTCGGCCATGTCTGTCATGTTTGTAAATTTAGCTGCCACTGGAGACAATCAGATTTAATTCAAGGGGAAAAAGAGCTAGGACTAGAGAAGCAATTTTCCAGTGAATTAGTCTCTGGCAAAGGTTGCTTAACAGGGGAGCCTTGCCTTTCCATTAAAGAAAAAAAAAGATAAAAACCAAAGTAACATCACCTTTTCTTCCATTGGGTGGTATTTTTCACAGAAGAATATGATCCAGTTAGTCCCACAATGCCTTCCAGCACACAAGAGCTGACAAGATTTAGAAAACAAAGAATGTCCTCTCAGTGTTACATTGGATTTTGGTATTGTAGACTTGCTCTCATAATAGCAGGGAGATACACACATCCTCACATTGAGATGAAATGGTTTGTGAAATGATCATGCTATTCATGCTATTCATGCACTGAGTACTTGAGAATATCTTAGTAAACAGACAGTTGGAGGCTATTAATGTATATTATTGACTTCAGTTAAAGTTTACTCTGTAACTAGTAAATGGGAAAGTGTGGAGTTGCATGCATAATGCAAAAGTAATGTAAATGCTTGGTGGAGCAAAATGATACCGAATCCCTGAAGTATTTTACTTTGCAGGGCAGCGTAGCCACAAAGGTTTTGTTAATACAGTGTTAACACAGAAATAAACTCACAGAGGTGGGCAAAATAAATATCTTGTGTCCTGGGGTTAGATAATTCTGTACTCTGCCAACTCCTTCACATTTCAAGACATTGGTCGTGTAGATACTCTTGATAGTATTTTCGATATCTTTTTGTAGGTGACAAGTTAACATTGAAAGTACAGTACAAGCCTGAACAAATTTATTTCCTTTTATTTGGTTTGTTTGTTTATTTGTTTGTTTGTGAATTGGTTTGGAAATCTTAATGTTTCAGAGCAATCCAGATCAATGAACACAGGACTGTGAGAAACAGAAATCTCTTTTAGGTGGTTTGTGCAGAATGCACACAAATTTAACGAAAATATAGTATTATGCATTTGCCTACAATTTTGTTGCTAACAGTCAGCTTTCATAGTAGGATTGTTCATTTGGTAATTTTCAATTTCCTTTTTCTGGGTGTAAAATTGAAAATCTTCCTTTAAAGAAGACTTGGAAGGAGGATTTCAAAAGAATGAAAACACTCAGCTAAAAAAAAAAAAAAAAAGGAAAAAAAAAAAGTATGAACCTGCAGCTCAGTTCCTGTACTTCTGTTTTACCAGAGTCCTAGTTTCTCCTAGTGCCTGAGCCCCTGGCAAGTCCTGGTACTAGTTGATGCTCTGGAGCTGTTAGGATCAGCACTGGAAAGCCATCCTCCCGTGGAAACATCCACACTTGGTGGGTACAGTATGTAAATAAAGAAGAGGGAGAAAGGGTCTGAGAAATAACGGAGAAAAGATACCACAAAGTACACCAAGCCATCCAAACCCACACAGCTTGATATTCAGACACGGCTCTCCTCAACCGATGAGTCTTGGCTCTGGGGGCCATGTCCAGGGTTTCAGCAATGGTTTCATAGAAGGATTTGGGTTGGAAGGAACCTTATAAGTAATCTAGTTCCCAACAACCTGCCATGGACAGGGACAGCTTCCATGAGATCAGGCTGCTCAAAGCCCCATCCAGCGTGTCACTTTCCTTCTCTGCATGAAGTGTATGTCGTGCCATTTGAACCATCTACCGCTCAAGTCTCAGAGAAAGCAAGAGGAGCACAAGGACGACATGTACTGGAGGACATTAGTAGTAAATTATTTAGATAAGAAACACCAGATGTACTGCTGGAATGCTGCATAATCTTGACAGCCTGGCTTTTCAGCAGGCAGGCAGTAAAGCAAAGTTCTTGCCAAAACATCAGGATATTGGGTCATCAAAGCATGTTCATGTAGCACAACTCTTGAAAACAAAATGATGAAATAGAAGAGTGATTGAAATGCCTTTTGTGAAGTGGATTATCTACAGTATGTATTATTCTAAGAAAGTGAGTGTCAACACATATTTCCAAATAGAGGCTTGAGGGTTTTTTAAATGTGCTGATTAAGAGTTTACCACCAAGGATTTTTTTCAGCTTGTCCATGACTAATTACCTCACTTTTGAGAACTTCCCAAGCTCTATCTCTGGGTGTCTTCATTGTGGTTTTTTGGATTTTAGTTTTTACTTTTCATAAATAGACTTATTAGGAAGTAATGGGGTATGGGGTGAGTCTGGTTCCTTGGAAAATGCAGGAGTTGATTTCCCACACGGTCTTCTTAGCTGGCAACTGCAAGCTTAAGTATATTACTCATAATTCTTAATTATGAGGTTTTTAATTATTATTATTTTATTATTTTTAAGAGTCTATAAGTGCTTCTTCTCACAACTTTGCAAAACTTGCAGTTTATTATGCTGTCACAGCTTGCCTGAAAAAGAACAAAGAAAGGACACAAGGAACAGGTGCATTGTATTTGAAGAAGAGTGTAGGGATTAAGGGAGGCTTCTGAAAACCTATGGTGTTACACCCCAGCACATCTTTTCCTTCTATAATAAGAAGGACCATCACAATAAGTTTTAGGTCTGAGAAAAAAATTAATCTGAGGGAAAAAATTAGGGACTGTAAGGGGTCTGATTTATAGGAGTGATAGCACACAAGGCATCTGCCTTCCCACCCAATAATCCATCCGTGATCGATGCGAACCTGCTTGTTCACATGAGATGGTGTGTCTGGCACTTACCCTTGAGCACAAATTACCTCTGCTTGGTCCGTAATGAATATACATTTCTTGTTTTGCTGTAGCCACACACCTTTGATCTTAATGAAAACTAGAAGCAAATATACTTTAGTGGGGGATGTGTGTAGAAATAAGGGCTGAGATTCTCTGTTTGCCTGTAGAAAAGGGCATTTTAGGAAATTTCCCCATGTGGTAAGTTTTGTGACAAAAAATAGGAGAATTTTCTGGGATGTTTCCACAGGGTCTGTGCATTTAGATTTAAGCAGCAATTCTCCTTCTTGCTTCCTTGCACCTGGTTCCTACTTTCCCTTCACTCCTGAAAGTGAAGAAAAAGAATCTTGAGTGTAAACTCTCTCCATGCCCAGCAGATAGGCTGTTACACGATGGGACTGCTTGCTTGGTTGGTTTTGTGTATTTGCTTTGCTTTGTTGGGAGTCTCCTGTGTAGAAAGCTATTTGTGCTTTAAGGAACAGAAAATGACAAGTGCTGGTGAACCTGATGGGCTCTCAGAGCCCTGAAATGGAGTAAAGTGGGATGTTTGTACCAAGCACCAGCATGCTGACCTCAGTGTGTGATTTAAGTGGTTTAAGTACTCCTTAGCTTGCATCAGTGGAAAAATATTAAGGTGTCCAATGCAAATTTCTGGGAATGATGCTGCAGGGATTAAAAGAATAGGACAGTACTTGCCATTAGCGTGCCCAAAGCAGATTTGTTGAAAGAATGTGGCAACAGAGGCTTCCCAAATCATTAGCTATAAATAAACGGTATTTGATCATGTTGAAATTTTGCATCAACTTATGAAAACAAATTAACTACCTTACAATTATCAAAATGTATAACTTAATTTATCCTGATAATGAGAAGAATAAATGCCTATTTGGAACAACATGAAAAATAATCATACTCATTTTCTTATGCAATTTAAAAAATTAACTGATTACTTCTGTGACTTTCCTGTTTTCATTCTTTTACAGGACTTAATCTACATAGAGGACAGTTGTATTATGAATTGTCTGTTTCTTAAAACACAGAAATGCAGTTGCTTTTCTTTAAAATCCTTTTCATTTTTCTACGGACTGCGGACTCCTGACTAGTGCATGTTAGCATTGCAGTCTGAGCGGTTACATTCCTCTTTTGAGAATGCCTACATTTTTGATTATTTTGTAGCATCTGTGTCCTGAGGAAGCAGTTACCAAACCCAGTATGTGTGGTGAGACTGGCATGACAGCGACTGCCTCTGAAGTGCATGTGTCTTTTAAAAGGAAGACCTTATTTCTTCCTTGGAAGAACCTTGTTGGATGTGAAGAAGGTCTCCAAAGCATTATTCTCCCAGATTGTCTGGTCTCCTTGGCTGAAGCAGCATGAGCACATGTTTATGTGTTACTACTCACCTTCCGTTTTTGAACTGTGTCCAGTTAAAAGTTGTGTTTTTAATAGGCAACACTATGAAATTCTGAGTGGGACTGAAGGAAAAGGACATTTCCTCCAATGCCTGTTTCTGTAACCGTGGTATCTAAAGCCAAAAAGTATACAAAGGAATAATTATCAGTGGAGATATGACTTTGGGTTGATTTTTTTCAGTAGATAGGATGTGATTGGTCAATTCAGTGTTTATAAATGAAATTTGTCGAGATTTACTTGTCTTTGGCCACTCCAGGCTCATGTTAAATCAGACTGATGACCAGCTTTCTATGTTGGACCCGTTTTGTGAGCATCGCCATGAATTATTGTGCTTTCCAGAGAAACACTTTAAAAATAATATTTAAAAACTTTGAAAGAAATTGCCTTATGTTTTCCTAATGGACTGCAAATAGGTTTTTGTGCAGATTTTAATGGCACTATGTCATGTGAAAAGGGGAAGATTTCCTTGACCCTTAGTGTTTGATGTGTCAGTCAGTGCCCCAGGAAAGCTGAGACTGCTGTTTTACCCCAAGCCATCTTTCCACATGCTAGACTGAGCTAAATGGCTCTAGCTATTTTATTTCCAGCACAGTTACAGACATCCATGTACGTTTTACATGCCAGCTTTAGATTGGAAGACTGTATTTAAGAGAAAAACACCAAAACAAACCAAACCCATCCCTGCTCTCCCTCCAGAATAATGCAGAATGCTGAACAGGGCATAAAGGGACACACATTTGGAGTTTACATTAGAAGAGCATTATTAACTGAGATGCCGATTTGTCTTTATGATGTGGATCTTTTGTATTTAAAGGCACATTAAAATTAATTTTTAGTTAATTTTTCCTAGAGTGCTTTCGGAATATGTCATGAATAATTATGGTAATATCTGTCCAATATGGCAGGATGGAACCAGGTCTACACTAACCTCATTTCACCTTTTTTTAATAATTCTAACTTACAACTGCAGTGGGTTTCCAGAAGGTATGTGGGATTTATTTGTTTTACTGAAGTTCTCCTGAATCTTTCTTTACAGAAGAAAGTTGATGTAAAAGATCTTTTGAAATTTTTGCTTCTTCTATTTTTTTCCTGATTTAAAAAGAAAAAACAAACAACATTCTATTTTCTTGCTTTTCCCTGTCATTTCCTCATTTCCCACCTGCCTTCCTGAATGAGGGCATAAATTTACTTTTTTGTCTGTAGGCAAAGGCTTTACTTCCTAATGGACCTCCAAGCTGGAATTAGTGGTTCAGTAGCCTTGAATGAGCCTTTTCTGAATGTGGAAAAACTAAGCCTTTTTTCTGCAATGAGCATCACATTCGCCTTCCTGCACAAGAAGTCTTTCAGCTCTGTAACTTCATTATGGAGATACATCAGGACTCTTACTGAAGGAATATACAGGATATTTTACCTGCACTGAGAACTTTATGTAGGACATGCCATTGATTTCTGCTAGGGAAACTCAGGATACCATCAACTTTTTGTAGTTTCCAAAGTGGTTCCTGAACTGAGCCTATGAAGAGGCAGCAGTATTGACACCCTCCTCCCATGTCATCTTTAATCTCTCTTGGCAAAAAGAAAATAAAGAAAATGCCCCCCACCTATGAGTATGTAGAAATCATCTGTTAAATGATTAATTTCTGGTTTCTGATGAGAGATTTACACGAGCCTGCTTTTTAATCAAATAGAGAAAATTGATTTTGTATGTGATGGTAGTATACAGCTGGGGTTTTTTTAAGCAGAACATTCTTTTTCCCCTTGCTTCTTCCTCCTAGTACATTTTTGTGTGAGCCTTCATTTCATATCTGAATCTTTTTCCCATGTATTTTTGAACTCTGATTTTCAGGGCATTTTTGAGCTTTGATTTTCAGGGAGAGAGGATATCTTTTATTATATATTGTAATATCATATGTTATATTTATATATTATATATTATATTTCACCTGAGAGATGAAAAAAAAAAACCATGGATAGGCTTCTGAAAATCACCCCTTTCTAAGCTCTTTTCAGATTATCAGTTATTTCTCACCTGTGTGGCTTTTACATTGCATCAGCAGACAGCAGTCTAATGCCAGACTGCTTTATCCTCTGCAAACATGTTGGGATCCTTTGCCCTGGAAAATCCTCTGGGATTTTCTGAAATATATTGGGAAATTCTCAATAATCCTTGGCAAAATAGAAGTGAACTTGTAGTTTTTCAGTAATTTCTTTGGAATTGGAATAATGAGAAAGAGGGATATTTATAGTTATCTCAGCATTTGCAACTGTTTAATTTGGAAACAGGCAATAGATAACTTTGGTTAGGAATCTGCATTATATGTGACTATATTTATTTCATGTGACTTTATTAAAGGCAAAATATAGTGATGGGTTCATTTTTTAAAAAATAATTATAAGGTTGTAGCTGGAAAGTGTGCTGCTCGAGACTTGTGGGTGGAGAAGTTTTGAAATTGTATTGTAACAGAATAGTGGCAGTTTTATATTCATTTTGTCTGGTGGCAGATAACTACAGAAGGTGAAGTTAGCCCTATGTCTCTTCATCCTGTTTTAATTGAGACTGGCATCTTGTAACACAGATGCTTAAGATATATTGAAAAAAAACAACCCGAAAAGGAAAGGAGCTCGGTGAATCACAATATACAGTGATGACTTTGTTTATAGCCTAGTTCATTTATGATTGTAAGTAAACCTGACTTTCACACACAGCAAAGTGTGAAATATCCAAATTAATCACAAACTTAAGTGCCTGGGGAAAGGTGATTTTAAGAGGATCGAAGGTATGAAATGAGAAACAGAAAAGGATGGGGAACAAGCCCTTTATGGATTACCAGGCTCAAGGGTCACTTAGCCCTCAGAAACAAGGCTCAAAGGCAGAGCTGCTATTGATTTTTTTTCCTTAACTGAAATCCCACTTTTACTGAAAAAAATTAAAGCATAGTCACACTAAACAGATTAAAAACTTCTAGATCCCACTTTTACGTGGGCTCGAAATTTGTCTAGTTGCTTGTAAGATGCTAGTGCTGCAGTCTTTCCACCATGACATGGATGTGTGACACATGGACAGCATGATGTGCCACTTTGTGGATGCTGTCCCACCCTGTGGATCCCACAAGTTCAGCAGAGCTCTAAGCAGCAGGTGTCAGCCTTGGACCAGACCTGTGAAATGCTCTTCAGGTTTAGATGGGAGTGACCGATGGTCCAGTCAGGCTCTATACAAATCATGTGGGTTTTGGACAGGGCATACGGGGGGCCAGAGGGAGAAACCACGATCATGGGCATGCTTCCTGCAAAGCAGCTGAACCATGAAGACCCTCCCTCAGGACCTGCTGTAAGCTCTGTTGCTCCTAGTGGAGTTGCGAAGAACATGATGTGTGGCAGACATCACAATGATTAGCATGTCCCAGAAAATCCGTATGGCCATAGGATAATCTACTTCTTAAGGGAATCAGATTTTTTATATGCTAGCGATAAAAGCCTCAGTAGTGTATTAGGACATACTACGTCCCACTTTAGGACCTTATCTTTTATCTCAGGGGAGAAAAGCTGAGGAAAGACTAGCATCAGTAGTGTGGTGCCAACTACAGTGAAAGTATGAACACCATGGAGAATGCCTATGGCACTGGGTATCCCACTGTTTTCTTCACAGCAGGCACCTTGCAGCTGAAAGTGAACGAAGCTGGACTGAAGTATTTGACTTACCAAGTGATGCACTTTGCACCAAAATGTTCTGGGTTCTTCTGTCTGACTCAGTTTACCAGAGAATGGATATGTTATTGTCAGCGGGGGATTTCATTTTCTAGATGAGTGAGTGCTGAGGTGTACTGGAAACTGATGGAACTGATAAACTTGAAAGGTTGTTGTGATCAGTTTCACAAAGTCCAGCTAGAGACCAGTAATCAGTGGTGTGCCCCAAGCCTGGATAATGGGACCAGTACTATTTAACATCTTCATTAGTGACGTGGATGATGGGCCACGATACATCCTTAGCAGGTGTACAGACAACAGAAAATGGAAGCAGTGGTTGGTATACCAGAGGGCTGGGTTGTCATTGGAACCTTGACAGGTTGGAAAATTGAGCTAACAGGAGCCTGATGAAGTTCAACTGAGAGAAATACAAAGTCCTGTATTGACTGTCTTTTGTTGGATGATGTTGGTAGGTGAGGATCTTCAGTCTCATGATTTATTTGCTCTGTTGTGACCAATATACCACACTCCTCTTCAGCTCAGTTTCCATTCAAACATGACAAACTCACAGCCACACAGTAGAGTTTTCATGTTTCCCCATGCCAAAACTTCATACAAAGCCAAAAAATGTTTTCACCACAAAGGTATGAGAAAAATCACTTGTGTCTGTTGGCATTCCTAATCATATCAAGCAATTAACTCTTGAAGCTTTGGATCTCAAGTTAAGTGTGTCTTCTCTGCTGGCATCCAGTGACTTGAATTGCTCACAGTCTCTTTTTCTGTCTCTCCCTCTTTCAAAATTTTTTTGTACTTAGATTCCTCATGGAGTTCAGATGTTGAAGGGCATTCTGTGCCTTCACCAAGCAAGCTGGGAAGTTTTCTTAGTTTTTCCTATTAGATTTACATTGCTCTGCATTGGGAAGGGATGATAAGTTACTGTTCATTATTCACTTCAGGGAGGAGGAGACTTTTAGAAATAGATAGTCTTTTTTATTTTAGAGTCTGCTTTGGATAGGATGAGCAAATCTTGTCAATAGTTGTAATTCTAGAGATAGATGACAAAAATGAGCTGAACTCTGTCAGAGAAATACTTCTGCATGCAACGTTTATTTGAGCTATAGAATTTTTTCCCCTCGGGTGAAAAGAATGGATGCTCTAAGTTTTTCGAGGTTCAAAAAGGCATTGAACAAATTAAGGAGAGAAAAATCCACTCACGTTGAAAGTTGTCCGCCTTGGATTAGAAAGTGCATGAACCAAAAGTTGGTGCATGCTAGGAGTTTATCCATGCTCACACTTAACAGTTTCTGTGTTTGTGGCCGCCTGGCACTGAGCTCTGTGGACCCTTTGATGTGCCCCCACCTCTCTCCTTGCTCTGATTGTGAAGTGAACTGGTCCCACTCAGATCCTGAGTCCTGGCTGCTGCTCACAACTGCACAATGTGGCAGAAGGGGCTGCTGCTTGGTCTTGGGCTTTGGTGCAGTGCCCCAGACCTCAGGGTGTGGGGAAGCAGCTGTGAACACACCGCAGATTTCTCCATGCAGGTGCTGGGCGCTCTTGGATTCAGCTGGAATGGGAGTGAACTGTACAAACTGTGCCATGTATAAGCATCTGTCTAATTAGGTCTATAAGATGCAAGATTTTCAGATCATGATCAAGTTGTTGAGAACACGATGGTTCCCAATGTCTTCCAAAATATCTCTGGTTTTAATGGAGGCCATAAGCTTAAATGTGGAAGGGTAGTTTCAGGCACCACCATTGAAAACATTGGCTGTTATCACTTCAGTTTTTCACAGAAAAAACAGAAGAAAAATTGCAAACGGAAAACATGTTTTATGTAAATACCAAAACATCTTAGTAGAGCCAGCACAACATAGGTAAAAATAACTTTCTGGTATTTTTCCAAATTTGCATTCGCATTTTGAATCAATCTGCACTTATTAGAAACAGAGTAAAATTAGAAAATTAGAAGTGTAAAGCAAGGTTTCAAGGGTTTAGTTCAGACGACAATGTACAGATACAATTCTTTCAAAGCACATTTAACTCCCCTTGTACTGTCCGTGTGATATTTGACTATAAGCAAACATAGACTGCTGCAATGACAATTTTATACCCTGTACAACTCCAATCAGCCCTGGTGTTTCAAAACAAGACAATTTGTCTTGCTGTAAATACAAAAAGAATTATACAAATGTATCTTTTTGCTTTATTATCCTGGAAAGCTCACAGATCATATGAAACGTTTGGTGTGTGGCAGTCCAAGGAGGAAAACAGAAAAAGAGATGGCATTTAATTTGGCTTCTTGCTATGTTTACCGCTACCTGATGTGGGATTAAGTTGTCATTTATGCAGCTTTAACAACATTTTTTTCCTTTTTAAGTTTGTGAAATGTAGGTTGGATGAATTGCACTGTATTTTCTGAGTTTTCTCAGTGTTAGAAGTCATTTAAAGGAGTGCAGTAACTGCTTGGGAGAGGAAATGCAAGAAGAATGCTACACATCTCAGGGAACTAAAACTCCCCTTGCTGAATGTGACACAGAGAATATCACAAAAACACGTTTATCATCATTCTGACTTCGAAATGTGTACATTTTGTCTTGTTTCCCTATTGACAAACCAAGAAGTTTGGTCAAGCCGATGCAGTGTACACACAAAGAGTTATGCCAGTGGCTAACTCAGCAGCTCACAGAGCAAGCGCCAATTCACAGTGAACATGCCTTATCATAAAATAACCTTATATCCCATAATCAACACAGGATTCTTTTGTGTTGTGGACAAGGTGTATTAAAGCTTTACTCCCTTGACAGTGGCTGGCTGTTGGCTGCATATAAACTGTATTACTGGAATTTAAGTGAATTTCTAGCTATATTTTATGTAAAATGAATAAATGTAGAACTGGAAATTGTTATTTTTTGTTGTGTTATAGCGCTGAGAAAAATTACTGTCAGTGGTTGCCTTAATCCTTTGCAGTAAACAAAAGACAGAGCTGTGCAACATTAAGACACTGATTTCAATCAACAACATTTAAAGAAAAGAAAAAAATGGTCAAATTAAAGATCTGCAAATGAGCCCTGCCCTGCTTCCAAGTATATGTGTATATATAACCTAGTAGCTATGTGGTTAAATATGGTAATGGATAGTCTAGGTGTTGGAAAAGTGCACCATTTATATCTTTGTGCTTCTTCAACGTTAAGATGATGATTTTATTTTGGGGATAATAAAAATCCTGTTACTGTAGGATTGTTTATAAGCAGAACTGTAAAATAGCTTAAGAGATCTTAACAAGCTTCAGGTTACAGGGGTGACCTTGCATATTTTTTTTGCCTGTCATACAAAAAGGCAGTTTCTGATTTTCAGTGACAGATGGGAATAACTAAATAACCCCTTACAAGTGGAAAGAATTGCTCTTAAAAACCTTGCTTTTGAAAACTTGGAAAGGTTTACAGTTGTAGAATATCAAAATAAGTAGGACATAGTAATATTTTTCCTAGAGCTGGATAAATTTGTGAAAACAACTTTGTAGGCTTGCCTTATTTTTGTGGTGCTGTCAAGTCCGTCAAGTGTGTCAGCTACAGCGAAACGAAGAAATTAAAACCAAATCAGGAAAAGAGAGGAAAATAAATGTACAGAAGTATTCTGGGCCCTACAAATTAGCAGTAAACTAGATATAATTATATCTGTGTTCTTTGGTCCTTTCGTAAATCTGCTAACATTTTTCTGTTGCTCTTCTCTTATTCGTTATGTGGCATTTCTAATAAAGGAAATGTTCTAATTTGAGGGAGTCCCACAGAAGCATTTGCTAGGTCTAATTTTTCTTTTGCTTAATGCCCAAGAAAAATCACATAGCCGTAAGCAAAACCAATGTAATTGTGTTATTGTGTGTGTTTGTTATTTACTTATATTTATAATACCTCAAAGGCATAGTCATGATACAGTACCCCATTGCAAGATAGGTAAATGCAGAACAGAAATATTATCTCTGTCCTTAAGAATTAGTGATTTGAATTTAAGATGAGAGAATAAATTATTTCAGGAGAACAAGGAATAGAGCAATACAGTATTGTTACAGTCACTGATACAATGCAGTGTGTCAGTCAATACTCCAGATGGTGATGTGATAAATGACCTTTGCACAGAGCAGAGTACCACTGGCCTGGCTTTGGGAGGCTGGAGGCAATGGAAAACCGTGGGAAGAGATTTGAAGAGCAATTTTGCAGTACGCTGGAAACATGTTCAGGGCTTACAGATCTCCTGAATAAAAAAGAAAGAGTTTTTAAAAAGAAGGGTAGAGTCTAATGTACAAGTTACAGGACCAAGATCTGCATTGTGGTGGTGATTAGAACAAACGAGAAAGGAGGCATGACAAGCTTCTGAGTTGTGTTGAACCTGCATGGGCAGCTATAAGATAGATATGGATAGTTGGATGTTTGTTTTGTTGCTTAATTTTATCAGGCTACATCTGTCTGACTTGGCTGTTGGAGTCTTGGTTGTTGAGACTCCTGTTACAGGTGATGTAGGAAAGCAGAGACTTTGGGGGCACAACTCATTTGTCCTCTTCTAAAAGGTGACTTGGGGGAAGGTGAATTGTGCCCTAAGAGGACATATTTCCTTGTTGATGAAAAGACAAAAAAATTATCAGCTGGGTTTAACTGGCTGCATTGCAGACATTTACAGTGCAGATGTGTCAACAGTGAGATGAGATGAATCCCAGCTGATGAGACAGGTGGGAAGCACAGATTTTATAGGAGAGAGAGATGGGGAACATGGCAGAGCCAGGCTGGCTCATTTCTCTCCGTGAAAAGTAGGTTTGAAAGAAAGAGCACAGCTAAAATGTTTTCATTTGGTATTTTTTAAAGAAATCAGCAATATTATATGTGGAGAAAGAAGAAGAGACAGGAAGTGCCTTGGGATTTTGAGGAACAAATCCCGGACATCGAAAAGGTCTCAGTGACTGTCAGTGTGAGATTTCTTGGAGTTAAAATGAAGATATTAAAAGGAAGTAGAGGGTGGCTGAGCTAAAGGAAGAGTAGATGAATCAGTGATGGTGAATGTCACTAGGGAGACTTTTCAGTATTTACTAAAGGTGCCTTGTGGAGTAAAAGCAGGTGCAGGGGAAGCAAATATTGGAATGATTCAGGCCCAGGGACCAGCAACATGGGCTAAGTAAAGGAAATGAGGGAGACGATTGAAAGCAGCTTTGTCACAGAAGAGGCATGAAAAGTCTTGAATTCTGCTAAAACATCATTGTTCCTATGGCACTATATATTCCATACAAGTTGGATGCCAGAAGGTAACTAGAAAAGGATGAGGAGGAGGGCTGTTGATGCCTGGAAAGGGAGAGTGGAGCAACAGAGGCTTCTGAGAGAGAAGCAGAGCCTGTGGCGAAGATGAATGGGCTTCTGTGAAACAAACCATGGATGTAGGTCAAATGAAATCTCATGGTGATGGGAACAAGGAACTAAAACAGGCCAGACAGGTAGGTGGAAGCTGAAGTTATTAGGAGGAGTGTAGGGCAACACATTATTGCTTCAGGTAGATAAACCATTTTGTTGCTAAATTTTTACTAGGATTTCTGCTCTATAGTGGTTAATGATCACAGTCTGAATTGCAGCAAGCTTCTAAGATTTATATAACTAATAATAACTCTTACACAGCTTTTTGGTTTGGAAGAACTTTAGGAACAACACAGGTGAATCTCATTTTCTTTCTCTGTCAAGATGAAATTAAAAATACATTTTTCTGTAACTTGGTTTATTTTGGTTACAATAACTGAGGCCAGCCAGGAAAGCTTGCTTGTTCTGCTTCTCTCAGCTATAGTAAGTGTTTACTGATCAAGGTATTCTGCAGACATATACATATATTGACAGAAAAATCATACATTCTGAATTTACTATTTTTCCCCAGCATATCATGTTTTTCTTGCAACTTTTCTGTGTATGATTCCAGTATTTTTCTTCTATTATTGGTGGTTGTTGCCTGTGCAGAAACTCTACAGTAATCTAACATCTACCAACCTCTGAAATCATGCCATTAATTTTTGGCAACAGAGACCTCAAAGGGCAATGACAGCCAGAACAAAAGCAAGGAAGATTGACAAATACTTATTTCATAATTAAAGTGAAGTATTTAATAATACAGCATTAACTAGTGGGATTAGAGATGAATCTTTTAAAATATGTTAGGTAAACCTGTCTGATGACAAAAAGGCTGAAAGCTGGGCAGAGAGGTTTTCCCTTCTAGAAGCCTTCAGGGACACCTGCCTCTTTCACACTGCTTTGAGGAGTGCTTTTCTAGGCACCTAAATTGAATCTTGCAAGTTTGGCAGTACAGATCCTGAGACGGTTTTTTGGCCTCTCGAATTAGTTAAAGGCTGAGAGTAACTTTCATTAAAACAAATTGCTGTATCTGTTGTATTAACCACTATTACAGCTCTCTGCAAACCTTTAATTTTCTGTCAGTGATAATAATCACAGGATGCTTGTAATGTGCTGCTGTTTATCCTGAACAAATACAATTGACTATATTGAAATTCCCTTAGGAATTGTTTAAGTATATCTATTCCTATGTGAATATTAATATTTTTTTTCCATTTATTAGCAGATGTTCACTCTTCCTGTTTGAATTCCTTTTTCTATCACGTGCTGGGTGACATTGAGCTACAAGTCCAGTAATGCAGCACATGCATTCAGTATGGGGGTTGAGCTATTTAGTGAGTTGTCGCTCATGCTCCTCAGGTTTGACTTGATTCCATTGTGTGCCTATTGCTCATTCCTGTGTCAGTAGTGCAAATACTTTCATTTCTGGAAGAGTCTTCATGAGGTTGCTGAGTGTAAAATGTGACCATGTAGAATGGTGCACCCCATCATGCTCTAACTGGAAGGAAATAGCTAAACTTTTGCTTTCTTAAGCCAACATTTCCCTTTTGGGAGAAATCCTTCAGGCTCTGAGAGGCTACTGCAGCTGCTCTTCAGAGAAGTTGGTTCTACATTTACCACGGATGATAAGCAAGGATTTAAAACTTTAGACTGTTGCTCACAGAACCTTATTTCTTTTATCACAAACATGGATTTGTCCTACAGTGAAAAATAAGATATTTGGTGGTTTCGAGTTTCACTTTCAAACAGCAAAACATAGCTGGCACACAGCAGAAACATTTAAGATGATTGACTTAAAACATAAGGAGAAAATAAAATATTCCTGACACATAAGTTTAGCAGTTTAAAATGATAGCTTGGCAACAGTGGTTTCCTTATGCAAAACGATGAGAAAGGTGGAGGAAAGCTAATTCCACCAAAATCTATCAGTTCCTGGTCTCCTTAAGGAAAGGATGTGGAGATTGCATTGATGGCATATTTTATAGACACCGAAAATGGACAGATAGACTGGTAGTTCTGGTTGGCTGCGATCCCCTGCAATACACTGATAGTTTGCAGTCAGGAGTGGTGAGGAAATGCAAATCTGATGAGCAGCTGCACTGCTTTCCCCAGACCTTTTCTGAGGATTAAATGTGCCTTCATTCCTCTCCTTCTCAGTGAGCACTGAATATGAAGACGATGTGGCTGCTACCATTGCCATCTGGCTACTGCACTGCTCCTCAAACAACAGCTTGGGCAAAATTGCTGACTCAGATGTGAGCCTGATAAAAGTGACATAATGGGTGCATGAATAAGAAATATTTTCAAGACTTAGCTAATATGCTGTTCTCGCCCTTTGTTGCTAATTAGTGCTCTACATATGCCTTCTGTAACAAAGACTGAATAATAATTTGGTGTTATTTTGCAGTTGTGAAGATGAGAAGGGGGACAGGTGAGTGAGACCAGTGGTAGCAACATATGGAGCTTAAAAGCATGTCTTATGAAATAACACACTCTGATTTTCCATATTTATGCAATGTAAATGGTATTATGGTGAAGTAGCTGCTGCTGCTCTGCAGCTCTGCCATGCCATGCAGGAAGCAAAGTGCTTTCCAAGATGGAAGCACTCTCAGAGAGGGTCCACCAGAAGAAGCCGGGGGGAAGTAGGGTTGCAGGGATGAAGGCTGTAACTGCCAGCTGAACATTTTGTCAGAAAATTGTATCCTGGCTCAACTAATTACAGTTTTTCTTTCCTTCTCTGTTCACCTTCAGGCAATATTCATTAGGGCTGTATGAGTATGTTTATATTTACTGAGAAACTGCAAATTTGCTGAACAGTGTGATTTAAATTCTCAGAAGCATTTGAATGCATCAAACAATTGTGGCTGGAAAAAATCCAAGGCTTAATTGGAAGTTTTCTATTTGTTAATCCCATAACTAATTTGGTGATTAGGGCATTCACCCTTGGTGTGGGAGAACTTGATTCAGTTCCTCTCTCTAGTCAAGGGCACAAACAGAAATTTTCCATATTGGAAATACACCTAAGCACTAGATCTCATCCTCCGCCTTTCCTACCAGCATGCTTTCACTTCGGATAAGAGACAAGGACTAGGACTCAGTCATCTAAATTAGAGAGTATTTTTCTTCTTGCTGTCTGTTTCATTTGCTGGTAAAGCTCACTGTGCAAAAGGGAATAGTTCCAACAAAATATTAAGGACACTATTTTAGGCTTACATGTAATACTCTGCTACAGGAGTGTTACCAAAAAGTGAGACTTTGGCAGAAATTCCTGCTCTGAACTACTGGAAGAAGGAATTTCAGTCCGAATTGTTTTTGCCTTTAAACAAATTCATGTTGTTTACAGGATTTTGAGGTGGATAAGGTTCAGAGACATCTTCACCTGCTTCCTAAAGGTGCGTAGGGGGCAGTTCAGATGCTGGCCTGACTCAGATAACTATTACTCAGTAATTCCTAGCTTGATCCTTCACAATCCTGTTCAGCTGTTAAAGTGGGATTAATTAATTTGGGGTAGGGGAGAATAAATGATTGAAAGAAGGTAGGTGTTGAATACTTAAGTCTTCCCTGCTTCATCTATTATGTGCTCTCTTTTCCTGTTACAGAAATAAAGTGTTTCACTGTCTATTCCTTCTATTAACCTTTTTTGTTGCCTCTTATGTCCCTTACAAACTATAACTTGTCTTATGTCATAACCTTTGCAGTGCTACTCCTAGATGCTGGTGCTGTTCCTCTGTTCTTGTCCATAAATAGGTGTCCTTATTTAAGCTTTCTGTATAGGGTTTTTTATTCTGAGGTCACTGAAGGACTCTAAACGCAGTCATATTGTTTTATCACTGTGCTCTGTACCCTTCCTCTGCAATAGCATAGCTCTTTGCGGTGGTATTTAATAAGATTCTTTTAGCTCTCCAGGACACTTCCATCCTTTCTGCTCCTCTCCCAGGAGACCTTTTCAACCTATTCCCTGGCTAGGTTGAATTCCACTTTTCAAGGAAATTGCCCTTTACACTTACTCCTTTCCTTAAAATAGCAGATTCTTTTGCTTTACTCTCAGCCTTGCTGAGTTTACTTTCACTTAATTTTCCCCATAATTTCCCATTAATATCTATCACATCTAAAATATTTGCTTCTCTAATGTCTTTCTTCATCTTTTGGAACAGTCTCCTGCTATACCTCCCAAACCTTGGATTGTCCCCGAAGCATTTCTACTGATTGTACAAATCTATCCCTTGCCTCCTTCCGGAATGGTAGCTGCCCACCATGAATTTAGCCTTTTTAGACCTTCTTTGTGGCCTTTGTCTTCAAACAAGTCAAAACTCTGCCTTCCATCTCTTTTAGAAGCGGAAAATGAGAACATGCATTTTTTATATACAATGCAGCATACACTTTTTTTCCTATGTTGTTATTTTAGTTTCTGAACAGAGACTGCTGTGTGCTTGGGCATTTTACTTCATTTTTATGTTGACTGTTGAACTAGTTCTTCATTTGGAATAGATAAGGATTTTAGCCAAACAAATGCTTAATTATTAAATATTAAATTTCCTCACTGTATTCAGAATAGCAGTTTATTAAAAGATTTAATTTTAGTTTGGATTTCATGTGAGCTGTTAGTAATTACACTCAGTTTAAGAGCTATGAAATGTTAATTAAAAATCTGAATTGTCGAAGAAATTATGAGAAACTGGCTAATTAAACAATATGATCATTTGTAATGGTTCCAGTTGCACAGTAATGTAATTTAGAAAAGTAATTGTTTGAGAACTATTTTAAATAATTATGGGAGATAATTATGTGTTGGTGTTTGCTTTGCAAAATACACACCACAGACTGAACTGTCTTTGAAATCACTGCACCTATAACATATATGAATAGAAAGAACTGTTTGGGACTTACAAATTTATGTGGAATGGCTGTTGGATTATAAGTAAAGCATTACATCTTTGCCATGGATGAAGTTGCCCTCTCCAAGTCCTGCCTTCATCCTTGACTCATCTTACAAATTATTCTTCCAAAAGACTGAATGACCTCTTCCCCGGGTCTAGACAGGCAATAGAAAGATACTGTAGGTAAGGAGACTGTCTTCAAACTGCTCTCATGTTCTTCAAATGGTGCTGTACAGGGAAAATGAGGCACCGGGAAATTTCAGTTATGAATTATTCTCCCAAAATAATTGCACTTACACACACATTAAAGGGAAGGTGACAACACTGAAAATAGGTGAGGATGGTGTTCTACAAACTTGATTACAGTATCTAATATTATTAGTAAAACCATAAGCACTTCATCCACTTCTGCATCTTTTTCTGAGCTGTTGGGCGCTGAGCAGTCTTTTAAATCTGGCTTGTGTCATGTAAGAACCTGGCCCACTCTGGAAATCCCAGCCCTTTCACAGGTTTGATGAAATGCTTCTGACTGCTCCTTGAAACTGTGGAAACCAAAATGTTTTTCACTATGTAGAAGCGAGTGGTGTTTTCTTCTGATACCAAGCCAATGGCAGGTGTACAAGTTAACACAGAAGACATCAGAACTGCTCTAGCATGAGTTAGCTTGAAGAGAGGTAAGGCAAATGCCACATTAATTCTGTTCTCCCCTAAAGAGTATAATCTCTGATGACTGATAGAAGTGTTTTGAAAAGAGCATTTCAGATAACAAAGTGCTGCAGAATACTGATGAGAAGGTATTTCACCTTCTCCTTGTTACTGTAAATTCTGTGAGTGCTTCGATCTTACAATGCTCTGAAACACACTTTATTACCTTAGGAGATATTTTCTGCTTAAACAAAAGTAAACTTGTCTGTAGTTTTGGATAAATTATTGATGAGGAATTCCAGTATTTCTCCCCATTTTGCTACTTACTTATGATAAGATTGGTGTATGAAATATGAGGAATCTAACCTTTCCAGCCCTACTCTTTCAAGAGTATGATCTTCCTTGGGGCTCTGTGGGCTACAGGGTGTTCCTTCTGCACTTCTGATTCTCATTACTAGTGTTGTTTATGCTTTTTGTTGGTGAGTAGGGAGTTCACGCTGTTTTAGCTTCAAGCATATCTTCTAAAGCTGGGAGCTACGTATGAGAGAACAAGATTGCTGTTTGCTGGTGAGTCCTAATTAAAAATGGAAATAGCATTTTTAGAGAACCATCAAAAGGCCTTCCCCTAGCTTGGTGTCTGAAACACTGTCCAGTCAAAAAGAGTGGGATCAGTGAATGCAGCGCTCAAATGCTTTTTATTAAATAGTACTTAATGGGAGAGACACAGGAATGGATTAACTGGTATTTGGAAAACAGATGTCAAACAGTTCACCCTACCAGGGCAAAATCTTTTGGGACTTTTCTGCCCCCTTTTTCCTCTTTGTCAGAATCCATCCTGTCTCATGCATGGGTCTGACTGCCTGGCAGGATTTAGTCCGTTATGATTTAAATCAAATTAGTGGTCTTTGAGTTACATGAGATAAGCCAATGTATTTGAAATTCATGATACTAATTT
This sequence comes from Oreocharis arfaki, assembly GCA_013398015.1. NCBI lineage: Eukaryota > Metazoa > Chordata > Aves > Passeriformes > Paramythiidae > Oreocharis > Oreocharis arfaki. The sequence continues at coordinate 751,962 of VZRR01002747.1, forward strand.
TCTCTGGACTCTGACTTGATAGCAGATGCCAAGTTCCTACCCAAAACAAATTTTACAGCTCAATTCCTTTTTCCCTAGCTGCTGAAAAGTGGTGAGCAATGGGTCATAGTTGATTAAATTTATAGGCATTCCTTCAGTACTGCATTTTTTTTATTTTGGGCTTTATTGACAATTAAAGGCAGATGCACTCAAGATGCAAGACACAGAGAGATGCTTTTTTACATGAGGTATGTTTTATTCATTTAAAATAAATGAAAAAATGTAATGATCAGAAGCCCTGATTAGTTAAGGTTTCATGCTAATGAGAGAAAACAGTATTTTTGCATTTTGCTTGCTTTCCCCTGGGTTACAGTAGAGAATGTTTCTGTCTTTCTACACAATTCACAGTAGAGAAAGTTTTCTCTTCTACATAATTATTTAATATCAATTTAGGCTTAGGGAAAATGGCAGGTTCTCATTCCAAACCTCCAATTTTAATTCACACAAACCAGCAAACAGGATGAAGTGTCCAATCACCCTTAGTCCTTTAGTCTCTTTCAAGAGACTTCCATATTCTCTGGTGCTTTTTATAATATGGTTACTGGTCTGGAGAACTGAACAGCAACCCTGAAATACTACGTCAGTATGGTCTCACTACTTTCAGGCATAGGAAATAACAGCTAATTGAAATTGGGAACTTTATGGATCATGCTGGTTTGCTTAGTTGGATGGGTGTAATTCAGGTTTGTTCAAATGACTGTAATTATTCTATCTGAGTTAATGAAGCAGCTATTACACTTTATGAAGCAGAGATTTATAATTTTGTTGTCAGTGATACTTGGGAAACTTAAGAAGAAATGTTCAATGAATTGAGGAAATATTTTCATTAAAACGTAGTCTTTTTGCATACATGCTGCTACATAGGGAAAAGGACAGGATAGCAAAATCACAAACTTCACTACCAAAACAAAAAATCATGTTAGATATTAGGATTATCTTACGGTGAGGGTATTGAAACAGTGGAATGGATGAGGTGATGCCACAGTTTCCATAGGCAGTGCTGAAGGTTTTTAAGCGTATCTGTCAAGAAGGCATTTGTGCATACTCATGACTAGGTGACCTTCTGAGTTATTTATTGATTTTGTTTCCCACACTTTGTGTATGCAGCTAGTTCAGGGTTACATAGGCAGTTTGAAGCCACAGATTTCAGATAATTTCTGCTTTTGTAGAAATTCAGCTGAGGCCTGGATCGTGAGCTGTTTATGATGCAGCACTCGTGATTTGTAGATGACCATGGATGAGATTAGACTCCTAAACCCTCCTGTGTTAAGATTTCGACACTTAGAGTTTAAGCCCACACAGACAACCAGTCTGATGAATTTCAGGAGCTACTTAATCACGTTCTTGAACTTGTTCCTTATTCACTAAGGTCTCTAAATGCTTAACTCCAGTGGCCTACAGAAGATTCGGGCCCTGTATGTGTTATTAGATGAATTTAGACAAGTAGCATATAAATCTCCAAGAGATGTCCAGAAAACAAGATATGGGCAGATCTGAAATGGGTTTTGATGGGAGGATGTTTTTTCGTTGTTGGCCGGGGAGTGGAGGACACAGCTTCTGGTTGCTGATCAGCCTGGAGATGGATGACCTAATCTCCTGGTAAGGGAATTGGCCTGACCAATTGCCTGGTCAGGGAATTGGTCTTGAGCAGTCCTCAGCAGAGCTTTCACCTTTTGTGCAGAGAAAGTTGGGCCCAGGAAGAAAGCAGGAAACAAGAAAGCCGGTTTAATGGGTGAGGAAGATGCTGAACTGATCTTCCCAGCTCAGGATTCCTCAGAATATGGATGTAAACTGCACCATTACTGATAAAAGCAAAAAGCCATTCTTGGATCTGATTGACTGAAGGTTCCATTTCCAGGCAAGTACCCCGTTCTTTCATAATAATCACACAAAGTGAGCAGGCTTAGTCTTCCCTCTCAAAATGCACAACTTTCTTGTGCATTAATGGAGTCAAGAAGATGCTCCAGTTATACTTCCAGAGGGTCTTACTTGCTCTGGAGAAGAAATGTAAGCATCTGAGAGGATGCTCCCTACTCCCCTGCTGTAGTCTACATGACTAAGTTACACACATAATTATTGTGAGTTGGATTCAGTTGTTCTGTTTCTTAAAAGAGTATTTTTACTTGCTTTTCAAAAGCTAGAAGACAGTCGATGTAAAAACTGAGGTAAAACTCCGAATTAAATGTATTTCCAGTGTGTGCAGAAAGTTCAAGGCTTCAGGAAAGTGCTGATGGTCACTAAGAGTGACAGCCTCATAATGAGAGACAAAAGGCAAGCATACCAACTGTATGTGTAAAAAAATAAAAGAGTACTGTCTACTTCATCTTCAGTTGGCCAACTTGAAAACAAGCTAAGTGAAGAATATTTGCCTTCTCTGAGTCCTGTCCTTTCATGCTGCAGGTAGACACCAGATAGACATGAGAAAAATGGTGAGGTAGTGATGCAGAACAATGCATAAGAGATCTGGAATATCCCATGTCTTGTCTTCCCAAGTATCTCCCAGTGTTGCCTGGTTTCCCTTTGCAGTCCTTCCTCCAGTGAGGGTTATACTCAGAAAGGTTACCGAGAACCACAACCTTTCTCAAAATCTGCTGACAACTTCTGGTTGGGACCATCACACACACTGGGCAAAGTGTGTTTGCAGACCTATAGGAGAAAGTACAGTGTGTGTCTGGTCCCTTGACATTTTGTCTGCATGGCAGTAAGCTAAATTTTTAACCAATACTGTTCATTTTAAGAATATTTTTATTCAGTTCTGCAAGGAATAATACCTTAAAATATTAGTTAAAAGTCTCAATCAGACATGCACTATAAAGCAGTGTACAAACTGGCTCAAGCTCAGACAATTTTGAGTAGGCAACAGATGAGCAGGACAGAATGTAGGTAGAGACACAGGCACTAAAAACAGAAGTCAGTCTTCATAAATTCACGTCAAAGCAGTCATATTTAGTAATGTATGTGCATAACAACAGAACACTTGCTGTTAAAGAAGGAACTAAAAGAGCTGGTAATTTCCATGCTGAGTTCTTCCCCAGACAAAGAAGAATGTAAGAAGAAGGCTTAAAAAAAAATTTTAAAAGCCAGTTTAAAAAGTGAGTAGCCAAAGCTATTGGTAGTAGGAAGAAGGTGAGAGCTCACAGTAAGACGGCAATTTTTTTTTTTTACTAAACAAAAATTCCTTCTAATATATTTTTTATTTCTGCTCTCCCATGAATATTTATAACTGTGAAAGATGAACTGACAAACTACATAAGGAAGTACTAAAATTAACTGCCTTTTCCACTACCTTGTTTCAGTCATTGTCATGTAAGATTTTAGTTGTAACAATATCTAATATTTTCCCACAGATTTATGAGTTTTTCAACTTGACTAAGCCCACTGAGCATTGGAATTCTGTGAGCAGATCTCTGATGTTATTGAATTTGGCTATTACATATGTGCATCTAAACAAGGACAATATGAACCTGTATTAAATTTGGGTTGAGTCATGCATGATTCCTCAGAACTTCATACGGAAATGCTGTACCATTTTCTCTTCTCTCTGCCTAAACAAGGCACTGCAGCACCTGCGTTTCTTTGGTATAAATCCACAAATCAGAGCAACTCCAACTGTGATACCTCAGGATGGAAAAAATTAATGCCACATCTGGAATTGAATTGTGTACAAGTTATGAAACTGAGTTTTCTAATATGCTCTGTATCTGTATAAGGGTGCTTACAGAAAGTGCTCTATATGGTAACGTAACATTCTGTAAATATTACACAGATCTTTTTGGCATTCATTTTTAAGGAGTGAGGTAGCATTGAGTAGCACTCAGGCGATGCCACAAAGTCTGGGAAACACAAGGATTTAGGTTTCTCAGACTAGTTGGAGGCTTCCCTTGTGAGGTGAGTGAGACCTACTCTAAGTGTTAACTTTATTAAACTAATTGAAAGGTAATCAATGTATACATTTAGTTTAGTAGAAGAGGCACCTAGTTAGCTTGATCTGTATTATTCTAACTGTGGTCCAGTTACCTAATTGTTCTTTGTTAAGGTTAAACCTTATCCCCAGTTGGTTCTAACAACTGGTGTCCACCACAGTACTTCTTGTAAAAGTCTGAACTCTTCTTTAGTTTGAAGGCAACAGATCCATGAGATGTTGCACAGGACTGTGGAGAACCGTTTTGTATTGAAAATGGGAATGACACTATGGAGAAAGCAACTGAACTATTTAGATTGGAATGATGCGTGGACTAGTACCAGTGCTGCTCTAATGGTGTGGGATGCATTTGCATGTATGCAGGTGCTCAGTTTTTTATGTGAGATTGAGGCACTAGCAGCAAAATGTTGGGATAAATATCAACTTTTTTCTGGAGCACCTTTTTTCTCTTTGCTTTGGCCCAGGCACTGTAACTGTGACCTCTGTGTAGTTGCATGAAGTCCCTCTGGAAGCCATTTCAGGTTCCTCAGGGACCATCCTGAACCTGCGTGATGCAGCCTTTTGATTGAAAAGCCTTGTTCAGAGACCATGAGATAGTATCAGTGTTGTTTGGGAAAGTACTGCTGTGATGCATGCAACCACTACAGACAAAACCATATAGAAAATTCTTTGGAACATGCTTTTCATAATGTTCAGAGAGGATAAAACCCAAAATCATTGGAAAAGTGAACTGAGCCATTCAGGGAATTGCACAAGATTGAGAAGGGAGAACTGGCTTAAACAGAAGATTTAAAGTCTCTAATGACAGCCTAATGTAATGGCAGTAGTGGTGCAATAAACAAGTATGTTTTAAGTGTTGGTTTTTTTTTAAATCTTATTTTGCATTTATTTCCAGAAGAAAGAGCAAAGAACACGAAAACCCACTGATATATAGTTTTTTCTATTGAAATAATCTTCACATTCATTTTTGAGGCATCGCTTTGCAAACCCAGCATACCGTTTATGCAGAACATTAGTTCAAGTGGTTTAATCATTAGCAAGCTCCAATCAAATTACTCTCTTTAATTTTTATAACATAGAAATGTTGTTTGATATATTTCATGTTTGCTTATTATTTCCCTCATGATTTGTGCCTTTCCTGTTTGAATGGAAATGAGTGCTTTAAGAGAAAAGCTAGAATTTTACATCACATTTATAATGAATGAATTTGTTACATCTTTATTACTGTAGTTCTGGTAATGTCAGGTTTCCAGTTCATAGCAACAGATTTACTAAATTTTGTTATTGTTTGTAGCCACTGTTGGACTGGGTTTTCTGAATGTCTAATCAGCTCTCAATGCAAAGACTTCACCAGTGTGTCCCAGCAGATAAAGTGTCAGGGTTAGGCTCGCAGCAGTCCTTCAGTGGAGACAATGTTCTGTCAGAAAGGTCTCTGCTGCCTACCTGTACTGTTGGGCACCCATGAATATCTGTGCATGTCCTTCAGATTTTCAATTTACCAGGTCCCCCTTCTTACCACGTAATTTATATTCATGTGTTGGGAGAGGAAAATGAGCTTTTCAGGTTTTTCAATTCAGAGTTGGTGTCTTAACTGTAGATGAACTCGTGCAAGCAAAGAAAATATGCTCTTGACACCTGCTAGTTGTGCTGAAACAAAAAGTAATTAAGAGAAAAGCTTCAAATTAAAAATAGAAAATCGTAAATAACAGCTTTTCTCCTATCTAAACACCAAGACAATTTAGCATCCTAAAGGATTATAAGATACAGTGATATCTTTGAAACAGTATTGAACACACAGATTCTGGATTTCTCATAATTGTTCATGGTTTTTAACCAGTGTTATTTGATTTATTAATGTCTACATGATCCAGCAACATATTTTAACTTCTAAAACTCATTGGTGCTATTTTAATAGAGGGCTATGAATTTAAATTTGAGTAGTTTCTCAGAATTACCCGTTTATTTGTCAACAGCTGTATTTTAAAGAGAGAGGATAGTTTTCTGTGAGTGTTTTTAGATTATACATTTTTGTCTATTCTGACATGGAGGTGATTTGTGGAGTGACTATTATGCTTTGGGCACTTTTATAGCACTTTTCAGTTTATGGGCTTTGAAATATTTGTTTTGTGACTAAGCAGCATTATGATTTCTGCAAGCATTTCATCTTCATGGATGTTCCATAATCAAATTCATATTTTGAACCCTATAAAGTGATTACAAAAAGAAAATATGGTGTTATTTCAATGGAAAGGTATCTGTTTCTGATGGATGGCTTACTGAAATATATCTGTTTGATTTTTGGGATGAGTTAATGTCTTCATTGAGCACACCTTTTCATACACATTGAACATGCAGATTATATTTTTATATTTATTTATTTAAAAGCATCTTTCAGTTGGCTGTGTTACAGTAGATGTTGAAAAGAAGTTACCTTCATGTGTTCTGCAGTTCTCTTGTTTCTCTGAAGAGGTTTTTTTCAATAGCTCTGATTGATGACCTGTGACCTGCTTTGTTAGGTACTCAGAGTTGCTTTGAATGCATACTTAAGTTTAACAGTTGTGATCCTCAAGGTCTTCAAGCGTTTGGTCTTGTGTTAATTTACCTGCAGGGGACTATTAACTTGTCTTATTAGCTTGAGGTCATTATTTCCTGTCTGAATGAAGTGAAACTCAATTAGCATTTTCAAGTGTTCCAAATGTTAATTTGGAGAAAAGGGAAAGGAAAAGGGAAGGGAAAATAAAAAAAGGGAACAAAGGAATAGAAGGATTTGGCCTTTAAAATACAAAGCTGCAGATCCATTTCCAGTTACAGCAATGCAAAGATACCATTAAAAGTTTTATCTTCCAAGGTTGATTTAAGAGCACTTTACTCCTGACTTCATCAGAGATGACAGCTTGTCGATATATAGATGCCTGTTTTCCAAGGGCATTTCTCTGCTTCGCATAGGAATGGTAGCCAGTGCTGTATTTTTGTTTGCTTTCAGGAGAGTCAGGAAAAATACTTGGAAGTCCTGCACATGCATGGATGACGATGTGCATTTGCATTGTAACTGTAAAGCCTTTGTTCCTGGGGGTACTGTGTTTCCCTAGATCTGCATCCATCGGTGATCTTGGTGCCTGACTTCTGTTTTAACAGGTGTTTGTGAGAGTGACACACACACAGGAGATCCTCAGTGCAAAACAATGCCTGAAACTAAGGAACTTGTGTGCTGCAGTTCAGGCTGTATCTTAAATTCTAACCCTTTCCAGGTTTAATTGTTGCTTTGAACCACTGAAAGATCTTCCTTCATCCTCTCCAGGAGTCTTGTACAAACGTTGTTCTTTATAAATACAGAAATGGTGCAGTCTTGATTTTAGTCTAAGGATGTGCAAACTGATGGGGAATTGGCTTGTTTGGGTTTAGTGGATCTTCGTCCTCCCTCCTTTTTTTGGTTATGAAATGAAATGTTTCAAAATAATGCCTTATTAAAGGTTGAGTACAAATGAGTGAGCAGTCATAACTCTGAAGAGCACTGGTTGAGTTACTCACCTCTAAAAGATTCTGGAGTACAGTGCTGAGTATCAAACGGGGTATTTTGTGTTAGCAGCATAAAACACAAAGATGTGGGTATTTTGAAGACCTGACTCAGGCATAGGTAGCTGACCTACTCAGAAGTCCCACTATAGATGCCTAAACCCCTTGATGAGGAGCACAACCAAGAGCCTGGTGGCAAAAAAGGAGATGGCACTGATGTGGCTTGGGTGACAGGGCACGGACAGGTGTGTCCCTGCAGAGAGGGTCATCAAACCCTGGCATGCCTCACTCCATGTACATTATTCCTTTCCATGTTTTTCAGCATTAGACCATATGACAGATATAGGTCAAGTTCTAGTTACCTGGATTTGTAGCACCTAATTAAATTTTACTTTTAGCCTGGGAAACAAAGCTGAGTTGATGGTACAGTCTCTTGTAGGATTTATTGTATCAATAGTTTCATTTTGGTCTATTTTATTAGCTGCTGTATTCCTTGGCCTTGTCATCTTGCTTTTTCTGTAGCTATTGCTGCACCTACAGGGATTTACAAACACAGAAACAGTTTCCCACAACCAGATTGCTCTGTTAGTTATGCTGGTGTTTCAGGGTGCCTTGACCAGCAATATTTTAGCTAATTCAAATATCAAATAGAGAATTCTAAATAAAAGTGAAATTCGTTGATCCAGAGTGAAGGGAGCAGTTGATTTTAGATTATGGTCCTGGTGGATTATCTACAGAAGGCTGATTCTGTTCCATAATGCATGTGGAATTTCTTGTGGAATAATGTTCCTTGGATAAAGAGCTAGGACTGTTGTTTGCCAGGCAATGTATTGTCATACAAATTCAGTCAGGTTAGAGTTTTAACGATACTCTTACTGAACACATGTAAATATTTTGTGGGGGTTTTTTTAAAGGCTTGTATTTATTCAATTTTGTAGTAAAGAAAAAACATTAGCTGCAGTTATTTTCTGTGCAATGGGAGGAGTGTTAAAGGTCTTCATTTCTAGGTAGCTGCCTTCAAGAGATTGGTCTCAAAACGTTGGATCTGATTTTCATAACTAACTCAACTGTTTTCACCTCTTCAGGCAATAGAAAGTTTCCCATCAAGTGGTAGTGATTTAAGGCAATATTCGGCATCCTGATGTTTGAGAATCAGTTGATTGTCTGTAATTAGCCAGACTCAGGAATGCATTAGCAACACTTCAATGAACACTGTTTCTCTGTCATCAAAGCTGATGCATGAGTTTGAGGCAGAAGCACTTATCTGGAGAACTGAGTAACAAATGGGATATGTAACTTCCCATCTGAAGGTTACTGACTTGAATCCAGCCTTAATAATGAATAATGTTATAAAATTATCTAAATATCAAATGGGAAATTGTAAATGAGAGTGAAGTGTGTTAGATCCAGTGTGAAAAGGTATATTTCCTACCTATCTGGCAGGTACAGTCATTGCTGGAGGACTTACTTGTACTTTATTTTTTTAAAAACTTCAGTGCCAAGGTTGAAAACTATTCTAGTATTCATTTCTTTGGGGTAAGTCTAGTTACTTTATTTTCTTGTTTTCCAAACTCATGTGAAACTACTCAACAAATGTTTAATTTCTGTATTAGCATGTGTATGATGCTGGGCTGAGACCTTGAAAGGAAAAAAAAATAAAGGGCTGTGTTGTCTCCAGAGATGCAGAAAAAAGTGTGATGTGGAAATAGAACACAGTGTTTCTGTGGGCTGAGGGAACAGAGAAGGCTTTGGTATTTCTTGAAGTAATGCCACAGATACTATTTTGTACTGTCGTGCACCTTCTGTGTATTTACAACCATGACCATTGAGATACCAGCTGTGCAAAAGTCTCGCATTCTAGGAATGACTGTTTCACAGAATCCCTCGGTCTGTGTGAATTCTCTGCTGCTTCTACCACATATACTGGTAGATGAGGAATGCTGTGGAGATGTTAAGCATGAAGATGTTAAGGATAAATAAGCAGCGAGCATGTTAGAATACACAAAGTGGGGGGCTGGGAGCAGAGTGAGTATCTAGTTGCAGAACAAGAGAACTCATGTCTGGGAATATGAGTGCTTCAGACTTGCAGAGAATGCTCAGAAGATCTAAGCAGGAGAGAATGAAACTGGAGCAGGTCTTCTCATGGCAGGGTCGTATAAAAGGGGTAAGGAGGAGACTGCTGTCCTGGCCAGAAGGTGGGAGCAATCCCCACTATGCCCTGGAGATACAGAAGGAGCTCCCATCTATCAATAAAATGCTCCCAAGTGGCCAGGGAAGTGGGAAAGAGTGATATATGTTTCAGCTTCCTGCACCCGATCTGTGTGTACAATGAACTTTATAGGACACTACAGGTGTTATACTTTCAGTCAAGAGAGACAAAGGTGTTCACATTCAAGAAGGAAAGTGTGTTCGTCAGAATTATTGGGTAGAGGGAAAGAGAGGGCAGAAAAAGTCCTGAAAATAAAGTATGGGTTCATTTTTTGCAAAGTAATCATAGGATATGATCCTGCTCCTAAGAGATAACCAGAGGAGCCAGAGAAAGACCAAGTCCTAGAGCTTATCCAGACCAAGGAAGTCTTTTGGGCCAATTGGTGCACGTATTCATGAATACATTCAGATGTAGCCTCTGTCAAGGCTGCATGCATGACTGTGACTTCTGATGACTGTATCTGTGTGTGCTGTAAGTGACTTACCTGCTCTTGTTCTGCCTTTGGTTGGTCTCTCCAATTGGTTTCAAGGTTATTTCATGAAGTGAACACTCACAGTAAAGGGAAGGTAACTCTTGAACCCCTTTCACAGCAGGAGCTGTTTCATGTATGTCACGGTAGAGTCATTGAAAAGGGGTAAAAGATGTAGTGCAGAGATAAAAATGGAAGTAAACACCTTAAAAAGCGAATTAATGAAAGACTGTACTTAGCACCTGACTATACAGTGCTGTTTCCTTTCTTATTATTTTCAGGTCAGTTCTGTGCATGTTCATTTTTATTTTGCTCCTTCATTGTGTACTGAAGACCTCACTGAATTCAAATGGATCTATGAATGGACGTTGAGTCTTTTAGCTGGGAGGAGGCCAACTGCTGAACCCCTTGCTGATAACATAATCATGATACAGTAGCCTGGCTTTAAGATAGCATTTAAGATATGAAAGGCATCTACTGTAGGTTCCAAAGGCACCTGCTATTTGCATCTTGCCTGACTAGTGCTCCTTAAATCAGTTCTCATTTTACTCTCACATGTCACCACGAACCGTACTTCAATCTAGTGACTCTAGTTAAAATCTCAGTTGCGGAGAAGACTGAAGCATTGGTGAAAGGAGAAAAGGGTCTGGGTGGAATGCTATTGAACCCATAGATAATATCCTTCATCTGCAACAGAAAGCAAAGATTTAGTCCTAAATACAAGAACTGACCTGTTCTTCAACTGTGCTGTCATCAACTGCTCAGTGAATACGATTTCATTTAGTTCATGAATATAGATGGCTAATTCCTTGGGGCAACTGACTCTATTAATATAGAGCATATGCACAACCACCTCTAATAGTAGAACTCTGCTCAGTGTCTGCTAGTTTGGCTTTATTCACTGTGGGGGAAATGGCAGTCTCAGGGAAGGATGCTGACAATAGGATTCCTAAGATTGCCTAGTTTTGCTTTAGTAAATACAGACTTTTAAATAGAGTGGTAATCAATTTATGTACTTGGGCAGTTGATTTGAGACCTTCCACATCTCTTAGTTTTGAGGCAGCTGGTGAGAGAGTTTTTACTCTGACTTCATTATGGAAATTAAGATACAGTGGGATCATTATCTTGCTCAAAGTTAGACATTGTGAATACGTGCATTCTGGGCTGACTGGCAACAGGAGAAGTTGGGAAACTGACCTTGGGAAGATAATCTCAAAATTGACAATGTATTTCTTTTGTCTGCATGATAAAGTGTAAAACAGGAAAAGAAGAATTGTAATTCACACTATATAGAAAGTAGGACATCAACTGTAAAAACAAAATGCAGCCATATAAAACGTGAAGACAGTGAATTGTGAAAGGAAAGTCATTAGAACATAAGGATGTGACTATTGCAAGACTCTTATCTAGTGTGGCCAAGATCTTCTAAGCCTTTTGGCTCCACAAAATACTACACTTCTAGCAAATGTAGACAATGCTTCTGCATATATGCCAAAAAAAAAAAGTTTAGGGAACCAGCCAGTGGGAAAGCTACGGGAAGCACTTCTACAGTTTCAGTAGGAGGAATTTCCCTTATGTGGCTCTTGAAAACCTTTTGTGGTTTTTCTCTTAAGTGACAAGAGGTTCAGCTTCACAACATATTGATGAATGGACTCCATTTTAAGTCTCAGCTTGTACAAAGAAAGTATAGCTAGCAGCTCTTTTATTTGATAAAAACACACTCTACATTTTAGCTGCCTGAGTATTTTATAATTTGTAATTATTGGGATCTTTTAGTTTAATTTTCTACAGCATGGTTACAAGGGATTTACGTATTTCCTGCAGATGTTCTTGGCTGCAGCAGAGGTCCCAGTCAGCTTGAGAAATGTTTTGCCTGTTGACTGATGAAAACTGAAACTTTTGAAGTCATCTCTTCAATTCCTCTCTTTATGCAACATTACTTCCAAGCAAATATTCCTAAGTAGTTTAAATTATGTAATTGGAGGTGTTTTAATCAGCTCTGATTGCATTCCATGTTGCTCATCCTATCTTCAGTACATATCTTTTGGGAGGATTACTTTAGATTAGGTATAGCTTCATCTCCTTGGCTGGACATCTCCACTAGAAATGTGCTACAAAACCTCCTGAGAGGAAACTGTGCTTTAAGCCCCCCTGGAAACAGCCAGCACACCTAATGCAGACACCAGGAATGTGATGCGGTGCTCGTGTCAGCGTGTGCACCTCAAGCTTAATGTGTGTGTGATGAGCACTGCAACACACGTTGTGTTGGAGGTGCTTACCAAAGGCGAGCAGACATGGGGAGGGTGCAGCCATTTGTGGTGGTGGTCTACCAGATGTGGGTTTGGCTGCCAGCCTCATGGTGTTTGCTCAGTCTGTGCAAACTGGCAGCCTTGCTGTGCTTTTACTACAGCTGTGTTACATAGCAAATTAATCTTAGTTTGCTGTTCTCTGCCTGTCTCTGCTTTCATTCCTGGTTTTGTGGTCTCTGTCTCTTTTAGAATACAGACATGCATATTTGTCACAGATGTTTGTCTCTTGTGTTCTGCCTAGGTACTGTTCTTCTCCCGTTCTTTTCAGTCTTCCTGATCTAGCTGCTTCCTACTCCCTGTTTAATATGTCAATTTAAAGCTTAGTGTACTGTTTATTGTTTCTAAGTTGTTAGTGTGGATGTTTCATAAACTCAAGACATCAGTACCATTCTGAACTTTGCTTTAGTTATCCTTGTTTCATAATGTTTTCACTTATTATCTGTCAGCAATCTTAATCTTGATTTATAGTCTTTATAGAAAATTTTCACTGTGGATTTGCTTTTCAGGTGGAGTATTCTGTGGTTTGACGTTATATTCTGTATTCTGAAAATACTGCTTCTGTTTCATTCCCTTACTGATTCTTCAGCTAAAATATAAAATCAAAATCAAGGTGGTTCTTTTTGAGCCAAGTTTTAATATTTTTTATAATAACTAGTATTTTTTTCTCTGATTTTTGCGTAAATGAAGAGTTTAATTTTTAGTGGTGTGGCCAGGGAAAGCAGGTAGATTCTTTAAATACAAAATCTATATATTTTTGCTCATAACTCTGAAATAGGCTGAAGTCAGCCTATTAAAATCTGAATTAGTGTATGATAATCTGAGGTAAATGCTGACATCTTGAAGATTATTTGCATCTCTTATGGCATTTATTCAGCTTTGTATTTTTATTCATATTTATTTCTCCAGATATGGAAAACCCAAAATACTGTTTGACTTCTGAGAACAGGCTGTTTGGCAGTGCTAGATACTTGCTCGCTATTTTAATGTTTAATTGGGAAAAGAGGCTATTTTGTATTTGTGTGTATCATTATGGGTTTAGTAATATAGAGAGATGGTCATTGCAAATGCAGCCTTTCTTCTCGATGTGAAGGTAGGCCAAAGGAGCAGGGTGTGGGTGGCACCTGGGAGAAATTGTATTTCTATCCTCTTTGGAGGACAGAAATTGAGTTCAGTAGAAACTGAGCAAATTATTGCATTCACTAGTAAAATTTGTAGTGATTTTAGTTTTGTATGTGTGAAACCTAACAGAGGAAACCACTGAAGGAGATGCCTTAGTGGAAGAGTCTGTATGTTGCTCCTTCTCTGCCAGGAAAGTTTTTTAATGAAATAGGGATACCTATGTGGGATTTTTCTTAAATGTTTAAGCTTTAAAAGCTCTTTGTTGCACAGGTCTATCTGTGTTTTTGACAAAGTAAGATTTGGACATGTCTGAGGTGAGAGGGCATGTCAGCTGTCACTGTCTGTAGCTGGGAAAGTGTTTTCCTGTAAAGGAGGGATTCACGCTGCAAGCAAGAGTGTAAGAGCTTTGTTTCTTGGGAGCAAAGTTTTATGTGGAAAGAAAGTTTGTGCCCTGTGGAAGTCTTAGGGGATTAAAGACACTCTGGAAGTAAACAATCCAGACCCACATTTCTGTAACGTTCCCCATGTGGGAAAGGGAATGGCAGCTGTAGTTGCATTACTCTGTTCCCAATGCAATCACTATCTCATCAGTGCATTGAGCATTCAAGTGCCTTAGCAATGTCTTCCTCTACTAACACATATTAGACTGGGAGACAGATGTTTATGTCATGTTATTTTATTCCTCATCAATCAGCAGTTTCCCAACCATCTTATTTTTAACTTGATTATTTACTAATGAGCAATAAAACCCACCGTGCCTACAGCAATGTTTGCACAGTGGGTCGTGAAATAGCAACATACACGCTTAGTTTTATTTCTTTTCATGTTTACCACAAATCAAATCCTTTCCTAATGTCTATGTCCTTGTTTAAACCTAAATCACATCAGGGTATTTGAGTTCTTTCAGTTGTTTCCTTTTAGTTACGGTCACAACATTTTGTCCACCGAAGTCTTAGCAGCTTGTAGCAGACTTGGAGACCAAGCCAACTAAATTCCCTAGAGGCTATATGTCAGGATGCTGGAAATTCATTTCTGATTTTTTCTGGCTTCCTTAGCCTGCATTAATTCTGATTTGTTATGAAGTGGATCAAAGCTAATAGGAAGTGAAGCTTCTTTCAGCTAAAGTAAGTAAAGGGGTTGAGGTGAAGGGGTCCAAAGATGCCACGAGGCAAGATGGCTCTTAAATTTTAGAGTGACATATTCGAAGCTCTGTAGTCTTGGAACACACTGCCTCATATTATCTGCTTGTATAGCCCTACCCCTACGGAAAGCCAAACAAGGCTTTGGTTTTGTACCCAATAAGCAAGTTTGAAAAAATGACGAAGCCAGAGTTGAAAAAAGGACATGACTGGGGTGTACAAATGCCCTTAGGAGTGGGGAGTTCCATTAATGTGAATAATTATTGAGAGGGGGATTATAAAGCCACTGTTCATCAAATCTATTGAAGAAGGAACAAAGAAAACTGTCATGTTAGAAAGAAACCAAAGCATATGGAATAACACTGTAATTTTCTTGAAAACTGATGTAGCTAACAGGAAAACAGCATATATGTATTGAAAGGGAGTGAAGACTGAGAAGCCAGAAACTATAATCATAAAAACTTGATTCTAGAATAAACCAATCATTGCATGATAGCAAATTAAAAATAAACTGCTGTACAAACTGAATTGTCTTTTCCTCTGCTGAAGTTCCAGTGTTTCAAAGTTATGGCATCTGAATTATAGCACCCTACAGTATGCTAAGACTTAATTACCCAGAGTATGCTAAGCTGCTTGTGTCACTCTCACTCTCCCATGTTCCTTTTCTTGGAGAGAAATTAAGGCTCACAGTGGCTTAGTTTTCTTTAACAATGGAGTGTGCTGCAGCTGAGGGTAGTGTCAGCGATGCAGGCCTCACTCCTTGTGCTGGGGGTTGTATTCATTTGTGGATCTTCCTGGAGTTTATTTCACAGCCTTTGACTTGCTTCTGAAGGAAATCCAATGGCTTGCATCAGCTGGCTTTACCTTGGCTGCATTGCTTTACAAAACTGAGATACTTGACTGACTGCTATAATTCTGTAAATGTTGTAGCTAATTCATGTCTGCCATGAGAAGATGGGTGATTATGGTTTCTGAGTAAATTAGTTGAAAGTAACTGTAGAAAACAGTAGAGAGAGTACTAGCTGATGATTATTTTCAGTGCAACTGACTGCTTCTCTCCTCCTTTATTGACTTTATCAAAGTTAGAGGTTGTCTGCACAGAATCTTGCACCATTGCAGCTAAATGTTTTTGGGTTCTTGGGTTTTTTTTCCCCAATGTTATTTAAATGGATAAAAATCTGGCATATAGACTGGCCTTTATTTTGCGTGTTGCATATTCTTTTCCTCCAGCCAGGGAGCAAACTGCCTATGCAGGAGATACTCTGTCTGCTCAAGATGTGATCCCCACTGGGAAAACCTAAGAGCAGGTTATCAGAGAAGGCTTACATCTCCTGTCCTTCAGAGGCTCATTATTTCTAACCTTTCTCACTGCACATTTTAAAAATGGGAGGAGGGGGAAAAACATCCCACCTACCAGAGCTCCCATTAATGTGGGATTAGCCTGAGTATATGTAAAGAGGTTGCATCTCCTGCTTTGAGGAAGGGCTGAAGGGGCAGATTGAGGCCAGCAGATAGATAGCTGGGACCTAGGTGGATTAGCTCAGAGTGAGGCACAGCAAGGCCAAGGTGTAAACAATGCTTAATCAACCTGATGCTGGATGCCAGGAAGCAGTCTGTTGTAGGAGGATGAATCTGAACCATAAGGACGTACCTGAACAAGGAGAGTATGAAAATTGAGAGGGCTTCTTCCTTCTCTTTAACAAAAGTTTAAAAGATATATAAATCCCCAAGAAGAAAATAGCCCCTTTTTCATTCTGTTTTTAAAAGGTTTGATTTTTCCCCCCTGGCTTCAGATACATTTTTCAGCTACGGTGGAAGATTTTCTCACATAGTTCTGGTTTTTTATTGCCTGACTATAAAAGACCTTGATACCCACTTTGAACTGTTCCTATAAAAGTTATCGGTATAGCAAAATCCCAGTATCTTCCTTGTAAAGTGCCAGTCTCTCCTTGAAATCTGCCTTGTCCTCTAGCAGGTGGTAGTTTTTTCAGCCCGAGTGCACTACAGAGAGTTCATTACTCTCTTTGCCTAATCTGCAGTAAACAGGCTGGAAAGGTCCACCAGTTCCAACATGTCTCAGTGCAATGTGTCTCCGTCTGGCACCTTGCTCCTCATTACCAAGCTCTGTTCTAGACTGGGAAGAAAAGTGCTTGCTCTTCAAAATACTCCGCAGCCCATTTGCAAACGCTACAACATTTATTATTTTCATCATGTTTAATAGCACAGCTCCTCATTTTCTTGCCCTTTTATTGCTGTTATAGTAATGTGGACTATGACTTCATATGACTTTTCTAAGTAGGCAGTATCACCTCTAGTTAGCATTTAGATGGGAAAATGTCTGAGGGTGTAATGGCTGTTCAGAATGTGACAGGTATCCATCTAAAACAAGACTGAGAATATGCTGGAAAGTGATTTATAAGAAAATGTTTGCTCATCAAAAATGACTATTTTCAAGTGAATATAGCAGTTCCAATAATACCTTAGTGAAACAAACTGTTTAGATCAAGACAGGAGAAGCAATCCATGGTATGTGTAATAACATGGTACCTAATGTTCTCCCTGTGTAAGTGCATGAATTCATTAGTCAGGTCTTCCTACCTCTGGTCTTCCACACAGTGGGAAACTGACCAGATTCTTGCACTGCATATTAAATTCTTTGGTGTAGCAATTTGGCCCTTGCAAACTCTAAATGAATAGTCCATTTGCCTAAAGGTCAATCTCCTTTCTGCATATACAAGCTCTCAGCTGGTCTTATAAAATAAGGCAATTTCAGCAGGAAGGATGTGGTGAGCTGCCCTAGAATGACAGCTGTGAACAGGAAGAGGATGGAGGAGATTTAGGTTATGTCCTTACTCTGAATTAGACAGGGAAGGGATTTGATTTTGCAATGGTGGCCTTAATCACTGTGGTGTGGAATCACTGCATGACCTTTTCTCAATCTTTTCTGCTAGAACTGTGCTTTGTTGTAAGAACTATGCATCATTCGTGTGGAGTAAAAACACCATCTTCTTACACACTGTAATCTAAGGACAGGTTTCTGTACTGATACAGCTCTTTCAGTTATGGGTATGTGTGAACCAGTATGTCTTTCCAGTGTGACTGCTAATTTCTGTGACAGTGTCTTACACAATTTTGTTTGCATCTATCTAAGATAAATTGCCAAATGTATATAGAATAACATCTGTACATGCTGGCTAATTTTATTGCTACAGCTTTATGTTTGGTCAAACCAAAGCTGGCTCAGTTCAGCTTTCTGAAACTCTAAACTGAAGCTCCTAATATAAACTTTGTGTTAGTTTGCATGACTTTGCCAAGTGCCACTGAAGATTGCAGCCTTCATGACCCAAGCCATCAATTCTTCTGAAACTGATACTAAAACTCACACAGATTTCACAAGATCAGCTTCATCCACTAAAAAAGGGAAGTAGAAAAATAAAGTTTGAGAAATAAAGTGGTTTATTTTTCCGTTGCTTTCAGCTCAGTTTTGTCAGGTTCCAAAGGTTATGTACTTCATTATTTTGGAATTGAGAGATTTCAATCTGATCTTGCAATTTAATTAGCAATTCTGTTGATGATGTGCTGGCTAAAGCCAGAGCTTTCATTGTGCAGAAACCTAGAAGGTAAGGGGCTACTGTGTATATCTCAAACACCAACAGCAGGATAGCCATGGAGCCAACCAAGGATTGTTGGTAATAACGCACTGTAGAAAGAGCAGGATGTGGTGGGGAAACTTATCTATGAAAAGGTACCCCCACAGAGCCCAAGTGCTTGTCCCCAGGAGCCTGGACAGCCCATCAGCTGGATCAACATGAGCCAGGACTGGTGATCCATTCTCTCCTTCCTTCCTTCCTTCCTTCCTTCCTGCCTTCCTGCCTTCCTGCCTTCCTGCCTTCCTGCCTTCCTGCCTTCCTTCCTTCCTGCCTCCCTTCCTTCCTGCCTCCCTTCCTTCCTTCCTTCCTGCCTCCCTTCCTGCCTCCCTTCCTTCCTACCTACCTACCTACCTTCCTACCTACCTACCTACCTACCTTCCTACCTTCCGTCCTTCCCAAAGATAAGGGACCAGCTTATACCAATCTCCATGCCAACTGAATAATTTCCTAATAAAACTTAAGTTTTCGTGGACCCTCTGACTTTTGTCATTCCTTTTCCACCATAGGCATGTATGAATCTTGGGTACTCCCTTCTGCTTCAGGGTGGGATGCCACACAGTGCCATAAATCTCTTGGCTCGGCGGAACTAAAAGGAGTAAAAAAAGGAGATGTTAGAGACTGAGGAGAGCAGGTGTTACTAGAATTACATACTGGGAGAAGAGCTATTGAGTAATAGACACAGAACTTTTAAAAATCAGTTTGCTTTCCTCCTGGCATTTCACTTTTTGTCATAAACTCTTGTGTAGTCTCATGGGGTTCTGCAAAGCAGATGGTGCTTTTTATCTCAGTGGTGTCTGCTTATTGCTTGTGGATGAAGTGATTTTTCTATATGGTTAGGTTAAGTGTGACTTGAGGTTCTTTGGAAGTCCGAGTTGTTATTTAGAGTCTTAAAATGTAAGTCATGGTTACTTATTGCTCATTTTAGTTTACACAAGCCTGGCAGTAGGTGTGCTTCTGAAAATACCAGAAAACACAGATATCTAAGTGCACCTGTGGAGGTTTTCAACAAGCTTAGTCTTTGTTCACGGGAAGGAATTGGTATTTTGTGCCAGCTGCAGGTTATACTAAGAAAACTTTTCAACAGTAGCGATAATGAAGAAAGAGATGGATCTTGTAGAGCTCTTTAGGAATTGGTTGGACAAACATCTGTCAGGAATAGTTTAAATTTGGGAGGTGCAGTGAATGACTGACTGAGGTATCTCCATCAGAACTCGCACACAGTTCTTAACCTAACAGTTTTTCTGATCAAGCCTTCAGGATGGCACACAGATGGATGGTGCTGGCCTGATTCTTGAGACTTACATTTGTGGGAATTGCCCCTCTGGGCAGCAGTACAGGAAATACCTGTGTGTTTTTACTCCAGTGTTTAGGCTTCCCAGGGAATTCCTAGGATATGTATCTTACAGAGATACATACCTTTGCTTTAGTTTTGGGGTGGGTTTTTTGGTTGGATTGGTTCTGTTTGGTTTTTATTTCCCAGCTGGTACCTTATTTCTGCCAGCCTCACATCTTTACTAGTTTTGCTAGTTTTCAGGCTACTTGGAGATTCCTACCCTGGTTCAGCAAGACCAGATTGATCATGCCTCTGGGTGGTTTGTCTTGGGAACCAAGTTTTAGAACTTGTATGCATTGGGCTGGAAATCTGGGATGCTATTGACAGCCACTGAAATGGCAGAGGACTGGCTGGGATGCTGCCTTAGTTCTTTCCACATCACTGGAAGGCTTCTAAGAGATTGCCCTAAAGCGGCACCACTAAGCTGTATTATCTTTCAAAAGTATTTTATTAGCTTGGGCTCTATGTGGAACTTCCTTTAAAACCTTCTAAATGAGAGCTTTCTAAGCAGCCATTGCAGTACCTCCTGCTACTTTTTAACACGTAGTGAACGAGATGAGCTATTAATAATTTGTACTCTACTTTTCTTACCATAAATAAGTGAAAGCTTTCCATCACACACTAAATACTGTGAAACATTGCAATCAAAGGAATAATCAGCATGTTAGCCTCAAACTTGCCTGACATTCGTTTCAATTCTGCTACTCTAATAGCACACTTTAAATTATCCCTCCATCTTCCAAGCTACAGGTAGTTTATTTGACACACACATTCCCCTTTCTTTTTTAGTGTGCTTTTTTATTTTTATTACCGTTGTCTAAACTGTTTGAATAGAATGTCATTCATTTGTATCATTATTGGAAATACTAACTGTGTATCTGTCACACACTTCCCACACTAGCAGTGAAGTTTGAACACTTAAAGGGTGGTAAAAGGAATAGTAACAACATATGGGTCTGCTGAAGTGCCTCATATGGGACACAAATATAGCGCCCCTACATAAGATTGCTGCAGGGAGGGGGTTTTCACCCTGCCTCTCTCCTGTGGTTTCCTTCTGCCCAGTTCTTGAAAAGGAGAAGGTGCTTGTGGTGTCTCAGTGTGATTAGTGAATACAACTATATTGTGAGTGTGGGCAATACTTCATCTTACTCTCTATATAAATAGATCATCTCGATACCTTTTCAAGACAGCTGGTGTTGTGGTGATTTTATTTGATTTGTGCTTCTTCAGAAAGGATAATTATGACAAATGTTTCCATTACCTATTGCTAGTGCTTTGGGAAAGGAAGAAGCTGGTGGTTGCAATTAGCTCCTGTAGAGCTAAGCAGGAGAACTTTAAAACTATGTGTGCTTTGGAGTTAACTGTTTCTTTGGCAGAAATCAGTACTCACTGAAGTCCAACTTTTCCATGGGCACAGCATTTGGGCCAAGTGAGCACAGTATCTCAACACTGAGTGATGGCACTGCAAAAGTCACAGAAGTTTGTACCATGAAGCTTGCCTGCTCCATTAGTCTCTAGGCTGCAGTTTGTCTGAATGAAATTCTGACTTTCCAGTTTCTGTCAATTCTGTCTTTGATATTTCTGACATGATCCCTCTCTGACAAAATCCTTGGCTAACTTCTTCCAATCCTGTTGCCCCACTCACTTACAAGGCATCTTCTTCCTTTTTCCTCAGGGATTCTTCCAGCAGCAAAACACAACAATGTAGATCCCAAATCCTTTTGGAGGGGTTGTAAGAACAAGTCTGTCAAGGAGCTCTTCCAGTTGTGAGACTTTTACTGGCTGTAGAGGCTGGAGCAGGTCCCTCATAACTATTTGTAGCATTTGAGTCAGGAAACCCTATTGATTCACTTGAATTAAGCTTGACTCTATAGCTGGTTGGATTTTTAGGTACTCTTAGTTATATGTAGTAATAGCAACACCTCAGTGGCAATCTACTCTCTAAATATTTCCAGTAGCCCCAGCTAGACTATTTGTATTGTGCAGACTGATTTGGATGTCACAGAGTGTACTAGGATGTGGTGTTAAGGCACATGGCTGGTGAACACCATCATTACTCTTGGGTAGTAATCTAAAGTACTCTAGTCCACAGCTCTTGTAGCTGTTTTGGAAGAAAGGGCTTTAAATGGACTTTACCCGGGCAACTCTCTTGAAACCACTGTGACTTCTGTCCCAGCAGTGACTTGCTTCTTCCTCAAGAATGCAGACCAGCAATAAACCAACCTACAGCAGAATCACCATAGTGGTTAACTTCCACCATCCGGTTTATACATCTGAAGTCTGGCTTCCTTTCCAAAATTACTTACGTTAGCCTGCTTTCTTGATAGTCAGAGTATAGGGTGAGTGGCTTGTAACGATCTTTACAGAGAAAATATTAACATAAGGTGATTCCTCTTCACTTTCTGGTTAATGCTTGGGGACTCAGCTCATTATCCCATAGAGATGACCTACATCTATCGTAGTTGAAAGTTTTCCATGTGCAGAATTTATAACTCAATCTCTATTCCTAAGGTTGAAGATCTTTTTACCTTCCTTCAGATGACTGAGACACTTGACTGCCTCTGCCTATTGTGGCTGGCTTTTGTTCTTCCTCTGTTGCAAGACTGATTAGCACTGCAAATTAGTCTGGTTTTCCAAAAGGAAAAATTACGTGGGTAATTTTTCACTTGCCATGTTTAAAGCATCACTTAATTCTTTCAAGTTCTGTGTTATACCAAAATACGTAGATAATTGAGATTACAGAATGCATACATATCAGTTTAACTGTACTTCACTTATCAGTTTTACCATGCACCGGGCCAGTATGTGGCTGTTTTAAGTGTCTGCAATGCCATGTAACTCTTCACTGGATCAGCTGCATGTAGAGATGAATGTGTTTGAGTCTTCACTAAATACTCCTCCGTATCAGTGCCATGCATATGCATAGCCTCCTTTTGCCTTGAACTCCTGCAATAATCCTGGCTTCTAGAGATGATTTTTATGTAGTTTGACCAGATCTTCTAAGTGCAGATTGCTGTTTTTCACTTTACACCTTTGTACTTCATGACTACACTCAATCAAGGATTTGCAACTAATTTCTAGATAAAAAGTATAACATTTGCGAAGAGCAGGTCTATTGACATCTTCTTGTAACAGGTCATGAAGGAATGTTAGTAACAAGGACTCAGTAAGGTTGTCCTACTGTTACAATTTTTTTTTAACACAAACTTTGAATGTCCAAAGCTTGCCTCTTCTATGGATCACCCAGATCTACATTTTTAGTCATTAAAAAACTGTAAAGAAGCTTGCAACACATTTATCATGATTAGTTCTCTGAAAACGCCAACGCAATTCCACAGTGATTTGCATGGAAATACTCTGTAATAACACTGAACTTGTATTGTACAGGGCTGAACACTGGAGCCTTCCTACAGAGTGATGAATTAAAAGAAGCCTCATCCTTTTGTTGGGAAAGATCATTTCAGATCCTCCAAATCAGATGACTTCTCACTTTGTGCACCGTTCAGCTAACGTCTTACTGCCTCATATAATGTTGCACAGGTCTGTTTGTAAGACCTGTTTGTAGACAAATGACAGACACAGCTTTAAAGACTTGACTCAAAATAAAAAGCAAGAAAATTTTTAGAATGTATTTTCTCTTTTGTGAGTGAACTTTTTGGATTAGGGTCATGGCTACTTTAATTGGAGGCTGTGGCTGAGGCCCCTCTATTAACAGAGAATAGCAGAAGAGGGATTGGTCAGTAAGGAGGGAATTCTCCTGGCAGCATCTAAGGCCAAAAGCCTTATTTAGTCTTGACAGCTCTTCAGTGCCTGGCTCCTCAAAAAGACAAGGGTTCAGTTCTGTGACAGTGGGGAATGGTCCAAAGAGATGACTAGAAATAAGAACTCCGGCTGACTTCAGTCTATTCTAAGTAATAATGTCTTTTTAAGGCTACTTACTTTGGCTATGTTTGAAGACACACATCTGGTATCATAAAATATGTGACAAAAATCAAAGGGGAATGGCAAGTGGCCATGAATCTGTGAGCCAATCTCTTCCTGTGAATGTGTTTCTTTGGGAAAAAAAAAAGAAAGGTGATCTTTCTCAAGGATTTTTCCTTCCAAAGATATTGTTAAAATTCCTCACTAAGGTAACATTCGTCTGAGCGCTATAAGAGCTTCCCCGACTCACTGCAGGAGGTACCCACATCCAAAGGCATGCAGCAACCAGAAAGGGAAGTAACATCTTTCTTTATTAATGCTTCCCTCTCTTTTGAGGTTGGGGGAAAGGGATGGAGAGGGCCAAGACAGCGATAAGGTGCTTTATAGGAAGCAATAAATAATTATTCCTGTCTGTCTTCTCCCTCAGTCATTTTCCCTGGAGCACTGAGGAGTTTTGGTTCAGTTTTGGTCCTTGAGCAGTTCCCGACACAGCATGACTGCATTCCCTTCTACAATCAGTAAACAGTGTGCTCTCACTCTCTGCTGTTTCGTACACTAGCAGGAAAAAAATTCAAGCTGGGTGACCTGCCAAGGTAACCTTATAAATTTCAGTGACTTTAAAAATTTCATCAACCCTAACCATATGTGCTGAATGCCCCCAACAGCTGCGGGTTAAGAAGGGCATTCAACATGTAATTACCTCAAAATTGACTTTTTTTTCTGCTTAGTGCCCGTGAGTCTCTCCTTGCCATGGCTGGCTGGCTCCCATTCAAGTGATGATCCAGCATGCTGCATGCTGGTGATGCAGCAGCCTCCACTGAGCCCACTGCAGCAGGGGACAAGCTGCGGGGGTGAGAAGAAGTGAAGTGCTGCCTTTCACCTTTTAATTGTTTTTACTCCCCCCCCCCCCCCCCTTTT
>VZRR01002747.1:780467-962423 GCA_013398015.1 Oreocharis arfaki
TGTGTGTGTCTGTCTGTGTGTGTGTGTGTCTGTGTCTGTGTGTGTGTCTGTGTGTGTCTGTGTGTGTGTGCAGTGGCCTCGCCGTGCAGCTCTCAGCCAGAGACGCTTTCAGAAGGCTGTAGCCTCTGAACTACCAAACCCCTGGTTGCAACAACAAGCTCAGTAAGAAGTGGGTCTTAGTGATTCAGACAAAAGCCTCCTTGCTAGATCCCTTGGCATCTCCTGGGTTTATTCCCTTGTTGCTGAATTGGGGTGATGATACCAACCCTTCAGGTGAGATTTTTTTTTAATCATTTTGGTAAAAGGTTTGAGAGGACAGAAATGAAGCTGATACCCTGCTATCCTAAATATGCACTCCCTTCCCTGTCTGTCTTGCTGGCCTGAGCAATTTTTTGAGGAAGTCTCTTCGCTCCTTTACAGTTACAGATTGTACCTAGACAAGACACTTGTCCATGATGAG
Organism: Oreocharis arfaki; assembly: GCA_013398015.1. Taxonomy (NCBI): domain Eukaryota; kingdom Metazoa; phylum Chordata; class Aves; order Passeriformes; family Paramythiidae; genus Oreocharis; species Oreocharis arfaki. Next base: position 780,928 of record VZRR01002747.1, read on the forward strand.
TAGGAACTGTTCCTGCAGATGCAGAAATGGTCATTCAGGACATCTTTTGAATGTAGGTGAGATATTTAGGTTTTTAGGTAATTTAAGATAACGCGTAGTGAAAGACCATGCATATGCTGGGGTGGTCATGTAGGCCTATAAGCCAGCGGGATACAAGAATTCAGCAGGCTGGGGAGTCTCATATTTCTTTCAGGAGCCTCTTTAAAACTGGCAGCTTCACAAAAATAATTTGAAATTTTTATGCTGGAATTTTTGAGCAGAGTTATTGTGTTAGGGAATGTTCAATGAACACCCTATTCAAGCTGTAGCTTTGAAGGAGGTGGTGAGATCCCAGAGAAATGTATTTCTGGGTTTGCTTCAGGCTGTGTGTGTGGCTGATAAAGGAACTGTTTAGGTGAGATGTCCCTTACTCACTGATCATAGTTTCCGGTGGTTTAAGATGGGTGCTCTTGGCACTGGCTCTTTGGTTACACTCAGAAAGTTTGAAAGAAATTAGTTTTGACAACAAGGCGAACAGTGTTTTGATGTTTTAGCCAAGCTGAAGAAGGCTTTGTAAATGAATACACTTAAATATTCAATTTTGGTATTCCTCCTAGCAATATTCCCTTTTATACATGAAAATATTCAATTTTGGTATTCCTCCTAGCAATATTCCCTTTTATACATGCAGGAAATATCACTGTGGTCATAAATATCTCAAAGAATATGTGAAGAGTTTCTAAATGCAACAACTTGAAAACTTACTCAAACCTGGTAGGAGATGCATTATGATGTGCTCTTTTGGAGATACAATGAGTCACCTGTGTCACAAGGGAAGTCAGAGTTTGCATTTCTATTTCTGGGTTATGGGGGTCATGAATAAACTGTAGTGCAGTCATTTGATGCTGGAACAACAGAACATTTTGGCCCAATACACTTATTTTTCAATCAGCTGCACTCTGCTTTGCAAAATTTGAAGCTGTCGGGATCGGGCAGGTTTTTATTATAGCATATTAAATGACTTGCTATTTAAATATTTGGGCGGGAGGTACTACTTAGACAGACTTAGCTGATTTGTCTTTAAGACTGCCTGTGACAGATCAGGTAAGTGGTTTTTTTAACCCTGGCAAAATTGCCTGCCACTGTTTATTTGAAAAGCCTGAGCCAAAACAGAGGAAAGCATACTGCACTAAGATGAGCGTAAAACAAAGAGAAACTTAAAGGTTTTTGGGAGCTTATAGAAACCTGTGGAGTTGACATTTTTCAGTGAGTAAAATAAAAATATTTTCTAAGATGTGTGGAATGACAATACCCCCCCTTTGAAAAACAGGGGATATCACTGCAGTCAGAAGTAGTTCATGGTTGGGGTGAGCTTTTTAAATGCAACACAGCCAGCAGTAGAAAATCAAGCAGTGAATGGATGTCTTTGGAATGAATACACTTGGGCTGGCTCCCCACAATTTTGTGAGCCATGTGTAGTGTCTTGTAGGAGAGAAGAGATGTGGCTGGTGGTGAAATCTCCATTGCCAGTTTTATACCTATTTCCTGTAAAAAATCACCCAAGTAAACAGCAGATCACACAAATAAACAGCAATGCGTCATCTAACAGTTTTCTTTCCCTCACATGAACTTTTCACAGAGCAAAACTCTTTAAGTGAGAATAGGATGAGATGACTTTGGGGTGGAATAGGGTGGTGAGGCACTGGAACAAGTTGCCCAGAGAATTTGTATATGTCCCATCCCTGGCAGTGTTCAAGGCCAGGCTGGATGGGGCCTTGAGCAACCTGGTCTAGTGGAAGGTGTCTCTGTCCTTGGCAGGGGGGTTGGGACTAGATGATCTTCAAGGTCCCTTCCAACCCAAAACTTTCTATGATTCTATAATAAAAGAGCAGAGGAAGGAAGGGGGAAGGGCTTTTCTGGGCTCTGGAGCATGAGAAAATGAAGTAAAAGGATCAGGATGGGTCAGATGGAAAGTTGACTATGACCGCAGTGGAGTGATGTATCTGGTTTGTAAATGCATTGCCTTGCAAAATGTGGAGACTATTCTCAATGAGATTACAATGACAGTGTAATAAAATATTCACCTAAAGTAAGATGCCACCTTCTTCCAATAGAGAAAATCAGTTATTCATCCTGTTAAGAAACACACATAAATTTATTACAATGTCATTTCCTGTGATGCAGTGGTAATTCAAGAGTGAAACCCTCCATACATCATTTAATGAAACACTTCTGAAAACACACGACTTAACTGCTTCTCTGTCCTTCTGGGTCCTGTGGCAGATTGGAGGAGTGAGGCTGCACGTGGATGTGATATTTGCCATCACCCTGGTGAGCACCATCATTGTTCTAAACCATCTCAGCTGCTTCCAGGTGGAAAGAAGTGCCCATTTGGGGACATCAGTAGGAGTTTAGGCAATGGGACAGTTTGCGTGACTGACACCACTGAGTAGCTTTCCAACTGTTGTAATGAGCGCTTAATTATCCGTTAGTGAGGCATGTGGCTGATCAAAGACCAGTCTGTGATCCACTAAGAACATGTGCTCTTTGTATTGGGAGTCCAGTAATGTCCCCTCCAAGTGAAAATGCTAAATGGGAGCTGTATCCTGCCTCGCTTTTAATGTGGAGAGAGAAGGGAAGAGGAGCAATTTAGCCTTGGCTTCTTTAGTCTCTTTATAGAGCACACTGAAGCTTTTCTTACTTTGGAAAGAGCTGGGGTCTTACAAAAGTGAAGGTGTTGATGTGTATGTGTATGGCAGTGCATATGAATGTGTATGTGATAGCTGTAATGCTGTCATTGAAGAAGTAAAGTAAATTTCACTCATAAGGAAAAGCTTTGCATGTGGAGCCCACTGACCTGTTTGACTAAAGAATATTTTCCAGAAAGTCATGCTGTCTTCATCTGAAATTTCAATAAATGAAGTAACTGGCACTTCCTCTGCTAGTTTGTTTCAAAGGTTAATCACCTTCTCTGCTAGAAGTAGAGGCATTAATTCTCATTTAAATGTATCTAGCTTCAGCTTCTAGTCATTGGTTCTTGTTAGGTCATTCCCCATTAGGTTAAACAGGCCTTTAATATTGGCATTTTCTCCCTGAAAAGGTAGAGCTTTTCTGTAATCAAATCTCTTCTTGGTCTTATTTTGAAAACCAAGCAGTTTTAACTTCTGAAGTCCTTCACTATAACAACTTTTCCTAGCTCTCAGTGAAGTGTTACATATGTTCTCCTGTTTTATTTAATTCTTGTAAAAGGAAAATGGCAGAATGCTGTATGATGTTCTGATACTGTTCCCATCCACGGGATAGTTAGAGGGAAAGTTATCTTCCTCCTAATTGTTGGTTCATTTATCCAACCCAATGTTATATTTAATATCTTTGCTGCATTGTCTGAGACCCTTCTTCACTCAGTCCAAGTTACTTGCCATTCTTCAGAGAGAAGCGACACTGTATCTTTCATTAATTGTTGGAGAAGGGAACTTTCCTATCTTTTGTGTGGTCTCTAATAAACGAAGACACTACATTCCAAAGAAGAAAATAAAAACTTAATGTGGCAGCCCAGAGATTATGGAAAGAGTAGACACTTTTAATGGCAAGAAGAAATCTACTGTGTAACATGCTTTTGCTTTATTGCCAGTAAGAGACCTGATAGAATTTTTTTTGTGCTTTAGCCAATTTTAAAGTCCAGTGGGAAGCAGCCACTGAGTTTGAGGTCAAGTTTTCAGAAATAAGGCTCTGATATAGTGATCTAAACTGCGAAACCACCCTGTGCAAAAGCATCAAGAAGCCGTTTGTGAAATTATTTGGTAACATCTAAGGACACTTTTATAAAGGAGGTTTCTACACTTCTCTAATTATAGAGCTGACCATGCTGTACATCATATATGTGCAGTCTCTTCAACAAGCTGTCTTTCGTGTCAGATTTTCTTGTCTTTTGCTTGTCAAATTGTACCGTTTGGGTTATTGATTGCTGCTTATGTTCCGTTCAGCTCTCAACAGCACTTTAGCAAAGTCTTTTCTAGGTTATGTGATTGTACCATGTCTGTCTGCCAGTTTTTCTTCAGTGAGTCTGCTGTAAAACATTTGATAGAGGTGAAAAGGTCTCAGATTATTACCTCTATGCATTTCATAAAGCGAAGTAACTGGATGGAGGAACTCTGCTTGGAAGGTCTCTATTGTGGGCTCCCCTCAGAAAAGGAGAGGGAAGGTTTTGTGTGTTCTAACCATAAGAAATGATGTGACTGGAGATCAAGCCCTAGCCCAGATACACAATTCCTGTTCCTTCCTGCTTGTTGATGCCACAAGCTCACATGGAGCATCTTCTGCTGTGTTTTTACTCCTTTCATGCAGTCCATCTATAGGGTATCCTTTTCCACATTAAATTACATTTTTTCATTTATTTCTAAGCAGCACTCCAATACTGAACAGACATTTAGAGGATGCAATGAAAGTACAATGTACACATTAATAGTATGAGAGGTAGACATGCAAAAAAACCCAGGTTTTCAGAAGAGCGTTGCTGTGTCAAATCAAGCATGTGGAAGTCAAAGATTGCCAGAAGTAAAGCAGTTTCGTGTTGTTTTAATTTATTTCTTTCGTGTATGTGATTTATAATCCAGATTGTGGACTGACAGGTGTCAGTTATGTATATTCACCCTGACACAACCTTATTTTGTAATTATAGTGTGATTGATAGTGCATAATGACAAAAACTTTGGTATGGGGTGGATGAGCTGTTGCACCCAGAATTCTTCATTCACCAGCTGTACTGTGCCATCTTTGAATTTCTAATTTGAATACTAAGAAGTGTGCTAGGCAATGTGTAGGGAGAAGGTGGGATGAGGTGCCAAGGCATAGCATTTAATGTGAACTATTTCACACGAATCACGTGCAGGAGACTCCTTTACACCCACAGCATGGGCCAGACCTCTGCAGTTTGTGAGGCAGCTTGGTGAGAGAGTCGAGCAGCAGCCAGACTGAAGAACTGTGAGTTTCTCCACAGCTTTCTCTCCTGCCAGCAGAACATTGCTGAGAGGTCCCTAAATTTTAAATTCTGTGTGGGAGTGTGTTCCCAGGCTTTTCTTGACCTTTTTCTGCCACTGCCCTTCCCTCCCCAAGGTAGTTAGTCCTGCACAGATCAACAGGTATGAACTGTTTTATGGAAGTGGTATAATGTGGCCAGATTTGTATAACACCTCAATGTGCATGTGCTTCTGACACTAGGGTAGCAGGTAAGCTGTGTTTTGCTATTCCAAAGCATAATTGTGTTCAGGCTGTTCCATAAAGTGATTTTAAATTCTTACATATCAACTGAGTAATACAGAGAAGAGATTTTTCTTTTATTTATCTAACACTGACTTTCCTGGAGGAAAAAAAAAAGTGCATGTATTAGTCTTCAAAAACCTCAGCCCCAAATACTGAAATTTGATTAAATTGAGAGTACTGAAATTACCATATCACTTCTTTAGTGAAATATAGTTCTGCCAGCTGTCAATATAGTAACATAAACTGGTACACATAATTTGGTATTTCATTATGTAAAACCTGCTGAAAGAGTTCCTCTGAGTCTTTTGGGTTGCAAATTTGCTTAAGTTGAGTTCCTCCTCACCAATTTCAAGCTAATGAATCCCAGTTACAAGCATTATGTTATGACATAAACCCTGTTTAATAATGGTTTTAAAAATTCAAGCAGTGATTTCCTGTGCTGCTGAAGGTTTCATATATTGCATTTTCAATGATAAGGGAGTTCATTTGGCATTTTTTTAGCCTTTATTGGGAAAGTGCATCAAAACAAGACTAGAGTTCATGATGCAGTGCCCTTTTTGATATTCCAGATAAATAATTCCATTTTAATTTCACAGTAGGAAAACAACTGATTGAGATTTAATGTCATTTACAAGGAGCTGCACAATATGTTAGTTATTTGTCAATCTGATGGAAGACCAGAGGAGTTTACTTCCTTTGATTCCAGCCATGCTATATTTTATGACTGACTTTCACTTGTTTTACTCATTCCAGATAAAATCTGTCATGATTATACATCAGAAAACATTTCATTATTCCATCCATGAGAAATAACTGTAGTCAGTGCAGAAGCAACAGATTGCTGCCTCTTGCAAGCTTTATGGAAGTGTGCTGTAATGAGACTGAGTACCCTGGATCGATAGTTCTCTCTAGTAATACAATCTGCTGTCAGATAACCTCCAACAGCTTTACAGATTTAATGAACTCCCTGGGTTGATGATAAAAATATAATGTAAGGAGGAAACTAAAACAACATCATGTATTAGATATAGCCCTAGGCAACATTTTATGACCATCTTTCCTTCAGTTGTATATTTTTAATTATAAAGTCAGTATGTATCAAGCACTGTCCTGAAATTCTCCATCAGTGAAATTCATCTTGCTCTTCTCAAGTCAAGGATAAGGAGACTTCATGTAGGGAACTAAATGAGAATTTTAAGCTCTGCGTTCACACCATGTTGGTGGTGGTATTTGAACCCGTGAGCTGGAGGAAAAGCCATTTCTCCTTGTGACCTCTTCCAGGCAATTAAACTCTTTAGGAGGAACCTACTCCAGTCCCTGTCTGCCCCATCCACAGTAGGATCTTAATTCCTACTGTTTTTTTGGAATGGAGGAATTCACAGAAAGCAGCACGAATCTGTAGTTGTAACACAATCAATGAAAACAAGTGTCTGAACTGCTACTAAAAATATTGTTTAGGAGTCAGAAGTTAGTAAAGTCTTAGGAAATTATACCTGTTGTAAGGAGTGTATCTACTATGAAGAAGCAAACCTCTTCGATAAGACATAGGATAAGTGTAGGAGTAACCTCGAGCGTGCATAGGTTTGAGCACACTGATGCAGGAGTTTAGGAGTTTTGCCTGTGGTAGAAAGGTGGAAAACTATCTAAATATTTTGGAGAGGCATTAAAAATCATTTTCTCTCCTACAAAAAGGTCAATAAAAAATTGCCAGTTCTTTATAGTAACAATTTATTTTTTTCAGATTTTCCACCAAGTAAACAAGAACTCTCGTGCAGGTCTCAGACATTACACACTATTTGTCTAAAAGTTAGGAAAAGCAAACGTAGGAGCAGTGTGACCTCTGGTCAGACTGAAAAAGATACACTGTGGTTCTTATTTCTTCTATTGTCTTTGCTCTCCAAATGAAAAAACAGAAAGTGGCATTGTGATGCTACTTACTGAATTTCTGTTGAGGGTACCTAGACTTCCTTCCAGTGGTTTTGATGTGGTTCCTTAGTGGTGCTAAACTCTGTCATTCACATGCTGCTGCCATTCAACCTTCCTTTGCTCCTTGAGGGTGGTGGGAGTGCAGCATGCACCCAGGTGCTTCTGCCAAGCCGTAACTCAGATGGTGCCAAGCGCACTCTTGAAATAGGCGTGAAATTGCACAGCTGGACTTAAAAACATGGAATCATTTAGGCTGGAAAAACTCTTTAAGATCAACAACTCCAAGTGTTAGTCCAGCACTGCCGAAGTGAACGGTTCCAGTTATGGCACGATCCGCAGCAGAGTGCTCTCTAGTGGGTTCCTGAACCTGGGAGTCTTCTGTGGAAGCTGAGAGATCCACCAGGAGCCTGCTGCTCATGTGACAGCGGCTGACAAGACCTGGGTAGGGCCAGAGCAGTGGTGGCCAAGCTCCTTCCACATTTATAGAAGAAGCCCCGGGTGTTGAGGATTATCAGGGAATGTGACAGAGAAATGGACTATTGGAATTGCACCTTACCTCTCCTGAGACAGGCCCAATGGGCAGACAGAATGCACGGTGTGGAGGATTCCTTATCCTCTCTCTGCTGAACTCAAGGGATCGGGGGCAGTGGTGACAAGTTCGTGCCCAGCACAGCAGGAACATCTCCCCTGTGGCTGCCTCACTTCACCAGGTACCCCAAAATCATAGGTACAAGGTTTTGCAAGTGGAACTAAATGATGACAAGGGCAGCAGTTCATCCAGCATAGCAGTGCCACTGAGGTTGTCAGCCTACTCCCTGCATCAGAACTGCTTCCATAAAGCAGAAAAGACCGGTCATGTCATAGGAAACTGTCTCCAGAGGGGAACAGATGGCAGAGTGTGCAGCCTGGACCCATTTCTTAGGGAAATCAGCTGCCTCCCTGGGGCTTGAGCTGAAAATGTGAAGAGAAAGCTTTTCACCCTGGTACAGCCCTCAGATCATTGTCCATTACTGGTTTTTCATGTGGGAAGCAATGAAATTGCAACAAGAATCCCAAGGGCAATCAAGAGAGACCTCAGGGTGTTGGGTCAACTGGGTAAGAGCTCAGGAGCACAGGTTCTCTCTCACAGGTCCTTACAGTTGCAGGGAATGATGAGGGAAGAAACAGAAAGAGCCAGCACCACTGAACCACGTCCCTAAGCACCACAGCTACGCATCTTTTAAATGCTTCCAGCAATGGTAACTCAACCACTGCCCTGAGCAGTCTGTTCCAGTGCTTGACAGTCCAATGGCTTGGATCTGTTTGATGTGCTCAACTGTAGGGGAAAAAGTCTTATTCCTTTCTCATTGAGCCATCAGAAGGATCAAAGTTCAAGGTACTGTTGGGGAATTCAGGAGTAGGCTGGCTCTGGTGGCCAGGTCTTTGATCACCTGAGGCAGAGTTAACTCCAGAAGGACAGTGGACAAAATAATCCAGAACCATAGAGATTTCCTGATAAAGATTCACATCTAACAGAACAGCAGGTGGAGATGTGTCCTTTTCCTGAGCTAGCTTCACAACAAACAGTAGTCAAAAAGTGATTTGAGTGCAAATGCTCTAAAAAGCACAGTGTCTCATCTGTGCATCCCAAGCCAGCCTCATCTCCTCCGCTGCAGCTTGGTGGCCAGGGGAACCTGTGGACCCCCACAGTGGGGGAAGGTGCAGAGGAGGTGGCTGGCGCTCTGCTCTACCTGTCAAGCTGGCAGTGGCCATAAAAAGGGAAGGAATGTTTATGTCTGATATGCAGAAGTGCCAGATATTTCTTCCCTGGACAGTCTATTTTTTGGCCTCTTTCAAAAGACAAAAGTACCATCCACACTGAGCCATTAGAGGAACAATGTTCATAACAGCATTGACACTGCTTACTGTCCCATAGGTTTGATTGGTAACAGTAGTGGAAAGAAGGCAAAATTTATGTTAACAATTTAGTTCTGTTAGAATTACTGAAAAAGGGAAATATCTCTAAAGCAATGAAAGCAAGAAGTTGTATTTATGACAGTACCAGAATTCCTGGGGAAATAGTGTATTAAGTAAACAGGAACCACATTGTGTGTTTTGTTATCATGTCTTTTATAGATCAGAAGCTTTTAAACCAAATAAGATCACACTGTCCCACAAAAGTGAGTTTTTTCCTTTTGGCTTTGATATATTTCCTATCAGGACATAGAAGCAGAAGACTGGAGTGAATGTGTAAACTGAATTTAAAAAGAGGATGTCCATGTACATTATTTCTCTAAATGATCTGAGCTCCAGTAGTTGGCAGATGCTTTTGCAGGAATTCTTTGGATGTTGGACAGGGAGCTTTTCATGCATGCTGTTAGACCTACTAGCATTTTTCTTAAAGACTCTGACTGCTGCTCGAGCCATAATTTTCAATCCAATTCATTCTTGTTAAGTTGTAGAATTTACCATGTTGGTGACCTGCTGCCTCTTACGAGAAAGAAACCTCTTATCGTGTTGTTGAAGACCACTGAGATTCCTCCATGCTGACTGCATTTGGTGGTGCTTCACTGATTTTGAGAGTTGACTGGTATTTTGCTGAGACTTAGTTTGAATGGACATTGGGTTTTGTTGCAAACAGCTTGATGTTTATGAAACACTTCAGGGGAAGTAGGTATATTTTGTTGAGAGGGGGAGAAGGAACTTGTGAGCTGAATTCAATAAGCTTTTAGCTGAATACAGGAAGCTGGACATAAGTAGTTAATATGTCTTTTGGGAAATTATATTCCAGTATTTCCATAGGAATAGACAGATACTTCTTTCAAAAAGATCATAGTACCCTTCAGGGACTATGAGCTGTTTGCTATTTACTGGCCCACTAGCTTGGACCAGAGGAAGTGATGTACCTTCTCTGAAGTTCCAGACAATGCCAACAGAGAATGAGACAACCAAGCCACATCACAGCTGTGCAGTTTAGTACCATAAGTGATTGCAGGCAAATGGGTGTAATGCCTTCTTGGGCACAACTTGAAGCAGTAAGCCTGTTTTTTTTTCTTTAACTCCTCTTTCATCATAATTTTCTTTATTACATTTTATCGGTCCTCTCTTTCTGTGTCACGTAGGAACAATACAGCCAGCTGGATAATGTGGCCATCTGCTTGGCTTAAGCGAGGAAGCCTACAACAAACCTACCTTGTCCTTGCAGAATGCTTTGATCCACTGAGCAGCAAAATCTAAACTGTATTTTTCACAAGTGTTTAAATGTGTATGCATGTATATACAAACTGGTAAATGTGCCAAAGGAGAAAAGAAGTTGGAAAACTCTTATATTATTATTACTTAGTTATAATATTAGTTATAACCTAGTTATAATGGCAAAAGTGATGAGAAGTATCAGTCAGTAACACACCGACTGAGTGCCTCAGTCTCATGAGTTGCAGTTGATTGCTCCTAAGAGCTTTGCAGAAGGCCACAATTATTTAGGCCTGTCTGAAGAGGTATGTGGAACAACTCTTCCTAGCTTTAATGAGCAAACAGAAGACCCAAAGGCAAAAGACATGGCTCTTGGGATTACTCTGGCCCCAATCAAATAATCTGTTGCTGTGGTCTGGAGAGAAACTGTTCCTAACCTTTTATCAAATTAAGAGAGAGCTCCTGTAAGTGTATATATTTTTTCCTCAATGCTTAATCTTGTCACCTCCCTTTCAAAGTCATAGTCTTTAGTAGCTTCTTAAAGTACATCAATAGCAGAATTGTTCACTGTTCATTGTAAGTGTCAGAAATATGTTTTTAACATATGGTATCACCTTCATTTGCACAAAGCAGATATTTTTGATCATGACTATCCCTACAGAGTTCCTTCTGTGTGATCACATGCAGAATGAAGAATCTTTTTCAGTTCAGAGGTCCCAAGAAGTCAGTTTTCTAGTTCATCTTCATCTCAGGGGGAATGAGCTTGTTTAAGGGGAAACTCAGTTATCTGGTCCTGCAGTCTTATGTGATTTTTAGTAGCAAACTTTTTCCTCTTCTAACTTTTCTACGGCAGTCTTTTTTAATAAAGCTTACCTTTGATCTCGGTATGCTTTCACTCTTAGAGTGCATTCTGAAGCAGAACTTGGCAACAGCTGTCACAAACTAACGAAAAACATCCCTGAATATCAAATGTAACATGAAACTCTTTGAGTGTGGTGGCTTGTTCCCAAGAAATGTCAACTCCTGCTATGCAGCACGTGGCGAAGACAGTATAGACAGCCATCTCCCCATATGTAACTGCTAGTCTGCAGCCTAAAAATAAGACATAATTTTATAGGTGACAAAAAGCAATAATACTTGGTTGAGGTATTAATGGATGAAAATATCACCTCAATGTACGAAAAGCTTGTGGTCTGCTGATATCAGCATTTTATAAGAGACAATCTGCACGTTTCTCAGTGATGGTTTTCTTCTCATACACAGCCTTAAGGGTGTCTACAGAGAAGATTAAGACAAAAGAGGTTTTTAGTGGCAAAGCAAAAGCACAGTCTGCCCAGCTTTACAGAATGTTTTACAGAGGAACATTTATACCTTAATGCCCATGTCCTAATAGAATACCTAAACCGTGCAACTAAAAAGGGAATAATTTGGAATTTACAAACATACAAGAGAAAGACAAAAATTGGCATTAACAAAATGCAAAAAGATTTTAGGCAGCAGGCTTGGCAATATTTCACTACACTGAACTGATTTGCTAATTGTATTTTATTAGTTGAATCTTGTTTTCTTAGCATCGAAGATTAACAGCAGCTCTTTTTTCCTTTCCCTGTTTGGAAGCAGGAGCTCTCCTAGGAGCCTCTCCAGACAAAGTCATATTGAATAACAGTTTATGAAAGTGGATTGGATAAAATTTGGAGATGATTGATGACAAGATTTCTACTGGTTGTCTATGGGATATCTCAAGCTTTCAACTGTTCTGTTGGGAGTATCATGCATAACACTCCTGCCACATATATCTCAACAAGGCTGCTCTAGAGAGCCACAATATTTAAATGTCCCTTTTAACAAGAATATTCATAGTGCACTGGAGATGGCTTTGCTAGAGCTGAGCCTTTATGGAAACATCTGTTAATCAAATTTTAGTTTTGTTTTGTCTTACTTCATTTTTAAGTCAGAGTACATAAGTGTGTATGTTATGGCAATAATCAAATCCTCTTGATTTTTGATAGCTCTGTCCCACAATATGATATTCCTATGTCAGCATCAACTCTGAGCATAGAATGGGGAGGAAAATGCAATATTCAACAGAAGTGCCAAATTTAAAAAATACTAGAGGTTGTGAATACACCTGCCCTCAGACCACTCCATAACTTCTTTTTAGGCTGTTAAGTATGTCTGTGGATGATTTTGAAGCTTAGTGACTTTGTCCCAAGAAATAAAATAGCCTATCTGGATGTAGACTAGTGCCTGTCTAGGTTTTACTGATCACATTATACTCTAATTCAGGAGAGAAATGTTTGTGGAGATTAGCTATTGCCTGCTGTAGTGCAGCAGAAGGGGGTAGACACAGAAACCCCAGCATGGGTCAGACCAAACTCAAAACCAACAGTATAAGAATATTATAGGAATTGATGACATCTTCAAACACTGGGCTCCTCCCTGGAAGAAGGAAACAGTATAGTACTGCTCATCCAGAATGTAGATTCAAAAGGAAGTGTTCACTGCTGTTGGATGTGGCTCGTCTCTGAAAAATCAGTGTACTTAATGCAGAACTGAAGGTACGAGAATCAGAAATTTCGTAAGCTTCCTGATTTGTTGAATTTTTAACATTTAGGAAATGACACTATCCTTAAATAATTATTTTTGCCAAGCATATTTTACAGTTCAAAATGTAAGGACTATCCTCTTTGTATATTTTAATGCCTTTCAGGACAATTATAATTACCGTAGAAAACCTCATTGTAGTGATTAGCTTATTATCAATGGGTCTCAAAGCACTACCTAAAGGAGCTGAGAATTATTATCCCTGTTTTATGTGTGAGGAAAGAGTCAAGAGATGATGAAAAGGCTGGCAAAAGACAACTGGAAGAGTGTAACAATTGCCAAAATAGGAACAGAGATGAGGACAAGCATCATGCATTATCCAGGAGGCTGTTCTTCCTCATTCCTTGCTTTCTAATGATGTTTTCTCTCAAAGTTTAATATTCAGGTTATATAATTTAGTTCTTTTTTTTTCACTGACATAGAGAACTGTATAACATGGGGTTTATATTTAATGCAGCACTTACGCCTGCATTGAAACACTGCCTCCCCTTGAAGGACTGTGCTCCTTACCCAGAGGTTTATGTGCTGAATCAGACATTTGCTACATTATGCTCCCTAATGAAGAATGAAGTGATCTATTGGGTCCTTCCCTTTCCATGACCATGACTATGCCAAACCAGTAGAATAGGTAGGTTATTTAAAATAAAATTATTTACAATCATTTATAATGCAGGTTGTTTACAATTATTGAGTCAGATTTGTCTGACAGAAGAAATTTTCCTTTTACCTCACATGTGGTATTTTGTTTAAAACATGGTAGATAATTTTAATCCAAATGCATCTCACCACCAGCTAGGTACAGACTAAGCCACCTATTACCCGCAGAGGGTCACTGAGAACATTAAATCTGAATTGCCTTTTAGAGATGTCTTTCCCTCTCTCTTGAATGCAGAGACAACATGTGGTGACTAGTATCCAACCGTGAGTGTCTCAGGAACTCCAAACTAGGAAGAAAAGGCCTTTTGGTCTGTTTAGGGAGAGAGAGCATCCTTCCTTTTTTTTGTATGCATAGTTTAACTTGTCAATGAAAGAGTATGTCAGCAAGTCTTCAGCAGGGGTTACTGTAGCAGGTAGCATTGCTGAAACCTGTGTTTCCACTGGAATGAATCATTCAAGACAACACTGGCTTTATACAGTGCTCCACAGTGTGTCCTCAGAATGGGGAGAGCTGACATGTTGTTTGAAAAGGTCACTTAAAACCTATAGGCGGTTGGCAATTATTAATATTCATTACTTGTCTAAGGAACTTTACGTGAAGATATTCCTTAAAGCTTGTGAGCTGACAGATAAAACTGATAAAGTTCCTGTTCTTCTCTGTTAGAAACATTTTTTTTCCTTTTCTCTTCCTTCTTAGAATTTATTCTGTGCATCATGTTTTTGCTGAACAATTTGGAAGTGAGAAGGAATTATATTACTATTATTATTATTTGGAGCTATACAATTATGCTATTAAGGTTAATGATGCCAGCAATTAAAAGGCATCTAGTTATTTGGAAACTGTCAGTTGGGACAAATTGTTCTTTAATGTCTCTACACATGGATTACTTTGATGGGATTGTAGGAAATCGGTAGGTCAGTGCAATATTTCTTGTTGCTTTTTGCTGTCAGGAGCCTTTCCTTGCTGTCCTTGAAAAGTATTGTAGGAAAGTATAAACCACATTATACCATCCCTTATCTTTCTTATGGGTATTAGTTACAAATATTCTCATTAACTCTTTGCCGATGAATTATGGACCAGCTATTTATGGTACAGAATTATAAATTGTCTGTGAATGTTTGTGCTCATGGGTTCCTGGCTCTGAAATTGCCTCTTTTTTAACAAAACTGTTAGTTATAAAACATGTCTGGTTTTCTAGGGGATGAGTGGCTTTGTCATGTAAGCCTCCCAATAAGATTTTCTGGAAGATACTACAGTGCTTGAAATTCTCTTTTCCTCATGAAAAATAATTGCAAGTACCAGGCACGATGCTCAGTTGTGCTTATACGGAGCCACAACTTCATATGCAGCCAAGAGAAAGGAATATCTATAAGCTCAAAATCTTGCAATCACTGGTTTTGATAAAGTCCGTGGTGGGACACTGATGTTTTCTGGCATTCCATACTCTGGTTTGCCTCTTCATTAGACATCCCTCAGTGAGCATACGTAGTGATACCTGCAGTGGTTTTCCCCGGAATAGTGTCAGGTTTATTTTGGGCAATTAGATGTGACAACATCAACATTTAGAGTGTTGCTTGTATTCCCTGTACTCAGTAAAGGGAACAGCTGGTTAATACTGATAATACATTGAAATGAACACATGTGGATGCACAAATACATACAATTATCTAGGGGATAGTTGGCATGATTTTATGAAGCTACTCTCATGCCGACTAACAGTTAAAGGTTAAAAAAAACGTTTCATTTGTTTCCAGTCTCAAAGTGATAAACAGCAATGAAAGATCAATGTCCTGATCTAGGAAACACTATAGGTTAAAATGCTATTTGGATGCTTGAAGTTAAGAACAGCACAGGAAGAAGTGCTTAGAACTGAACTGCAAAATGGAAAGCCTAGCAGCATTCGGGGGTAGATGCTCCCCTACCTTCTCTGTGCAACTTCCAGTAGGACAAAAAGTCACAGCAAAACTCAAAGTATATATTAAACTTTGTTTTCAGTACAGGTGAAATACAGTGTTTAAATGGGAATGCAGACAGTAGTCTTGGAATTAGAGCAGCACTAAATGAGTTGCTGGTGAGCTTCAGTGGGAGCCCGTGCAAAGCACCTAATCACAAAGACCCATCTTAATTTACCTCCTTGTAGTAAATGGGGTACTTGCTAAAACTGCTCTATTTCTGTGTTCCTTTAAAAGTGGAAATATCTTTTATTGATTCATCCTGCAAAGCAGAGAAGCTGCAATGGGATGGAACCAAATACAGAAAGATTTGGAGAAGTTAATTTTTTAAATTATGCCCTGTTTCAACTTCCCACCAACTTTTCATTTCCCTTTAAAGGAAAATAAAATCTTGCTGAGGAGTCTTATGCTCCAAAGCAGTTTGCTTTAAGTTGTGACTAAGTATTCTTCAGAGTTTTCATGTTCACCACAATTGGTTTGCAAGCAGCTCTCTAAACTAGCTCAAATCTGAATTTTACAAGACAGGAAAAATCCTCCCACTTTTAATAAGAAACTCCAAAAGTGGTTCCTTTCCCAAGGGCTAGAAATGCAAACTATTTATTCATTTTTTGTTTTCCTAAATAATTGCATAGTTTAACATAACTGTCCGATTAATATTGTTTATTTAGTCTTAATATTTGATTGCTCATGCGAAACAATTATCCAGGTTTTTGCAACAACTTTGAAATCTGTTTAGCAAAATAAATACAGTAATTAGAAATTAAAAGTCCTGTTGCTCAGTATAATAACTACATTCGTTTTAAGCAATAAAGTGGAGCTAAGCTTTGTTCCTTAATTACTATTATTATTATTTTTCTTAATATGTATGTGCCCCATGCCTATTTTCTGCCTGGGGCATCACATTTGCAGAAGCAGGTCCTGAGACTGTCTCCTGCCAGTTTTGCATGTACACCATGGTGCATGGTTCATAAAGAACCAGGTGACTGATTACACTGCTAAAATGAGAGGGTAAATGAGAAAACATTTAACTAACCACAGGAAACCTAATTACAATCAAAATCGAGTTATATTTTCTCCTAATTTCTGAAATATTTGGCATATGGGAATTATTTTTGCATCACTAGCTGTAATTGTTTCTAAAGTATATATAAACCTTTTCACAGTTGCAAGTTTCAGCATCAGATGGGAGAATCATCTCAGGCAAAGCCTCAGTTGCAATGCTACAAATCCTGGATGCTCTAGGGGTGTAGCCTCTCAGCTCAGTCCATTCTACAGTCCATGCTTTCCTCAAGTGCAATTCCGAATTCAAGTATATGTGTTTTGGATTTCCCAGCACAGTGGGTTCAAATAGCTGGGCAGAACTATGTTTTAGGTCCAGGAAAAACAGTCATATAGTGTCATGACTGTGACCTCTACCAAATGACTATCTGTCAAGAACCTAATGGAATCTCATTCATATAGCTACAGTGATGTTTTTAATGAGGCAGAACTTAACTCCAGCTTGGTAGTAAAGCACAGGACTTCCTCTGCATGCTCCACACAGTGCTGAAGAGCAGGAAGTTGGATGTGGTGAACTTAGGGACAAGTGTGTGTCATAGGTGTAGGAAGTTTCCCACTGGTACTGTGACTGTGGAGGCCTTTCCTAAATGGCTTCTGAGGTACTGCCCTCAAGATTGTGAAGGTAAACCCTGCTCAACCACGCTGACAAAGCTTATTATAAGGCAGATGAGCAATGTCACTCTGACATTAATGCTCAAGATACCTTGACTTAGTATCTTGATCAACAAAAATAAAAGGGATTTCTCTAGGATGTGTTAACTCCTGTGTTAGCCCCCTTGCCCTTGGCAACAGCAGCATCTGTTTTCTCTCAGCCAAAGCAAAACCATAGTATTTGTTTTTTCAGGGAGTGAATACTGAATTGCCTAGAAAGACCATTTCTGGATGAGAGGGTTGAGGACCCACAGGCATCCTCGGATTCAGTGATGCCACTGTGTGGAAAAGGAAACTGACTATCTATTTTTCCAAAAAGTGAGGATAGTATTGGCCTTCTCTGTGCTCCCCTGACCTGTCGTATTGTTGTCCAGGAGGTGGCAGGGTACTCACTAGGAGGTACCCTGAGAGCAGCTGAACAGCAAGGACACAGGCCACTAGCAGTTCCCATTCGTGCAGGAGTTAGGACACTAGCCAGCCTGATCAAGAAACTTACGGGACTCTGGCACCCTCAAGATGCTGCTTCAGTACATCCTTGCATCAGGGGCTGACCCTTGGTTTTCCATGCAGAGCATAAAACCCATCCCAGGCGGGCAAGAATTCCTGTTGATGGAGAGAACACAAATACACACAATGCTTTGCCTGCGCATAAAGATAAATTATGCTTTGCATTTTTAGTCAGCTGTGTCTTTCTTTTTAATTGCTTTTTATTCAGATCTGAGATGCTTTTCATTAATTCTGAATCCCCTTGGCAATGGCTTGCTAAAATCTATGAAGGGTGTGTAAGAGCAGACTTTTTGATCTGATAAAAGACACAAAAAAATCGCTTGCCACGTGCACCATTTGTATCAGAGGCTATTGAAGAGACTGAATGCATTTCAGTATCTTCATTGAACTTGATGTCACTTTTATATTTCCTCATTCTGTCTGTTAAGTTTCAGGGGAAGCCAAATTCCTCCACTAAGGGGAGAGTATGGAGTAGTTGGCAGTAATAAGACTTCAGCCAGAGGATGACAAGTGAGCCAAAGAAGCCCAGCAGCAATGCTTGTAAGAATAGTGTGTCACGGAGATCATTTTAAGGCTGTTATTGATTAGGGGAAGATGAATGTGTCTTTTAATGGTATTCTTTGGTGTATCATTGATCTTCATAGAGCCCTACCAAGCTGCCTTCGGGTGCTTCACTGAGAGCACCATATGTTGTAGCCTGTGGCTGTGCGGTGATAAATTACACAGCACCAAGCTGCTACTGAGTGCTTCCCTCTCCCTTCAGGCTTTTCCCCAAAAACCTGCTTGCTGCGCTGGCCCAGCAGCCAGTGCTGAACTTGTACACAGCTTCTCTTTGTTTTCTTACATCTCTGGTTGGGCTCATGAATGTGCTGTTGTGACAGAGTAAAGCTTCTGAAATTTAGTTGGAGAGTAGTAAGAGAGTGGCTTGCCCCTTCTATACAATGAATTGCTTGGAAGTTATGTTTTCTGTTTGTATTTGTTCTCAAGTAGCAGGGGGTGCTTCAAAACAAACATTAGGATTACAGCTGTATCGATCTCCTGGACTGATCGGGCTGACCTCTCTATCACAGTAAGAAGGTAGCAGGTGTGTTCCTGAAGGCAGTCCCTAGCAGGAATGGCATTCAGTCCCAGGCACAAAATTTTTCAAACAGATTATAAGCATCTATTCTAAATGTTAGTATGTTTATATAAAATCTGATTAAAGAACATTTTAAACTTTGTGAACCATAATTATTTCTAAACGGTGCTTTCCTTCTGTTTGGGAAGTCTTGTGTTTCATGTGGCACGAATAAATAAACATTGTGCAGAATGGCTCCATGAAGAACCCATACTGCAGAATTTAAAAAATGTGATCATTTGCGCTTTTTCTTGTTACGGCAGCTGGGTAACTCACATGATGAAATTTAATGCTTCTTTATATGCAGTAAAAATTCATGCCAGCCATTCGATAACAAATATGTTTTGTGTTTTTTCTTGCCATGACATAGAATGAGGCTGTTTCTGAAAATCTTTTAGTTGAGTGCTGTGCATATGCAGAATACTAAATATGCATGTATTCTGGAAGCACCTCTTTTTAAGAAAAATGTCAGATTTTTTTCTTAGTTTTTGTTGTCTTCATTCTAATGCATCAAAAAGCTACCACAAATCACACAGATGCATTTATTTGTGCATATTTTGCATTAATGTAGCTTTGAGACATACTCTTTCACGAGAGAATGCATTTAGTATGAATGCTTAAATAAAACTTTTCTTACCCATGAAAGGTAATTAGGTGTGGAGCTCCCAGAAGTGTACTGTTGTGTTATAGCTAATGACTATGAAAATACCAGGACAGTTTTAAAAGGTTAAACTGGTCTGTGCTGTCTATATTGATACTCCCAAGTAACTTACTGCGTTGACATTAATTATTTTGGGGTCTAAGTGAAATAATGGAAGCACTCAAAAAGTTGTACTCCTTTCCCTTTTTTAATTTAAAAATGTAATCATAGACCTTAAAAAACCCCAAAAACATAATCTTTAAAATTTTTTTAAAATGTGATTAATTAAACATTTTTCTCATTAGTGAGAAAAGCCACAATTATGGCATAGTTCAGGTGTGATTTAAGTTCTTTGTCTCATCTTCAGGTGAGGCGTAATCTCCCTAATGACTTTTGGGGGCTCATGGCAAACCATGCCTTCTGTGCAATAAGGAGAAATAATTCTTCATGGGATCAAAGACAGTACAATTATGCTTAATATATACTAACAAAGTGTAACAGGATCTCCCCACAGTCAGTGCCAGTGTGGCTCAGGCTGGAGTGGCACCTCCTCACTGCTGGTTCCTCACTGGTTGCAGTTACCCTGCAGGATTACCCCAATGGTGAGTGCCCGAGGCTCAGATTTGGTTCTGCCATCTTGCTGTGCAGCCTTTTCAGAGGGAAGTAGTTTGCTGCTGCCCAAAGGCTTTCTCTAGTCACCATTTCAGCCAAAACACATGCTAAAACATAGGTATTTTAGATCTTCCTTCAGATTTCTGCATTCCAGAGGACAAGGTCTTTGTTGAAGGTAAGCTCAGTTGTCTGGAAACAACCCAGAGATCCATGTGGTATCTCCAGATTTAAAACAATGCTGGGAAGCAGAGGGTGTTGCCCCCAAAATACTTCCTGGGTTTAAGTAAGGACTGCTGCAATCAGGACTCTCTCTTCTGAATTCATCTCACTTTTTTCTTCCACTAGGACTTTTTTCCCAAGAATTCCTTGACACTTCAAGTTGCAAATCTGCAGACTCTGGTACATAAGCTTTTCTTGGTGACATGTTTATTGATCTTAGTTGTACTGCATCTCTAAAGGTGGGCAAGTTTGGCGTATTTGCATTATCAGTCTAATCTAAAGCCTTCTGACATAACCAGAGTGAGTTTCTCCCAAGTATTCAAAAGAAGAAATACTCCATGTCTTATAATTCTGTAGATGTGATGAGTTCTTCTAATTACGACTTTTTTCTGTGCTTCTGTCTGTAAATGACATGTTGAGGGAAGGCTGTGCTAAATTTTTGCAGTTTGGCACATGTTCCATGACTATTCTTATCTCTTTTAAAATAACTAAAAAGATAAATAAATTGTTCAATAATCCAGGCTTGGCTCTTACATCAGGTTTGTCCCCTGCACTCATGATCTTCCCCCTGTTAAGTGACAATTTAATTATCCTGATGGGTAGTGGTGAATACACAGTGCAAGGTGACTTGTCAGGTAATCTCATGTGTATTAGAGGGAAATGCAAATACTAAATGTCAGTTCAGAAAGCTGAATTATGCTACACACCCAGTGGGTTGCCAGGACAGGCGAAATGCCTAAGTGGTTGGTTCCATCATACCCTTTTTTCCTCTTGTGTCTTCTCCAGGTTTCACATGAGGGGAAGGCAGAGCTCTTTCACTAGAGGCCCTAGAGGCAGCACACACAGGGAGCACCGAGATGCTGGGTGGGCAGTAGAGAGTTGTCTGCCATTCTCCAGTGATACTCAGTGCCCTTGGCTTCTGCACATCTTGAGGGTTCCAGGATAAAGGAGGGTTCTTCAGTAAACCTACTGAATTAAGGGGTGTTGTCCCACATGCAGCTTCCAAATTCCACAAGAATTTTGAGTTCTTGAAAGCACTGCCTATTTTCTTTCAGCCCATACCTGAATCTTCCTTGAATTTGACTTTTGCTGGCTGTTCTTCATGCAGCACCAATGGAACTTTGGGTGATGGAAGAAGCTAGTCTTTCAGGGTCCAGCAGGATGTTTTTTCCTTTGCTGTGGAAAGGAAGTCTTTCATCTCAGTGAAAGTATTCAAACCGAGATCTTACAAAGGATAATCTCTACTCCCAGCAGGACTCCCTGTGCCTGCTTTCTGAACAAGCCAGCTCAGAAACAAACAGAAGGCACGGGTTTTATGTTCAGCAGTGCTTTGTGAATTTTTTTAGAAATGGGATAGTTTCTGAAATTATAATAATACTGTGAATTGTTTTAGAGCAGAAAGTAGATGTTGGTTGTTCACAGAGGCTGTCAGGACTAGTATCATTGGCATCTTTTTGGCTGAGCAGCAAGACAATGGGGAACCAGGGAAAATCGGTCTTCAACTTCTAAATATTGCAGTACTCCAGCCAGGACTTAAGACATCATCTCACAGCTCTGCAGAGCTCTCAGAGCTCTTGCTCAGTCTCTATCATACTGTTTCTTTCAGTCACTGAACCACAAAGTGAACGTTTCCCCAGTTGTCCTCCTGAAAGGGTTCTCTTCAGTCTGCTTGGCCAGTCTGGACGTGGGTGAACCCTGCGCCTGGGAGGATAATTCTATGTAGTGGGAGGTGGTGTTTTCTGGTGACAGCTGAGTCTGCATGTCTGTCTATTTGTGCTCACTTTCAATCCACAAAATGACAGGGAAAAAAGTCTGTATTGCTAAGCTACAAAACTAGTAATTGCAGATTTATATGAGAGAAAATTATTGCCTGACAATGCATTTGTGATCTGAAGGGGTGCTGTGCTCAGTTCCTGAAGCAGTGGGAGATGGGATCACATTGCTTTGCTTTGCAATGGCTCAGTTGCGTAAAAACGTTTCCTATTCAAGTACTTCCGAATCAGCCTGTACCTCTCTCACCAGCAAGAGTCGTATTTTCTTTCTTCTTTTTGTTTTTGTTTTTCTTCAATGGCATCTGCCCAAGACTGACTTTCACCTCTGTGACAGATGGAGTGGTGGTGGAAGCTGCATCCATTTCAACATGCCCACAGCAGGTAATAGGGCAAGAAGACTCTGCCTCACTCATTTGTGGGCATATTTTTAGACAAATTCGCTGCTCGTATGTGGGACTAGATTTTCCAAAGGGTGCTGGGTCCTTCCGGAAAAGAACTGGGTGCCTGCTCTCAGCCTGGCAATGCCCCTTCCATGCACTGCAGCACCCTGCAGTGCCCAGGAGTGTGTCTGGCAAAGGCAAAGGGTTTATCTCCACCTGGACGGGGAGCTGATGGGACCACACCAGAGCGCTGTTAGATTTTACACGCAGCAGTGCCCTCTACCCTTGTCTGTGTGACTGCACGGCCTCTGGGCTTGTGTGAGTGACAGCAAAAGATAAAGATTCAGGGTAGCCACCAACGTCCTCCCTGGTCAGAAGCATTATCCACAAGGAGCCCAAAATTTGTTGAGGAGGTCACCCTGCAGATTATTTCTCTACATTGTCAGGCAGTAATTTTCTCTCATGTAAGTCTGCGGTTATTGGAATTTGTAGCTTAGCAATACAGCCAGGTTTTACCTGTTAGTTAACAGATTGAATGTGCACACAAAGTGGGCTTGAACTGGAAGAAAGTTTTCAGCGTTGGAAGCGTGGAGGGAACCAGATGACTGGTCTGTTCTCCTGCAGTCTGCAGTGAACAAAAAGCTTGGGGCAAGGAGAAGAAATAGCTAATGCCAGCTCTGCTGTCTCAGCCAGCAAGGCAGCCTGTTAGCAAAGCTCCTAAGCTTTTCTGCTGGCATTATATAAAAACATACCGCTGTGGCTGAGAATTATTAACATCCAGTTGTGTGGCCTCTGCATACCTGCAATGAAAGGGAATGAAATAAAAGTAAGATAAATCACTTGTCTTTGTGATTTTTTTCTTTAAAAAGTGCAAGCAGGTGTTCATGCCAACATATTCTAGTCTATGACCTTTAGTTTAAAGGATTTATTTTGCATTATTCCTTGCTTTACAGCTTTAAAGACATAGTAATGAGGTACTCTCTGTGCATCCTCCTACTCAGAGAAGCTATATTGAGAAGTACAGCTGCAGCCAGCGGGGTGTTAATCACCACTTACCGACAGGCAGGACTAACACAGGCAATTGGAGAGTGTGCTAATTTTCGATAGGACATCTACTCTTGCCATCCTGTCTCCCATTAATAGGATAACGTTTGAAACACTCAAGCGTGAGCAATTTTACCACAGAGAATAGATTTATGTAAACAAACATTATTTGGGGGTGAAAATAGCCAAGGCATTAACTTGATAAACATGGCAGTTCTGATGACAAGAATGCGAGAGGAATACGGCAGTTTTCTGTGAGACACGGAGTGCCACCCTCAGCCTGGGATGGTGGGCTTGGTGAGCTGCGGGCTGGCTAACAGTAACGTGAGATTTCCCTGCACTCCACCAAGCTGAGGGATTTACTGTCTTCCCACCTCTTGCTGCTGGCCTTGATAGTAGGGAGTTTCAGTGTCTAGTGTCGCTTCAGACAACTATCATTAGGACAGAGGTTGTCCAAGATAATAATTAAATCCTTGCACCAGAGTCCCATCACAGTGTTATCTCCTACAAATTATGTCGTCTTCTGGATCGTCACAATTTGCTCCTTGATAAATTTTCATTTTTTAAAAAAACCTGCTTCCATTAGGGATAACATTACAAGCACAAAGGAACGCATTAATTTCGGATCTGTATTACCTTTTCCAGTATTACTCAAAATTTAGATTGTCTTGAGTGCCAGGGGACCAGTATGATGGATCCCAGTGACTAATCGCAGTAGGATAAGAGGTTATTACATCCCAAAGAATTATGAGTCTCATAAAATATTATTAAAAGTTAATGTGTTTGATTTTTCTCTTAAAATTATTCAAACAATTTTACTATCACTGGGTAGCTGACAATTTGCAAGAGGGTAATCAGAAAATATTCCAAGGAAAAGGTGAATGCATAGCTTTTAGATTGTTTCATTATGTGTTATTTTACATTTGTTATGACTTTTAAACTTAATTATCTCACTGGGTAGATAGTGATGCACTTGGTGATTTGCCAGGCGCCAAAATATTAAAATATAATGACTCATAGTGGAATATATGCATGCAGATATTTTCAGTGTTATTGCTTGCCTTTTAAAATATTTAGATCCAGAGCATGAATTGACACTAGCTCTCTCTTTGTTTTAATAGCTCTTTAAATAGGAAGAGAAACACCCATTTTAAAGAGAAACAAGAAGATGGCTAAAGAGCTTTGAACCTCTCATGATGGTGCTTTGGCTTCTCTTGGCTTGCCCTCATCTTAAGCAATTAGATGATTACATATATCAAACCAACTCCCAGATCCAATTCAATGAACATTTGTTTCTCAAAAAAACACCCAGAAGTCTGAGTGAAATTTGATGAGTGAATCTCCTTTTCTGATATTTTTATTATTTGCATGTGTACTGGATGTTCTATGTTTCAGAGACTGCTCCTAATCTTTTTATGATGAAGTCTTTTGATTTGCAAGTGAGAAGAGGAAAAAAAATAACCCTTCAACATGAAGCATTTTGCAAGCTTCTTTTCTACAGTTTTGTCTTTAAAAGGCAGCGAGAAATAGGTTAGGCAAGTTACATTATCTCCTGTGCTTCAAATCTAATTTATAAATGTATTGAATGTGATAAGCAGAGAGGTGGGGTGGTGCTGGCCTTTTTGTCTTCATGACAGATCATGAATGGTGCAAGGAAAATACTTCGGGTGTGAATATCCAGTACTCTCTCATCTACCATCTCTTCTTTAATCAGAATACTATGAAATAAAAGTGGCTTTTTTGTCTGTAAGTAGTTGGTGGTTTTGGAAAGACCTATTGATGGATCAGGAGTGGCCAGAGACATAGGGAAGCTGGATGCAGTTTTTCTCTCTCCCATGGGCTCCTTTGCGTGATTCTGAGATTATTTGATCTCTTTCTAAAACCTAGAATGATAATACATTCCTACTTGGATGGCATGGCACATCTACTCTTTGGACTTAAATACTGTGATGGCTGGATGCATACAAGTGTCTGGATAGGTCATAGCATGGGCATCGGTTTTAGCAGCGTGCAGTGCACCAGCAGAAGTTGCTATTGAGTCTGGAGGTGTTGCATCCTCCCACAGAAAATCTCCTCCATTTGCTCCTGCTTTAATCCTTTCCCCTTTCTACAGAGCTAGTGTACATGCTGTGATTGAAGTAATTAATGTCAATCATTCAGTGGACACAGAGGATGGCATGCATAGGAAGACCTAAGGGGAATTAGAGTTGCACAGACCTTCAGCAGCAACAGATTTCTCTTTGCTGGCTGAATGTTGGTACTTGGGAATAGGCAGGTAAAAATAGATCCAGAGGACAGATAAAAGACTACATTTACAGCAGCTGAAGGATATGACAGTTTAAAGCAATAGGTTTTTACTTTGTGTAACAGCCCTGCCATATTTTGAGATGCTTATGGAGAAGGTATTGCTTTGGCTTGCCTCTCAGCCTGCAGGTTCTTGGCTCCCTTATACTTACAGTTTATAGTTTGATGTGGAACTGAAACTGAAAAAAAAAGAGGTGTTTTAGAGAGAGGAAAGGATACAGTGAATGAAGGTGGGATTTCCTCTGACACAGTAGTATCTGAACCAGAAGAAAGCTGATTCACCTTCTCTAACTTAACCCTGATGTACCGATTTGTCTGGGACCCCTTTCTGATGCAGCAGGCTCGCTCTCATGGTGGCCAGCATAACAAAACTGTTGCATTGGCCTTGTGAGGAGGAGATGCTGCTCCAGATTGTGTTGGGTGTTAGCAGCATTTGAAGGCTGTGTGATCACTCTGGCATCAGCTTAACTGTGCTTCAAAACCTGCTTTGTACCAAGCCCGGTACTGTTGGCTACAGGTCAGCCTCACTGTTAGCGACAGGATTCATAACTTGTGGTAGCACGGCAGCTTATCACGGGGGAGGGCTGCACTCTGCTGAGATAAATTACAGTGCCAGCAGGCAGGAACTGATGCCAGTGATTAAACCCATCGCCTGCTCTCACCACTATTCAGAAAAAGAGAAAAGATTTTTGCATGTGGAAACCTGACAAGGAATTATAGAAGGAAATAAATAAAAAAGACACTTTTTTTTTTCTTCTTTTTGGTTTCATTTGATTCCATATCCTCTTTTGAGGTATTTCTGAGGCGGTGTATGCTCCGCTGAGCAGTAGAGTGTTGTTTGGCAGGTGTCACCAGGTGGCACTGCTTTCAAAATGTCATTGTGTGCTAGGAAAGGCAGAGATTGGCATCTCTTTCCTGCTGACATTTTAATACACCTTTCTGATGAGGCCATCGCTGTGTGAGAGGCCGCAGAGTTTGCTTTCGGCCGCTATCTTTGATTGAAGTTGCTCCCTGGGAACAGGGCATTGGCGTTTGGCTGAGTGTCTTGAAAGAAGGGATCGCCTGCGTGTTATTTATGACAATCTCCGCTCCAGGATGAGTGTCTAAATGTAAATTACTCAATTTGCGTTTAGAGTATATCCACTCTGATTTCTCCTCCGCTGAGAAACCAGTCTGCAGGGTGCTGACATCTGCTAGCATTCAGAAAGGAAGCAACACATGTTCCTAGAAGTTAAAAATGGAAGAGACATATTGCATTTTCTAACATTGTTTTTCCCTCTGCTACTGCCAGGGTTTATTCCCAGTGCTTAGATCTGGTTATTCTTAATACAACTCCAAGTGGCTCAAGTTAGTGCAGTTGCCATAATTTCTCAGAGCAAATACTGCCGCCACCATCCAGATATCTTTTTTTTCTGTTTCATTTACAAGGGTTATAAATTTTTGTCATGTCTTTCCTTACTGCTTAGCCATTTACTTTTCCCTAATTGATTCTTTCCCTGCTTTGTTTGTGTGTTTTAAATTGTAAAGTTTTAAACTGCATCATTTTTAAGGGATCCCATTCCACAACCATTAACATTAAGGAATGCTCTGGTCAGCACTGGTGGGACCACATCTGTGGTGGGATGGTGTATCCAGCTCTGAGCTCCCCAATATAAGACATGGGCATACTGGAGCAAGTTTAGTGAAGGATCACTAAGATGATTAAGTTCTGGACCACTGGACTTATAAGGAGAAGCTGAGAGAGATGAGACTCTTTGGCCTTGGAGCAGTAAAGACTCAGCAACGAAGACTCAGGAGTTTCCAACACGTACAATACCCAAAGGGAGAATGCAAAGAGGGCAGAGCCAGGCTCTGCTCAGTGGTGCCCAGGAACAGGACCAGAGGCAATGGGCACAACCTGAAACACAGGAAGTGTTTCCTGAACATCAGGAAGCACTTTTCCACTGTGAGAGTGACAGAGCACAGGCACAGGCTGCTCAGGGAGGTTGTAGAGTCTCCATCTGTGGAGATACTCAAAACTCAACTGGACATGGTCCTGAGAAAACTGCTGTAGCTGAATTTCGCTGTCGTCAAAATTCAAGAATAAGGAGTTAATGTAGTCCAGCTACATAGATTTACTCCTGTCCTGTCAAAATTTGGCTGTCATATCCTCCAATTTGTTAGTATTTTTTCTTATCTCAAAATGTTGTCATTGATTTGAGACATTAATATGCTTCAGTGAGCAAAGTCATACCATACAATGGGATATTTCTTGCTGTGAAGGAACAAATTTCCCTTTTTTTGCCAAAATATATGTGTAAAAAGCACTTCTCATATTATTCCATATTCATAGAATCATCATGGAGTGGTTTGGGTTGCAAGGGTCCTCTAAAGATCATATAGTCTCAACCCTGCTGCCATGAGCACGGATACCATCCACTAGGTCAGGTTGCTAAGGGCCCTATCCAACCTGGATATTTCTAAGGCCTAAAATGTTTCCACCCCATAAAATACTTGTTTCAGAATAAATTTTTCTTCATGCATTTCTATACTTTTTTTAAAATAAATTCTTTCAAGTATCTTTATATTGTTTTCATGAAGTTAACTAGTATCTTCCAAATTACTGTCATTGTCACAATTAGTCCACTTGCTATCTTTTTTCTTAAAGCATTTCATCATCATATATTTTACTGGATAACATTGCATCCAATAACATTGATCAAAATAGCACCCATTATGAATTCCTCCTTGCAGTATTTCCAGACTTGATGTTAATTTCTACTTTTTTCCCTATCATTTAATTACCAATCTGTATAACCATGTCAACAGCTGAGAAATGTTAGCGTTTTTTCATGATTTTATGTGACAATATTAGATTTTGCAGCAGTTTGTATAAATGATTGCAGTCCTTTCATATCTGAACTGTGGTGACTGAAATGCCTGCAATTATCTACTGTGCAAGAAGCCAGTCGCCTTCTACTGGCATCTTAGACACCCATTTAAAAGCCTGATTTCCATCCTGTTTATAATACTCACGGTGTGTGAACTTAAAATTTATGGGCAAAATTGCTATCACTCATCAAGCCCTAAGCCCAGGCAGCCCAGTACTGCACTTCTCAAGGGAACCCCTCAATGTTATTGGTTCTTACTGGAAGCAGAAGGAACTGAGTAGCTCCACACCTACCAAGCACATGCCAAACGGCATCATGATGTTCTCTGCCAAGTGACAGCAAAGAGCAGGTCTTGGCAAAAGCTCTGACACAAAAGTTTGAAAAATTAATTGGGCCGTCATTTATTTTGAATGATAAGGCAATAAACCAATGGCTCAGCAGATTGCTATGGAGCCACACTTATGAAGCTGGGGAACTCAGTCCAGCAATGAACCAGGACAAGTAGCACTCAGAGAGACATCTTTTGAAAGTCAGCATTTTGTAAAATAAACGATGCAACTGAGTAATTTTTCCAGCAATGTAATGTGTGTTACCTGGGGAAAATGTCTTTCCAGCTGGCCATCAAAGACCGTGACTGGTTGCCATGTTGTTCACCAATTGCTGTAAGGAAAGAAGCATCTATTAAGTGCAGGCATCATTCTGTGTGCTGACTGTCAGTCACTGAGCTGCATTTCATCAGAGCTCACTGACATCAAGAATTATGATGGTGGCTGTGGCAGGGGGTTGCCAGCAAAAGTGAATATAACTGTGTGGAGCCCAACTGGAACAGCCTTTCGGAGACAAACTCATTCCACGTTTTGAAGATAGCTGTCTTAGGAGGGGACAAATCATCTCTGAAAGTACCTGCCTTTCTCTTCTTACTGCAGATGAACTGCCAGAGGCTAGGAATTTCACACTGACTGACAGCAGGTTGAATAGGTCTTACCCTAGATGTCCTGTGAGCAGGGGTAGGTGTCAACAGAAGTCGAAAGGCTGTGTGTTAAATTGAAGATGCTTTGAATGTGTTTGCACTGACTATTTTCATTCTGTAACATAGATTAGAAATAGGGGATGCTGACATTTTAGAGATAAGCGGTAAAGAATATCTATGTTTGGATATATGGTACCTGTTTTCTATTCCCAGTGCCAAACTCCTCAGAGGAAGGTTTTTATCCACATAATGAAATAAAATTAAAATGTCAAAAGACTAAGGAAGACCGGACACAGCTGTTCTCAAACCATGGAGTAGTGGACTAGCAGAGAGCACTCACAAAACTCCAGAGCAAGGACATTTAAAGCAAAAACCATTTACAGAGACCAGTTATTTCAATGGTTCACAGCAAAACACAGGCATGGTAATTCTGAGCTCACAACTGGGAAAAGTGAGAAGAACTTTGACCAACAGAGTCTGTAAATCTCAGAAGAGTTCTCACAAAAATCAGTATTTCAATTTACTGGAGTTCAAGAAAGAAGGAGAATTTCAAGTGTTCAGTAGTATCCTACAGCCTTCAAAGACCAGAAGAAATTTTTTTTAGAAAAGTGAAGATTTTATGGAATTATTGTGTCCAAAGAATCTCCAAAGCTTTGACTGCCTGAAAAAAAAAGCTATCTCCAGTCACTGAAAAAGAAGAATTCAAATATCAGATATAATCTTGTTCATAATCATTGATACTATATCCCACAGAGTCACATGATTTTGTTTTGGACATATTTCAGTATTTTCAAGATCAAAAATATTAATTTTATCTGAAAAGTTAAACTGAAGAAGTCTATCTTCTTGAAAGGGCACTGGCTTGCCCTCTCCTGGTTTACCTTTGCACAGATGCTGCTTGATGAGTCAGGGACACAGTGCCTCACTGGGGTTCCCCAGCCTTTCACCTCTGCATTTTAGCCTTGGCTCTTGCAGGTGTTTGGACAAAAGCAGATCTCCTGTAACCTTTTTTTCTCTGCTCCTGTTAGAGATAATGTCTCCATCTCACAGAATTTCAAGGCCTGAAGCAGTCAGCTTTCAAACTCAAACGAATGAAAGACATCTCCAGAATTGAAACACTGTTGCAACAATTATTTATTTACTCATATTTACATAATTTACTTGCACTTTGACTGAATAAACCCTTGTTGGAGAAAATAACACCGTGATTGCTTAAATTCTGAGCATGCATAGTCCACTTATCATCCAGCTAATTTACTCTGCTAACAACTGTCTCACTGCATAATGAATTAGACAATACCTTTTTTAATGTCCACAAATAACTGAAGTCCTGGTTCAGCAAGGCAGTTAAAGGCTGTCCTTATTCAGCAAAGTGCACAGACGCCCCTTTAACTTTGTACAAGGTGGTGATGGTGACAAGATGGCCAACTGGTGCCCATCTAATTGAGCTGTTATTTTTGTCTTCAAGTAACTTTGCCTATAAACTTGTGCCCATTAGTGAGTAAAAAGTGCTAGGCTAAATTTAAAATAAAGTTTTCTGTGTAGTGTAAAAGTATGTTTTTAAAGGATATTAATGTTACTTGTTGGCTGACTGACAATACCTATTTCATCCATATGTCCCCTGGATAAAAAAGGAAAAGTTTGTATTATTTATGGGTGTATCAAATATTCATTTTGTATTAGGCATTTTTTCCTTATCAACTATTTGGAGACAGTTTTTGCACTCAAGAATACATTTCTTCATGAGAAATAGGTGGACAAAAAGAAATTATTTTTCTGTTAATTGTCCATTACCTGTGTCTTAGTTATTCTGAGCATCTGCCACTAAGTGGTGGCTATGAAAACACATTGCTGCCTTATTAATGTCAGTCATTTCCTCATTAAGATTTGTACTGCCTGAAATACACAATGAAAAATGTGAGACTGCCATTTCCAGATAAAAAGTGAGAGAGTGACGTGGTTTAACACCAGCTATCAACAAAGCCCCATGCAGCTGCTCACTCACTCTCCCACCAGTGGGATCAGTGAGAAAATCGGAAAAGTAAAGCAAGGAAGTCCATGGGTTGAGATAAAAAGGGAAAGCAGAAGCCATGCACACAAGCAAAACGAGACAAGGAATTAATTTACTGCTTCCCACAGGCAGGCAGGTGTTCAGCCACCTCCAGGAGAGCAGGGCCCCATCACATGTAATGGTAATTTGGGAAGACAAAACTCTGTCACTCCAAAAGCCGCTCCCTTCCTTCTCCTTCCGTCACTTTACATACTGAGCATGATGTCATATGGTCTGGAATATCCCTTTGGTCAGTTTTCGTCCCCTGTCCTGGCTGTGTCTCCTCTCAGCCTCCCAGGCATCCCCAGCTTCCTTGCCAGTTGGCAGTATGAGAAGCAGAAAAGGCCTTGGCTCTGTGTAAGCCCAGCTCAGCAATAACAAAAACATCTCTATATTATCAGCCCTGTGTTCAGCACAGATCCAAAACACAGCCCCATAGCAGCCACCATGCACAAAATTAACTCTCCCCAGCTGAAACCAGCACATTCCACTCCTTACTCCATACCATTTGCATCATGCCCAGGTACCACACTATTCAATACAACTTCATTAGTCACCACCCCCCCTTCCCATCCTTTGATATAATAAGCAGATATCGTTCTCTTAGTCCATGGACCACCCTTGCAAAATGTCCATAAAATGTCCACAGAATGTCTGTTGAATTGTCTGTTGAACTGAATGTCTGTGGGAAGTGGAATGTTTAGTAGTAATGGTTTTCAAAACAACAACCATTTCATTGTCCTGGGCTGTGCACACTTGAAATAGGTACATATAACAAGACTCTAAGGTAGATAAATTACAAAATCTTCAAGATGCTGATATTTTAAAGTATTGTTCCAGTTCAGAATTCCAGATGAAATAGAAAAGGGGTGGCCTGTTTTACAAAGTCATTGGTATTAAGGAAGTCTTCTGGGGTCCCAAGCCATAAGGAGTGAATATCAAGTCTGGGAATCTCATACTCAAAACCTGGCTCGATTCTGTCATTGGAAGCCATAGCTGTGATTTGTAAGGTGTCTAAGAAGTCTCTGTGCATGTGCATTACTGTTGCCTACTTTAGGGAGCCTGAGAAGCCCCATGAGTTCCTCTTGGGTAGCACAAGTGGGAAACACCGTCCTTCAGGATCCTTGTGGCACACACAGTACCTGCAGATGTGAGTGCCACACCAAATAGCAGTCGGGCCTGTTTTTGTCAAAAGCTGGTCGTGGTGTGTAGGAACTGAGGGATGTTTCTTCATTTTCTTCTATAGCCTACGAGATTCAAGCTTGCCTCTCCCATTGCTCATGAGATCATGGCAGCTGTGTACTTCCTGTCTCTTCAAGGAAGGAATTTGTCCCCAGTCTTTGGTGATGTTTCCTTTTGACTCAAAAGAAATCAAGATTCAGTGTGCAAAAGTGCAAGGATATGACTGTAATGGGAGTTGTAGGAAATATTAATCAAAAAAAATTTAGTACAAGGATGATTGTGATAGTAAAAGCAATGAGGAGATGCGATATTCTGTGCCTGAGCTGAGTCTGTGCAACCTGCTGTAAATAAAACACTGAACTATGGGCTTTCAGACGATGATAAAAAGAAATATTGAATATTGAACAGGCATCTCACTGAGAACTGCCTGTTCTGTGCACTGAACAAAGCAGGGGTTCTATGGAAAAATAATAATTTTTATTGCAAATAAGTAGGGTGTTATAGTGGCAAAATAAAAGCTGCACAAATAATATTCTTTCTGGCATTTTCCAGCTCTGAGTATTCACCTTGTAACAGAGGCTTTTATACATTACTTTTCTCATGGAATTGATGCACTTTTGTAATTAAATATATTGTACTCCTTTAAATGTTATGTGTGATATTCAACATTTAAGGAATTTAATATTTTAGTTGTGTCATTTACTTTCAATCACATAGTTCTAGCAGACTGAAGCGAGGAAATGTGCATTATGTGGAGAGGCTTGCAGCGGTTCGGTAAGTTGGGACAGACACAGAAGAAGTGCTCAGGGCAGCAAAATGAAGCAGATCATCCTGGTGTGTTTGCACATTCATAAATCCACAGTAACTCCTGCATGTTTGTAACAGGTTAGGTATGAAGGCCACAATTGTTTTTTCATTGACCATTCAGTCAAACTGGCTTTAGATAGCCTAGTACGTGCTCAAAAGCAGGGCTGAACTCTGAAGCAAATTGCTCCTCTGACATAAGCTCACTGTGCCAATTCAAGCTGTCCAGAAGGAGTCAGTGAATTGTTTTTGTGCCATACCAGGCTATTTTGTTCTGCATCTGCCTGTGTCCATCAGCTATCACACATGAACACATAAAATCAGTGGAGGCTGCTATGTACTTTAGCTAATTCACGTTGCCCAGATTTGCCCTGGGTCCTATCTGCAGTGCCAGGCCATGTAGCCACGCACAGACCTGGAATGGAGCGGCGGCGGGGTAGCCAGGATGGGCTGAGCCATTTTTCAGCCTACCTGAAGATCTCAGCTGCCCTCCTGCGCCGTGGCCTCAATGGGATGCTCCTGTCTTCTGTGCAGAGCCTCAGCAGTCAATTCCTGCATTCAGTCTGTTTCCATGGTTCATTTCTCTTTCAGAGCTGACATGCTGTTTGATGTTGCCTCCTACCAACCCTTGGTAATAATATATTTTCTGATAGTCTCTCCTTAAATGAATGGAAAGCGTTCATTTTTAAAAGCAGTAAAGAACTGCCATTTGTAACACCCACGTCCATTTTTAAGAAAACAGAAAACAGATTTCTTATTGAAGGTGAGAGAACATTTTCTATGGCAAGCATGACATCCAGATTCTTCCTTACGCATATGACTAAAACAGTACAGATTTTAAAAAAAATTTATTTTGCTTTGATTTAACTCATCAACATGTGAGATACTTCTCTCATCAATGTCAGGGAAAAAAAGTATGGGTATGTGGGTGGCTTGAAGTAGCACAAGGATGGCTAAGCTGAGTCAGACCAAAGGTCCATCTAACCTAACACCTTGCCTCCAGAAATGGAGAGTCCAAGGAGGATAAGAACAAGGCAAGCGTGTAATGATGATACCCCTGAATATACTCCCCTGGTCGAAAAATTCAAGGCTTGAGAATTTCTTGGTTATTAGAGATTTCTCTGTATTTAATAGATTTTGGTGGGTTTATCTGCCGTGAACTAGTCAAGTAGCTTCTTCAACACCTTTTTAGTATGATATTTTTCATTCAGCTGTTTTTATAGAACATGAGTCTCCTAAAGCCTTTTTAGGAAGCCAAAGCTAAGTCCAGGCTAGGTTTAACACAACAAAGTCCAATTGCAATACTATAATCTTATAACTGCCTTAGGATATCTGGCACTGAAAGTTACATCAGTGCCACATGCCATATGCTGAATGATGGGGTTATGCCAGTATAAAACTCTAAATAACAGGGGGTAAACCTGCAGAAAGGAGAAGACTGCATACCAAGGTTTTCAAAATAATTTCTGGCTTTCAGATTTGTTAAGAAAACCTGAATTGACAGTAATATACCTAATGCACAGGAATCTAAACTGAGCCCTCACAGAGTCTGTGTATCTGGAATGCAAAAATGAGGCAGTTCCAGTTTCAGTGAGCTAAAATTAAAAAAAACTCAATTTAAAAAGATTAGCTTGTAGAGGAAGGGCAGAGATGAGGGCAGTGCCATGAAAATGGCCATGGGGAAGCAGCCACATACCTAAACCAACACACCTCTAGGTGAGGTCTCCCATGCTCCAGCCTTCAGCCTGCCCTCCTGAGCCATCTGCACAGCCCCTGTGCCCACCTTGTGAAGTGGCAGCACAGCTCTGTGGCTGACAAGGGCTTTGAGTGACACCATCCCACTCCCACTCATATTTTCCGTGCAGCTAGCTCACTAGGTAGAAAAACTTGGTGCAGGAGAAAATGGGCTTAAACTTAAACTTAGCTAGGAGAAAGTTAATTCTTTTCTGTATCAGCCCAACAGTCTGTGGTACATGGAAATGCTCCACTTCCTCTGCTGCTCCACCAGGCATAAAGTTGTGCTGCTGCTGTGTGAGAACACAAATAATGAGGGAAAACGAAGAGCAGAAAGAGAGGAAAAAAGAAACAAAGTGGTGACAAAGAATGAGAGAGAAACTAGAAGGAAAAGAAAAAGTGCTGGACAGAGAAGGGTCTCTGAGCAAATCTCACCAGGGATTTTGGGGACACGGTGTAGCTTGGTGGGCACTGGCTCTCACCCTCACCCATGGGCGCCACTGTCGGACACCCATGTGATGAATGAGGAGAGTTGCCCAGACCTGCTTACCCCACTCTCACAGCAGTGGTCCAGCTGCACTGCCAAGCTTTCTCCATTAGTGCTCAGGGAATACTAATGTGAGCCCTCAGCTAATCCCCTGTCACACCTCTGAGGGTCCCCACTGCTTCTCCAAGTGTGATTTTTCGATGATAAAACCCCGCCTGTACTAATTATTGTTCCTAGTAGTAAAAGTGGTATAACTGGAAACAGCATGAAAGAATGTCTGAAGTGAGTTAGTTTTGGAGTCGTGGTTTGCATGAGAATACTTAATGCTGATGTATTTATTAAGGCCATGGAGCAAATGAAAATGTCATAAATAAAGGTCTATGTGCATGCAAACTTACTTTTCATCCAGGCAGGGCTGTTCTTTATCCTGAACATACAGTGGCTTCTATCCCCAAAGGGGAGCAGTGATACAAGTGCTAAACTGCATTTGGTGAAACTACTGGGATGTATAGCTTTGTCATATATTAAAAATGATACAATTATAAACAAAATTTTGCTTTAGAAAAAGCCTATTGAAAAGGAACAATTTCAAAGTAAAAAAACCCCAAACCAGATTAGTTTGCAAGCTTTTCTCTTTTTTGGCTAATTTTTCTAGGAAGGCAGCATATCTTCAGTTGCTCAGCTCTGATGAGATTTCTTTTTTAAATTCACAGGTGTTAATTAATGTTAAATTATGTAGTATTCAGTATGTGTATCACAAATAAGATTGACCCAGACTATGTAATCTGTTAGATAAAAGACAGAAATATTGAAGTCATTAAAACTGTAGAAAAATATTCATGATGTCGCCTTTCCCTGGTCTTAAAATTAAGAGCCAAACACGGTTAAATGAAAAAAAGGGGTTTTACCTCAGTATTTATTTAAGGATCCTTAGGTGCAGCACTTTGTCCCGGTGAAATGCACCGAAATGCACCCCAAAATGCACACACTGTCTACCCGAAAAACACAAATAATTATAGGCCTTGGAAATTAGCATATCTATGAAAGATTCCCCAATGAGAGGCTCAAGTGAACTTTCTGTCTTGAGGAACTTTCCTCCTGGATGGGCCTATCTTAGTTTACAGAATGTGTTTTAGAGAGGACCTTGGTGTCTGGGGCTTTCTGACCCCTGACTGCGAGGCTTCCAGGATGTTTGGTCTCCTGGCTTAACGGAATATTGGGTCTCAACTAGGTTATCGGACAAGAAATTATAAGTATTTGGGCTAAATGCACTAAGAGTACATAAAAGTTATATAAAAGAGTATATAAAAGGGGTATAAAAGAAAAGGCAACAAATCATCATGGCATCAATGATATTATAATATTTATCCTGAATTTTGCTTTCCTGTTTGCAATGCTTCTTTAGGTGTATTAACAGTAATATTCCATGTGAAACAGAAAGCACTTTACAGAGTCTTTAAAGAAATCCTAATGAATGTTTCATGCTCAAATCTTTGTGTTACTTAGGATACACATCAGCAACTTTGCTCCTTGTTAATGCAGAAATATCTTTCATAACCCTGTCATCATCCCACTCCTTTTAGAGCAAGATACGTTTGTGACCTAAAGAGCACTCTGGCTCTTCAAAGGGAAGGGAAAAAATCCAAAGATAAACATGCTTACCATTAGGTATTCCTAGACCTTAAGCTCAGTTTCAGATAGGCATTTTCTGCTCCCTGAATTCATGTTCAGCATCTGCACAGATGTTCATTAATTTCTGTGAAAAATACTTTTGGAAATAAAGTCCCACACACGACTCCCCTGGCCTTTAGTTCAGAAAGATGCTAGATCATGTTGAGTCTCAAAGTCAAATATCTCTGTGGGGAAAGACTAGAAAGCCTGACCTATTTGCATATGTGAGTGGGTATGGCAACAGTCTGCTGCACTAATGTATGAGGAGAAGGTTATTTGACAATAATAAAATTGCAAAGATGATAACCCACAGTTCAAAAAAAGAAAAGGGAAAAAAAAAAAGAAATTCCTCCTTGCTTTTACAGACAAAAAGCAAAAAGGAAGAAGGAAGAGAAGGGAACATCAGTTCAGAGAATGTGGCTGGATTTTAATAAAGGCTGGATGGCTTCATGGCCCCTGAAAACATTTATGTATAAATGAGTTGAGATAATAAGGCTAATCAAATGTCATGCTTCAAGCAGTCAGTTCATGGCCTGAAGGGACTGGGAAGTGCTTTTTTGCCACTGTACAGATGTGCTTCATTGATTAGGATTTGTCCATTTCAGAGGAAAGTTGCAGAGCCACAGGCATCCATGATGATTTGCTTGAGCCAGTATTCTTATGGAGCCCCATCAGCTTCTTGGGTGTTTTATTTTATGTGAATGCACAAGTTTTGCAGCAGCCTGAACTTTGTCATGGGCATGGGTTACACATGACTGTATCATACAGCACTGTCACTGAGAAATCATGGAAACTTTGCTTAAAGTTTGTGGTGCAGATCAAGGCACACAGATTCATTTGATTGAGTTACCAGATTGGTGGGTTTGTGCTGTATCTGCAGGACTGAATTCATATAATCTCTATCTAGATTCCCTGAAAGGTAAAGAATCCCTCACAGAAGTTGTTTAGAAGCCTAGGCTTCTTTATTTCATCTTATTAGCTTCTTTCTCAGAGCATAATATCCACAACTGATGGTACAGTGCAGTCCACAGCCTTGCACGTGTGACTAAGCCTGATTAATTAAAATTTGAGGTCAGAAGGAGGTGGTCCCATTTCTTCTACGTATTCCAAAGTCAAAGGTATGGTAAATAATAAAAACATCACAGAGTTACAATTGAGTTAAGAAGATGAGGACTTACAAAGCTGTGTCTCTAAGACATTCAGAATATTAAAGCAGGTAACAAGGTATCACAAACAAGATTTGTTTTTCATATCTGCAGGGAATTGAGAGGACAGTGCAAATAACTTTAATACCATTTGTACCTTAACTGTGGTGCCTACGGGATGCATTGTTACAGAGCTGAAATCACTCATGGTCGCTCAGTTTGGGCTTTGCCTACAAATTACAATATAACAGGGAGCCAGGCTGCATCCTGGAGGCTGCCATGCCATGGCAGTATGAGCTGGCCCTGTGCCTGTGCCTGTGCCTGTGTGTGAAGGGTCTCATTTGGGCTGAGTATTGCAAGTGGTGAACTTGGAAAAGCTTTATCAAAGTTCTTTGCAGGCCAAGTATGTAGCGGAAATTGTGCATAAAACCTGATTCTCTTTCAAACTACAGTTTTTCCTCTATGAAATTCTGTCAGAAAGTCACTTCTGGTTGGTAAAAGCTTTTTTCCTAAGGTACCATAGTCTCTGTAGACAAACGCTTTATGACATCAATTTTTGGAAAGCAAGTTAAGCTTTTGCTAAGATTTGGGGAAGATTAGAGGGCCCCCTTGTGGAGATTTTATGTATGTCCGTGTGTGTATATATAAATGTGTTTTAAAAGATACCTGTTAGATCAGTGGAGAAGGAAGACGGCAAATTTGCTTATAGCTTTGAATTACATTATTCACACCAAATATTTCTGGGTTTGCTCAGATGCTACGGAGTATTTTAGTAAAGCACAAAGTTCAGTGTAAAATGGAAAGTCAGCAGTCTTTCATGTAAGTATTCAATTGAAATACCCTGTCATCTTCTTGTTTATTGTCTTAAAGGTAAAATCATACAGTTGAATTACAAGAAGAGGAATTTTAGGAGAAAAAAAATTAGCATTTTTGTTTTACAGCAGGATAATTTCCTTCAGTTTTGTGAACTATTTCAATGTATGAATAGGGAACACTACTCTTATAATGTGTTAATTAGTAGAATCACCTGAAATTCTTTTATATCTGTACTGTCACGTTGTTTATCTTGTGGGAGGCAAATCTCAAAAGTTATGACCAAAACTAGTTGCTTTAAAAACTCAGCGGGTAGGACAAGAAAATGATTGTGATGCTTGGATTTTGGGATGATCATTTATAATTTATGGTCATTATGCTTGACGTCAGAATTAATAAAGATTTGAGGCAAAGCTTAGAGAGAATAAATTAATGTACTTTCAAAGGGATTTCAATTACTGAGCCCTTTTTATTGTTAATTACTTTATTAATTGAGCAGAATTGCTGTACGGATTCAAAATGCATTGCAGTGAAAAATCCCACAGAACTTTTATCTGAGTATCCCAGACTTGGAAAAGAGTGCCTGCAACCAAGCTATTAGCTGGAAATCAGAGAAAGCTCAGCTGGGGAGGGAACCTGGTTGCACTTGTGGCACAAGCTAGTTTCCCATGGAGCCAGTTATAGAGGAACAGTGGTGATGCTTGTGCTGCATGTCTTACCTAGCCAGAGAATAAAATGGGATAGCAACAGCTCCTTCAAAAAAACGGGAAGAGGATGAAAATAAACATTGCAGTTGAATTTAAAATAGCTAATTTTGCTTTGTTTTAGACCTAACAGGATCTGGCTGAAGAAATGTAAATGTCAGAAGATTTAAGGATATGGCTACATTTAATTTTTTTTTCAGGGGCTCTTTGAAACTGCATTTTACCAATCAAGTGTATTCCTGCAGGCAGCCAGGACCCTTGTGATAACAGATCTCTCATAATTCTGCATGAAAGTATGTAGAGATTTTTTTCCTTTATAACCATTATGAAAGGCCTTATGTTGTCTAAATCACCGAATAGGCAGGAGTTCTGTGTTCCCACCTTTTTGCCCTGGAGCTGGAGGAGCGCTCAGTCTCCCAGGCAGTAACCTGCCCCATGGAGACTCCTCCTGAAACAGGGACTGCCTCTAACCTTTTTGGCAGCTGCTGAGAGACTGCGACCTGATTGTGAGGAGGGTTTTGTGGTTTGTCCTGTGTGCTTAAAGGATGTTTTGTGAATCCTGTTATGCCTAGCTGTTATCCATGACTACAGGCACCAGACTTGTTCAGGAGGGTCTCTTCCCACATGGGTTTTTGTAACCCTCTAAGGCTATATTGGCAAAACAAGCTCGAACTGCAGGTCCCTTTTGCAGCACTGTCTTCAGGTTTGCTCTTCTCTCGTCCCTTGCCTGTCATCACCTTTCTTTTCTCTGGCCAGCTCTTGTTTTCTGCCACTTCCTGCTGAGGGCCATCCCCTTAGCTCGTTTCCCCTGCACTTGTAGCATCTTCCTGAGAAAGGCAAGTTCAGAACTTCCTCCCCAGGCTGGGGGCAGAGGCAGCTCAGGGAGGAGGTGGGTAGGACACCAGTGCAAATGCACCCTTACTTCATGTTCTCTTCTGTGCAGTGGCATAGCAAAGGCAGAGAAAAAAGGAACAACGATTTTGAGTAAACAGGCCACATGTACCCCAGATTTGCACAGTTCTTTTCAGACACAACACTAGCCTGTGCACAACAGTGACGAGATGGAATGGGGGAGATGTGAGCAATGGATTCGTCCTTTGCCAGTACTGGCCACAAAAGATTTCTTATTCTCCCCAGCACAAATGCCTTGCATATCTTTAAAGAATCTTGTATGGCACTGCCCATCTATTGCTTTTGAATAGTATTTCCTCCTGTGTGTGCTCACAGTCTATTTCTTAAGAGGTACAAGGGGTTTTTTATGTGTGTGATTGATAGAACAACGCATTTCTCATTGTTTGAATTATTATTGCATTTTGTATTTGTGTTTCCTTCAGCAAGGTTCTTGCTACTTCACTCCTTTCAGCAATTTAAGGAATACTTAGAACAACTGAGCTTGATATAATTTAGGCAAAGAACAAAAATCACTGGAGGGAACTTTGCTGGATTTGTGTCTCATCAAGAAATGATTTACAATTTGTATCAAGCTTGTTTGTTTTTCCATCAAATCGCCTCATCTGTACATTTCTATTCCAGACCACTTCACTCTGAAACAAATTGTCATTTCCCCATCTTAACCGACCTCTGTGTTCTCACATGCACCAAAGC
The DNA here is from genome assembly GCA_013398015.1 of Oreocharis arfaki. Taxonomy (NCBI): domain Eukaryota; kingdom Metazoa; phylum Chordata; class Aves; order Passeriformes; family Paramythiidae; genus Oreocharis; species Oreocharis arfaki. Next base: position 822,817 of record VZRR01002747.1, read on the forward strand.
TGGGGCCACCAGCCTCTGGGCTGTGACATGTAAATATCCAGCATCCATCTCTGATAGCAGAATGGAAATTTACCTTCAATAAAATATTTGATAGACCAGCATCTGCAAAGTTATTATACAAGGCAGAAAACATGAGGCTGAGCATAAGAATTTTCTGGTGAACAAGAAGCTGGTAACAAAACAGGATGTGCTGAAAGAGAAACTTAAAGGAAAGTTATCCAGTAATTTCCACAGGGCTAGTCTTAACTCTGACCCTATTTCATGATCCCATTAATGATGTTGGCACTAAAAGCTTAAGTATATTGATTGCTTAATGACCTTGAGGATTTCATAAATATAGGGGAAATGAAGTTTGGTAGTGCAAAGTGTGCATCTGAAGCCAGCAGAAACAGCTGTCCTCTATCAACTGGGTGCTTACCAGCCAAAATGGGGGGTCTTCATACTCACAGAATCACAGAATGGTTTGGGTTGGAAGGGACCTTAAAGACCATCAAGTTCCAACCCCCTCACCATGGGCAGGGACCATCTTAGTAACACAGCGAGTATAATTTTCCAGAGTTACATGCCCCATAAATAACCAAACGCAATGTGAGGGTGTATCAGAGAATACACTGCCAGTGGAGATCAGAAATGTTTGTTGTTCAAGGCACCTCTAAAGCTTCATGTGAAATTTGCTCAGTTCAAGCCATGTATAGTGAAATTTGAAGTTGTGCAAGTTCAAATGCCAGGAAAGGACTGCTATGATTATCAAAAACTGGAACAAATCTCAGGAGCTCCTTACTTGTGTAAGCCCCCTATCAAACGCTAGCATGAAAAGCTGAGATGTTGGAAAACTCAGTGAAGGGATCTAAGCATGACCCAAAGGTTTTGAGGACTGCAGCATGGTCACTTACAACTTTTCTTATCAGAGGAGACAATAAAAACTAGTTCAGCTTTGTAAATTGAAAGTTGAGAGGTGTGATTGCTCTCTGATCTTCAGCTTAAATGCTATTTTTCCTTCTCTGATGTTACATTTATAAATCTCCTTGATGTATTTGCAGTGTTAACTCAAGAACAACTGGATCTAAGTAGACCAAGACCAGGTTTTGTCTGGGAATAAGACGTGTGTTCCTAACTGTAAGAAGCAACCTTCACAAGATGTTTTCAACAGGAGCAGCGGCATGAAAACGATATTTCAAAAGGGGGTAGGATGCTTTAGGAAGGGGATAATTGAGTGCTGTTATCTGGGCTGGCGGGGTAGGTAGGGCACTGTGATGTCTCTGAGAGCTTTCTTTTGCTAAAAAAATCAACAGATTTCTGCATATCTGCTCATATTACTCTTCATTTTCTTCACAGCCAATGAGTCTGAGCTTACCTACATGTTTAATATAGAGTAAAATGCCCAACTTTATGCTCTGTGTTTGAAAATTTATTCCTAAATCCTGAAGGCAACACACAGGAAAAATCTATATTAGCTCAGAGAGCTCACACATATTCGTATGCTATTCATGTGCTTTTTTCTAAAATACTGCGATTAAAACCATGGGTAACTACATAATTTCATTAGCCTAGGAGCTGCTCAAGATCCAGATTTGATACCTGTGAACAGAATTAATTTCTTTAGGGACATGTATTGGCTGCACTGTCCTCTCCAATTTCTGGAGACCCTATATTGAATAACATGTCATTGAAATAAATATTCATGAAGTTGCTCAATAATTCAGGATGTGCTGATTTGGAGTGTTCTAGCCCTAGTTTAAATAATTTTTAAAACCCCCACAATCCCTTAAAAGAGACTAAAAGTCCTCTGCACTGTTCCTAGGGTGGCCAGGAAAGAACAAGGGAGAAGAGGGATGATCTAGTTGGCCAGTGGGTTCTTGTCTGATGTGTTGTCTGACAGGGCTGTACATTTGGTGACTGCAGACTTTCTGCTGTTATTCAGAACCCCAGAGCCCCTGCGGTGGGAAGTGACTTCAGGAGGTCTCAAGTCCAACGCCCTGCTCAGAGCAGGATCACCACTAAGCAGAGATGGGGTTGCTCAGAGCGCTGTCCAGCTGGATGTTCAGAATTTCCAAGGGTGGAGGATGCAGAGCTGCTACTGACAAAACTTTCCAATGCCTAATTATTCTCATAATGAGAATTGTTTTCCTTGTATTCTCACCTTTTTCAGTTTATGACTATTGTCCCTCATTAGCTATCCCACCATGCACACGAGTGAAAAGCCTTGCTTTCTCTTCTCACTGGCCTCTTCTTAGGTGCTGAAAGGCTCCTATTTGATCTCCACCTGATGTCTTAGATACATCTTTGAAATACTTCATTAAAATCTGTATCCTCACAAATTTATATTCTCCTATGTCAAGAAAAAAAGGCTCAGCACTCCCACTTTCCTTTTGCAGCAGTAGGTCCCAAGATACATTTTCACTGATGATTTTGAAGGGCATGTGGCAATGTGATATGTCAAGAATGTGATTATTATTGTCATGATTATTCATTACTTTAAAGAAGTACAAAATCACATGTCCTAACTCTAAAAGCAGACAACATTTTAAAAGGAAATTGCCAGTTTGCATAATCCAAGGCCAGTTGTCTTCTTTCCTGAAGTATTTAAGAAAAAAAAAAAAAATTAGAGTCTCCACAAATGCGGTTTTTACCATTGTTTTCAGTACAGACGTAGTGCTGAATTTTGAAACTCACCTTTTTTTCCATATTATATGATTCTATGAACCACTGATATGTTAAAATAGCTTACCTAATATCTCATTCTTCTCATATCTTTGCATAGCTCTACACCATTATTGAATTTGTTCTAGCTTCACATCAAGGAAAATTGGACTCTTCAGGTGGAAAAATTCCTAATGTTGTACATGCAGCATTTGTGTTGCCAAAGGTTCACTCCCTTTCTTCTACCCTTCTGGATTACCCTAAATAACTACTGTTAGAAGTTGTTTGATGTCAGAGAGTGAGTGATCTCTAAAGACACTCCTTGTCATCTGTCATTCTTTAATCAGGTGTAGGACACTAATCTTCTGATCAACAACCATGCAGAAAAAAATAAAACAGGGCTATAAAGCTTTCCTGAGGTTTTTCTGAGGCATGGATACAGAATTTAATTTGATATTTCAGAGGATATTTTTAGAGAAAAAAGGGATTGCAATATCTAAACAGAAAACTTGGTTTTATAATGAAAGCAGTGAATTACTGTAAAAGCAACTGAAGTTGGTGACAGGGAGTATTCCTCCTAACATGCAAGGAAATATAAGGTTTCACATTTCTTAAGTGCTTCACAGTGCCCAATCACCCCATTTTTCTTGCCTGTAACAGACTGTGTCATCACAAATAACTTCCCGAGCAACTGCCTTTGCTTACCAGAACCAGAAATACAATCCCAGCTGTCTGACTCCCAGCCCTCCCTCTGTCATGCTGATATACTGATCTATCAGCAAGGACAACAAAATTATAATGGACTGTTTTTCTAGCTGCTGGATTGGAGATTCGTATGAAACAATACAGAACTTGCTAAAAAATTTTGTTTTGCTTTGGGGAGTGCTCTGACTCCATAAGCATGTTTAGAAAGAGGTATTATACCATGACTGGTAGATGTATCTTCTGGTTTGAGACAAATTCAGGGAAAATTCAGGGAATTCAGGGAAAATGCTCTGAAAGGAACATCTCTTCAAAAGAAGGCAGGATACAGCCAGCCCTCCCTTACCAGGTTCAGGAAAAATTATTTATTCAGAGGGAAGTGAAAGAGGAAAAAACCATATTTATTTAACAAACACACAGGAAAAGAATAATAATGCTAAATAATAAAATCTCTCGCTGTGGAGGGACACCTGGAAGATTTTAGAGTCATTCTGTGGGTGTGGTCTCTCTCCTCCTCCTCAGAGCTGGGGTTCTGGCGCAGGCCCCTCCAGGGCTCCCTGATGCTGTTTTGGTGTTATTGCACAGTTCCAGAAAAGAAGAAGAAGAAGCTGAAGACCCAAGGAAACAAAGTTTAGCTCTCCATCTCCCTCCAAAGAAACAGAGCCGGGAGCTGGCTGGAAAAGCAAGGAAGGGTGCTTCCTCCCCCTCTGCAGCAGCAGCAGCTATCTCCGTGCAGCAGCAGAACACGGAGAGGAGTAGCCAGAGTGACCTTGGAGCACAGAACTGCTTTGAAAAAGTTCATCTGGCTTTTTTTTCTCTGCCCTCTTGGGCTCAGTTTAAAGGCACAGAAAGACACAGAATTCATATCTGGGCAATATGGGATACAACATAAAGTCACCCCAAGACAATGTATTATAGGTACGAAGAGTTGTGGAATGGGGTTCTCTGTAGTTACTTACTCACTCATTACAAAATGGTATGCTAGTGGTTAGTTTTTGATGTTGGCCTGAACTTTGCATTCTGTGGACATGTCCCTTCAGGCAAGGACTCTTGCACAGGGTTCACCTTGCAGATAGAGACACCTGTACAACAGAGACACCTCCAGGTCAGCAGTTGAGCTCCCTCTGTGGCCAAGGTACACGGTGTGATGCAAAGGCAGCCCCTAAAGGGATGCAGCTCGTGCCAGAGGTGGCTCCTGCTGTGGCCAGACATACAACACTGCCTGTGCTGAGCTGCTCTCTGCTGGTGTCAGAGCTTACCTCGATGCATAGCTCATATGTAGACCACTGCAATTAGATGTCCTACCCTGAAAGTAGCATCCAGTCCCTTCTCTGACAAGGCATATCCTATGGATTTAGCTGCTCTTTATGTCACTGGGTTAACGAAAAAGGTAGTTTAACCAACAGAGGCTTGTGGCCAGCTCGGAAATAGGAAACAATGGCCAGTTTTTATTCCAGTTGGATTCAGAGCCATGGGACAAAATTTCAGAGGAATATAATGAGACACATCTAAAATTTTATAGTTTTGTACATCAAAGTTGGGGTGTTTTTTTTATTTTTCTTTTATTTAACTCTGCTAAGTTCTCCTTTAATGTGGAGTAAGTGTCTATAGAATATTACAGCCACTGTTTAAAGTAATTACAGTAATCCCAGATAAAAACAGCAGAAATGGTGAGTGCTCAGATCTTCTGAGAAAACAGCCAAATAAGTGCTTTTCCTACATGTTGAGTAGGTGATGCTTGTGGTAAGAGTAGATAAACCTTCACTTTTTAATGGTGGTGGCTGTTCTTTCAGTGTAAGTCTTGTGAAGAAACCCACAAAAACCTGAAAGGACAGCTAATAGTATTAAGGTCACAAACTTATGTAAAGGATTTCTTAGAAAACCATTCCATCAGGGTGTCTAGGATCCTGTGACAGACACTAAGCTTAAGAAGCCTATGTGCTCCTGCTACATCATCTTTGCCAAAGTTTGTGGGACAGCTAGGGTTTATCTCTCGGGCTTGGTGGATTAGCTGTATGATGTTTCCAGCAGCCAGATGGACATGCATATATTTTATGCACTGTTTCATAGATTTTCGTTACAGTGCCATTGTTCTGGATAAGTATGCAGTCTGTTCTTGATATTTTGGGCAGGTTATCTGTAAATTAAGCACACCATGGATGCAGAAACACTCTGCACAGAAATGCTGCCAGCCTCAAGCTGATACATCTGCATTTCACTAGGGTGACTTTGACCAGTTCAGATCAGCCTGACAATGTTTCTTTGCTTTCTGCCTTCCCCCATCATTCCTGTTGCATGTTGTTATTCCCTAATTGTAAAGGTGTTGCATTATACTTATTTTTGTTTCATTTGTTTACCCTCTTCCTTTCACCATTATCCATACCAACAACACTTTGCCCAAAGAGAGGTTGCTGATTGCAGGCTAACTCTGTTACTGCCTGTGAGAACCTGGGCTTCAGGATAAAACCGGGAAGTATGTGCCTTTTGTTCACACAATGCCAATCCTTCTTAAGCCTTCATCTTGCCACAACCTCTGTTGGTAGCAGAAGTGTGCTGACAGGATGGCTTTTGGTGGATATTTCAGACCTTTCCTCAGGAACACACTCACTTCCACAATTATATTATGAAACTTCTTATCTCCACTTGGGACATAAACTTGACCAGGGCTTTTATTTTCCTTTCTGCCAGGAAGAACAAGAATAGTTTTATGATGCACCTGGATTTTTCAGTCACTTTGGTTTTTCTTTCTTCTGTCTGCTCGTGTTTTCCAAAATACCCTCTGGTGGCTCTTTTTCTCCACCTCAAATACTCTTCTGTCTCTACATCCGCTGCCATGAGCACGCTGTTCTCCTTTTATGAAGATGCCATTCATCCTTCTTCCCCAGGAGGCCCTATAGGATGTATTTGTTCTCAGTGTGTGGTGATCCTTCAAGTATTTAGTAAATCTCCCTCAGCTGGGACATCTGTTCCATGGTGATAGAAGAGGCAAAATGCCCTGGTTTGGGATCACCTCTGCTTATAGCACACTCTGCTCCTCTGAAATTAATTTCTAAACCAGAGCAATGCTATTGAAGGATTAATGTAAGATTAGAGTATTTATATTAAAATACCTTATAATGTGGAAGAAATACATGTTCTTAGGTTATAACTAGAAGCTTGTTTTATCTGTTCTGTTAATTAAAGGTTTTCTTTGCCTAATGCTAATGAAGAGATTGGATTTCATGCAAGTAGGACTAGAGCCTTAGGAATTAACAAGTACTTTGTAATTCTAGTGTAAACAGTAGTGTGCAGCTCATGCTTCACACTGGTGCTTGTTTGAGCCCTTGCATGGATCATCAGGCCCTTGTCCTGACCATCACCTTTCCAAAAAATCAACTATCCCATAGTGACAACTTCAATAATTCATTAGTTTCAGTACATCATGCTCAAAAGGAGATTGCTTAATCTGAAGAAGCTGCATAAAGTTTCCTTCCAGGAGGAGCTAACACTGTGACTAGTGAGCTAGTGTTTGAAATGAAATCTAGACTGTTCCTACATGTCTATGTGTTTATAGAGACAGTCACAAGATACATTGGCAAACACACACTTATGCATTTACTATCATTTTTCTGTCATTGACAAATGCAGGTTATGGCCAGATTTCAGTGTAAATTTTTTCACACACACACGCACATGCTGATATAGATATTGATTACATGAATATAAATATATAAATAACTTATATGGGTTTTAATTAATTTAGAATATTTTCTGTAAAATATCTTCTCCCTGACATACCAGCATATTCTTTTTGGCTAGCCTTTAAGCACTGAGGGTGTCTGCGACAGTAGTTTCAGTAATCGATGATGGGAGTCTATTAAAATGAAGCCAAGAAGTCTGTGATGAGTTTGCTTTGACAAACAGGGTAAGAGAAGTCATTACTTAATTCTTTGCTCAGTATTTCCCACAGTGGGTAGCCATGGAGTTCAACATAGCCACGTAAGTGTGAGCATGGGTGATTCAAGAGGGTAATTTACACCAACCAGAACAAGTGCACATCTGTATTCAGAGTGGCTCAAGCATGTTCAGTATTTATCTAACTTTATGCTATCTTACTGAACGGTGAAGAAAGGCCATATCCTGTTTCATATTTTTACAACCCACTTCTTTATTATGAGCTGACTCGCAGTGTGATTGAACACTTGTGTATGAGGCACTGAGGGCTCCAAAATGCTTCTAAAATTATTCCATAAATGTCAACATTTGAAAACAATTTGAAAACAATTTCCTAAGATATTTTTTATAATGTATGTATTTTCCAACTGAAAAAAATATTCATGGCCTTCATATCATTACCCTAGAGACGTGACACCCTTTTCCCTGAACGAAAACTTTGTGCACAACTTCAATGCAGCCTCCCTCCACTCCACATGTAGCATGTAACAGGGTCATCTGGACAGTGTCTAGGATTAGGTGGAAGAAATCTTAAGGTCTTCCAACCTCAGATTGGTTAAAAAGGTGACAGAGGATCACAAACAGAATGTTAATCAGAAGGTTATAAACTGTGAATGCGGCATAAGTTATCAGCCCCTCAGAAACTAAGTGCGTGTCAAGCTGCTGTTAAAGGTTGTCTGCCAGATGAAGAAGCCATTCAGTGGATAACACAAGAAGGCAAGTCTCTGAAAGCTGCAGAAACCAGCAGCAGATTAATCTGGGCAGTGAAAACAGCTGCAGAAGTCAGGTAGTCACAAGGAGGAGCAGCAGCAGAGTGGCAAAGGCTTCTGGCCTGGTGTGCCGAAGGGAAGCTGTGGGTATTGTACAAAGATGTGCTGTTCTTATTTCCATGCATTTGCTTTGTACTCCTGTTTATTGCACATCAAACACATTTACATAGCCAGGGATGAAATGGAAATGATTGAGGCAAAGGAGGTGTTTTGTTAATTGTTGTTGCTCTGAGTCATGCCTGACTGGGACTGCTGGAGATGGGTGAGGAAAGACAGAACTATTATTAGAGGTATAAATACAGTCAAGAGCAACTTTTAAATCTATCTGTTACCACATATTAACATCCAAAATTACCTGCAGAGAGGAGCGGCAGCAATACTAGGATGAAGCCAGTGCCCCATCTTTGTTGATGTATATGTTTGCAACTGCTTCTTTGTCCATTTTTTTCATCTCTGCTCCCTTGGAGTTTCAACCATTTTTGGTCACAACCCTATCAGTGCCTGCTGGATGTTACAACAACAGTTTCTTATGCTCAGAATTGATGGGCATTTGAGAATTGGGCTGTTTAATCTGCACATCACTTGTGAAATGCGTCCCCTTTTTTCCCCTGTGACATGGAAAGTAGTTCTTAATGTGCTCTCATACATGCAGTGTAGCGCCAAGATGAGATGAACATCCAGTCTGAGAAGAGAAGGCTGTGCCTGAAGTGCCCAAAGACTGCTTTTCATAGTGGAACCATCCTGCAGAGCACACAGGAGGACTTCTTGTACTTCCTGCTCTGCAGGAGAAGAGGGACGTTAGAAATACCTGTCTATGAAGGATTGTGTGCTTCTTGGGTCCCCTGTTGATATAGGCTGTGTAAGTAACTGAAGGAGACCAAAACAGCTGACATGAAGTTTGGCCATGTGTGAGCAGCAGTCAGAAGACCCAAGCTCCAAATGATTCTGGAAATATCATCCTTCAGAGTATCATCTGATGCTGACAGAAATCATGGCTTTCAGTGCAAGTGGTAGGGAAAATACATCCATGGCACTTCCTAGTTTAAATCCACCTGTAAAGCTTCTGCGGTGAAATAAATCTTGAAACTGCTGTTTCCATTAGATAGTAGTTCAGGAAACTACCCTGTAGCAGAACATAGTCCATAGTTTGGTCTCATGACCTTATTCTGGAAAATATAGGTCCTGTATGTGGAAGATTCAGAATGAATAAGAATGAAGCATTCAGACCTGTTTCCCTTTGCTTTGTCTGCACTGTGGAATATATTTGCATATTTAGCAGTATGTGGGAAAATAAGTATTTTTATGGTAAACAAAAGGTTTTGGAGATGGTGAATCTTTAGTGGCAGGAAGTGGATGATATCTGAAAAAGTAACATAATTGTCTTGGAGGTTGTTGCAGATTTTGAGATTTTTCATTTAACTGGAGTTAGCTCTTGTATGAGATGACTCTCCCAAGACGTTCGTGTGTTTACAGGGTAGCTTGTCTTCAGCACACTTGCTTCCTGCTTACTTCCTTCATCCTTCTCTAGGCTGAAGAAAAAGTACTGAGACCAGACTTTTCTTAAGAAATCTTAGGGCTCATGATTTATTAATGTGTAGTTTGCAGTAAGATGAGTCATGCAAACTCACGAACCTATTTTTGTACCAGACTATGTGTTAATTTTAGTCATGAATCTTCTTCTGATTATTCTAGCTGAGAGAAATCTTATGTATTTCAGTTTTGCTTTGTGTTTATGATATCACCTTATAATTCAGTTAAGTTATTATTGAGTAAAACATCTCTCAGTAAAAAAACCCTGAATCTGTGAAAGCCTCCTTGATGCATATATAATTGCAGTCCCTTTTAGATTGCCATAAATAAGACATACAAACTGAATTTAATAGCAAAAAGATGAACTGACAATGTGAGTTCTGTACTTATTTTCTCTATTTCAAATCAATATATCTTGTTGTCTCTTCTGTATTCTTGACAGGTGAGGTTGAATAATGATAATCTTTACACCAACAAATGCTTTTGTACTGCATGATTATAACTAATTTCAATCAAGCACTTGTCTAAAATTAAGTCATATGAATGGATTTTTGGTCTCTTATTATCTTCACTCCAACCCACTTAATAATAGGGTTTTTCTTAAGTAGGTGGCTCATGCCAGTCTTCCACATGGTGTTACTTTTAGCACTTGCACCATCCGCATGAAATTGCTCATGATTTTCTTAGGTCGTGACCAAGCACTGTAGGGATTGTCATCCTATGCATCTTATGAGATGTGCATGTCTCAGTGCAGAAGAGAAGTGGCAGGATTATTTCAATCACTTTTCACACTGTTTCTGATATTGCTGGTGGTTAGTACTTCAACGTGGAGGGGAGCACACCAGTTAATTGGTTTCTATATAAAGTCACTATCACTGAACAGTTGATAGGCCAAAGTAATTGTGTTTCTCTGATAACTGGCTATTTCCTTTCATATCTCTCTCTCTCTCTCCCAATTTACCTGGTATTTTATCATGGTATTTATGAAGTTTTTACTGTCTCAGAAAGAGTCACCTGAAGCACCCACATTGCACTGGAAAAAGTGAAGGGTGTGGTGCCAGTGGTGGGTAAGGTTTTTATTGGAGAATAAATAGTGAAATCTGCTGAAATCTTAAAACTGTGTTTAATTCTCTGTTTCAGGAATTTCTATTACATCACCATGCTGAGGGATCCAGTGTCACGGTACTTGAGTGAATGGAAGCACGTCCAGAGGGGTGCGACGTGGAAAACTTCCCTTCATATGTGCGATGGAAGAAGCCCGACACCAGACGAGCTGCCTACCTGCTACGAAGGAGACGACTGGTCTGGAGTCAGTTTACAGGAATTCATGGATTGCAGCTACAACTTGGCCAGCAACCGCCAGGTGCGCATGCTGGCAGACCTCAGCCTGGTGGGGTGCTACAACCTGACTTTTATGAATGAGAGTGAGAGAAATATGATTCTTCTCCAGAGCGCCAAGAACAATCTGAAAAACATGGCCTTCTTCGGGCTGACGGAATTTCAGAGGAAAACACAGTATCTCTTTGAGAGGACCTTCAACCTGAAATTCATTTCCCCATTCACCCAGTTCAACGTTACGCGGGCCTCCAATGTGGACATCGGCGAGGATGTGCGGCAGCGGATAGAGGAGCTGAATTTCTTGGACGTGCAGCTGTACGAATATGCGAAGGACCTGTTCCTGCAGCGCTTCCAGTACTCCAAGCAAGAGGAGCATCAGAAGAACCGGCTAAAGAGGCGAGAGGAGCGGCGACTGCTGCGGGAGCAGAGAGCTCACCAGTGGCCAAGGGAAGAGGCAGCAGAAGCAGCTGTTACTGAAGATTATAATAGTCAGGTTGCAAGGTGGTGATGCTCCTCTATCTTGCCTAACCAATGAGAGCATCAGATTATTTGTGTAACGTGGCTACCTGGGAATTAGCCAAGGGAGACCTACTGCTTTGGTAAATGAGACCTCGTCTGACAACTCCCCCTCCTTGTCTCAGTTTTTCTTGATTTCTGCCAGTGAGAATGTATTTTTTTCTCAATAGGTATTGATTAGCATTATTAAATGGCAGTGGAATAAGATTCCTGTCAGGAAAGACTTCCTTCAAGGAACCATCCTATGAGGATAGGTTGAAGAGAGAGAGATTCTTTGCATTAACAGATGTACCCTGTACAATCAGAGCTACTAAAACTTGTGCAGACATGAATGATAAATTCATGCTGGCTTGGTCCATTTGTGAAAGAGATCTGGTTTATTTCGTACTGTTCATTGAAACTGTAGTGCATAACTTTCTAGTGAATGAAATGGAGAAGGTGCACACATTGCCCTTCAAGCTTCTACATGCTATGTTTTGATTAAGGGAAGAATTTGATGAGGTGATCAAAAAAGACATAGGAAGTGTTGGATTGGGGCACTGTTCCAAAGGCCAGCAGTCAGAGATTGGTTAGGTGAGGAGGTGGAGGGGTTGGCTTATTTCCCTGCAGATGCTGAGAGTACCGAGCCCAGCCAGGTAGGAACCATCTTTCTGAGTGTGTGTGGCAAAGGCAAGCTTTGAGAAATGAGGTCCACGTAGCAGCTGAGCACACATCATAGAGATTATCTGGCTGAGGGCAATGAAATCTGCCTTCACATTCACAAAAGGGGTCAAGCAAACTCCAGGGAAGAGGAAAGAGAGAGAAGGAAAAGCTTAAATATTAGTGTGATGTTTTCCAGATTTGCTGTAAAAGCCTGGAGATATATTGTCTGTGAAGGTAGGCAGCTTTATGATATTGTCTGTTAAAATACATTGATGCTGAGTGCATACAATTTAAATTGGTTTTCTCTCTAACTACAGTAGTGGCTAGAAAAAAGATCAGCTTTCATTTTTATAGGATACATGATGGATATGTGGAAAGTCTTGATATTTATTACTCTATATGAAGATTCTTTGTAAATTTATTGTTTTCATGATGAGAAGTCTGTATCTGTTTTTCTTCCTTGTCTAGAAAAAGATTCAATGGGTTCTTCCTCCACATGTTACATTCTTGTGGCTAAACTGCATCTGTTTGTTCCAAGATTTTATGTTGCTCCATTCGTAATAGTGAAATTTTGAAAAGAGGGTCCTGTGCACCATAGATCTTCTGAGAGAGTTTTTTTCCTTCTTCTTCTGGCATAAATGTAAAGCATTAGGAGGAAATTTCTCTAAGTGGCTAAACTGCATCTGTTTGTTCCAAGATTTTATGTTGCTCCATTCGTAATAGTGAAATTTTGAAAAGAGGGTCCTGTGCACCATAGATCTTCTGAGAGAGTTTTTTTCCTTCTTCTTCTGGCATAAATGTAAAGCATTAGGAGGAAATTTCTCTAAGTGGCTAAACTGCATCTGTTTGTTCCAAGATTTTATGTTGCTCCATTCGTAATAGTGAAATTTTGAAAAGAGGGTCCTGTGCACCATAGATCTTCTGAGAGAGTTTTTTTCCTTCTTCTTCTGGCATAAATGTAAAGCATTAGGAGGAAATTTCTCTAAGTGCCTCAATGTGGCTGCTAAATCAAGATGCTGAAAGTATATTATTGCATGCATGAATGGCTTTTACCTTACAGATTTGCTAATTAGAAGTACTGGAGTACCTGATGTGGATGCACATTTCTTGCTTGTTTTCAAAATTCAAGGTTTCTATCCAGTTGGTCGAAAAAATTATGTGTTACAGAAAAAACAGGCTCAATTTGAAAATTTGTCCCTTCATTTCCAAGTTGGATTTTTTTTTGTGCATGCTGTATCTTCTTTTCTTCTGACAATGCTATTGCTACTTATCTATGCAGAATATCAAAAACACAATCTAACGATCCTGTTGAGAGTTAATGCATACAATAATACATTGAACATGAAATATCATAATAGCATTAAGAAGTGAAGAGGGCTACCAGGATGATGCCTCATTATCAATGTAGTTCATTAACAATATGCTGCTTTACGTCTGACTGTCAGTGTGTTACTTTTGGGTAAGTAGTGGTGGGTTTTGGTCCCTAATATCTCTTCCACTCATGGATCATGTACATCTGCTCCCACCTCTGCATTCAGAAGGGAAAAGGCAGGGCTGCAGATTGTTGTTCTCCTGTCTGAGCATGGGATGTCTGCCTTAGAGAACAGTAAGGAGCTCTGTAGGCTCCTGGACGATGCTGCTTGGATCCCCATTGCCTGGAAGAGCTGCTCAGACACCTCGCTCACGTATGGACACCAACCTCCTGAGGCTTAAATTGAAATCTTTACAGTCAAAGACTGAAGCTTGCTCTGGGTGTCCTGACTGCAGGACAGTGAGGCCATGAAGAGCTAAGGCTCACTGGCACTATTGCACCTTCAGCACAGTGCAGGTAATTCACAGTGATCTGACATCTTAGCTGCTGGCACCACGGCTTTAGGCTGGGCTGGCCCTGGCCCTGTGGAGTGAAGGAGCTTTCTGGACAGTGACACAGGAATGATGGGAACTGTTGGATCTCCCCATTCCTGTGCCCACTTCCGCATCTTGCTGGAGACCACACAGCATGAGAGGAGAAGGAGGCTTTTGGCACCTGATACTCTGTCTCCAGGGTTTGCAGGTGCACTTCTTGTTTCCATGAGCACGGGGAGCTTGGGGTGCTGGGGAAACCCTGAAGGGCAGGGGAGAAGCCAGCAATGTGGGAGGAAAGATTCAAGGCCAAATTCACATTAAGGAGCAAGGTAAGCAAAGAAGTAAAATCAATTCCAACTCATCTTTTGTTTTGTAGGGCATCCTTTCCTCTTCCTCCTAAGTGCAGAAAAAAGTTGCCCCTTCTTCACATACCTTACTCCTTGCCCAGTGGGCCACCTCTCTATGCTGCTCACAGCAATTGGGGCCTCATTTTTCATTTAGAAAATGCAGTGTTTCCTTTTCGAGGGAAAAGAGACAGTGCTCGGAAATACTTCCCTGGAGCCTCACCAGTGACTGTAAGTATCAGTTTCAGCTGTCTAAGCACACCAACTGTTCTCCAGACTGTTCCTTCTGCCTGATACAAAACAGAGCCTAATGAGAAAAATCGAAGCAGTTTTTAGGTGGCTTACATTAGCTTTAATAGTTTGGCAACATCTTAATGTGATGCCTAACCTTTTTCATCAGTCATTTCCCAAGAGTCAAGACGCGGGTCCTGAAGAGCTGGTAATGTGCTGTGGCGTCTATGTTAACGGGATTTGCCTTAACGCTTGGGATTTAGTTAAAATGGAAGTTGTTTGTTGGATTTTTGTCTTCCTCTGGAGCCTGTGTAACAAATAGTCTCAGTTGTGCAGGAATAGGTTTGTTGCTTTTGTTGTTTTGGAGGGTTTTTTTGGAGGGGTGGGCAGTCAGCAGCTTGTCCAGAGCTTGCCCGGAGCCCTGGGACTGAAGGACCCGGCACCTCCTTCTCTAGGTCCAGCAGCAGATCCAGCAAACTCACTGCACCAACAATTCTGTTTTTCTTAGCAGAGTTTCCTTGCACATGACAAAAAAAGCCATTTGGAAACACCTTCAGGCTCACTTCTAAGACACAGGCCTGCAGCTTTTTTCCTCTTGGGCATTGTGCCTAAAATAATGTAATGCAAAAGCAAAATAAAGGTCTTGTTTCATATCTCTGCTATTCCAGGTTTTCATTGCTCTGACAGCATAAAATTCACCATAATTACACTGGCCCATATAAGATTAGGGAGCAGCATGTTTCTTTCTAAAGCTTCATGAGCAACAATGCTATAGGATTTCTGTCCATCTTCCTGGCACTATTTTGTTGCTTAAACAAGTCAATTTGGCTTCTGCTGCTGTGGTGCTGAAACAAATCTCATTGTTTTGTAATGGAGATGTACTTGCTAATCTCTCCCATCACATTTCCCAGCACTGCCTTTTCCAGTTATAATTCACTGTAGGCTTGAAGTGGACAGAGAAACATGCTGTGTCATTACAACTTGTTCCTGATAATTTGATGTTTAGTCCAAGCACTCACCTTATGGCCTTATGGCCTTATTAAGGAAGGAAAATTTGTCCTCTCTTCCCCACCCATCAGTATCAACAGTAAAAACCTTTTTCACCATCAAGAAAGAAAAAATCTGCTGTTTCTGATGTTGGGTATTTTCCACTGCTGTTGTGTTAATAGTGAGGCTGTCATAGCCTTGCTAGGGATTCTACCCAACATGCAGCAGTTATTTGCTGTTCACTAAAAACAGAAATACAGAACGAAAAACTGATGGAACTCAGATCCAGAGCCACACTTCATAACTGTATCATACCCATTCAACCAAATGGCAGGTCACATCACCTTTGTGTCTGGAGATGTTTCAGATTTGACATCCATGACTAAACCAGGAGGTTTCTTAAGTTGGTCTTCTCATTAGCACATGCTTCCTTCTGCCCGAGTGGGATCTTGTTTCCCACCTGCACTCTTGTATCGGTTACGAGTGCTGCTGTTTTAAAATGTATCTCACTTTTTCTTCCCTCTGTTGCTGTTCCCCTGATACAGATGGAATTATTCTTTTTTTGGTTTGGGATAAGGATTATCTTGTTTCCAGACTGGTGGGCACTACTGTTTACAAGATGAACAATCACAATAAAGTCATTCTGCAGGAGCTGATGGCTGTATCCTCCTTACATGTGGCAAAAGCACACTCAGAACAGGTACCCAGTTTTCACTGCAACACTTCTTTCAGTTTGGTTCCTGTAATACTTTCTTTGTCTACATTTTGTGGAGGGAAATGGGTTCCATAGCCTGCAATGTCCTTGGCTTTCTTCTTGGCCATATCACTAGCTCTGTGATTTCAAATAAATGTTGGAAGAGAAAAAAAAAAAAGAATTCCCATCAGTTGCCATATTTAAGATGAAAGAATAAATTAATAGGCTGTAAATTACTTTATTCTTTAGGAATTTTTCTTCTGTTTATGTGCAATAATGTTTGTGAACTCTGCTACTAAGAGATTGTATTGTGAGTAATCATACATACTTTCATTCCTATTTAAAAGATAGTTTGTAGACCTAAGGATTTTCATTGACGTAAAGCACAATTTAATGAATTATTTAATGTGTTTAACCATTGTGATGTCACAAGCAACTGTTTTCATATATTTATTTATTGGTGGTTTTCTGTAAAATGATGCTCATTAAGAGATCTGTTAAAAATGAAGTTTTGTTGAATATTGTTGGGTCCATGAATTACTTATGAGAACAAATAAACATTGATTGTGTTTTTGAAACACTAAAGATTCCATCTTATCTACATAGCCATAAAAATGACTAAAAACGTTCCAAGTCATAGCAAAAATCTACGGTGTTTTTTTAACAAAATGTACATGGAGGAAAATCATGTTGCTATAACTTATAATTTAATTATGTTAGGGCCCAATACCAAATCTTTTGCTTCAAATTGGACCTCAGCAGCACTGAGGACCAGTCCAAACTGTCAGGATAATCCCCTGAGCTCCTGTGGGGAATAATGAGAACCTGAAGACTGTTGCTGCACCGTCAGCCTCATACTGCTGGTTTGCTCTTGAAGTCTACCTATACGAAAGCTGTGGGGTAGCCCTGTATGGCAGGGAGTGTTCTGACTCTCCAGAGTTTGTCAACAGTGATGAAAAGGTCGTGTTTATGAGTAAGAATCATGGGAAAGGCCAACAAGGCCGATATCTTGGTGGGAGTCTGTTACAAACCAGCCAACCAGGTTGAAGAGGCAGATAAAAATACTTCATAAGCAGCTGGGGGAAGACTCACAATTGTTAGCCTTGGCTCTTATGGGGGACTCAAACTTACTAGATGTCTGCTGGAAATACAATCCAGTGGAGAGGAAGCAGGTTCCTGGAGTGTGTGGAAGAGAACTTCCTGACATAGCTGGTGAGCGGCCCAACCAGGGCCTCACTGGACCAGTTGTTTGTGAACAGAGAAGGAGTGGTGGGTGATGATGTGATGTGATGTGATGTGATGTGATGTGATGTGATGTGATGTGATGTGATGTGATGTGATGTGATGGTTGGAGGCTGTCTTGGGCACAACGATCACAAAATGATCGAGTTTTCAATTCTTGAAGAAGTAAGGTGTGAGTCAACAGAACTGTTACCTTGGGTCAGGAGGGCAGACTTTGGCGTGTTTAGGACCCTGGTTGACAAAGTCCCTTGGGAAACAGTCCTGAAAGGCAAAGGAGTCCAGGCAGGCTGGACACTGTTCAAGAAGGAAGTCCTAAAGGCACAGGAGTAGACTGTTCCCATATACTGAAAGATGACTCAGCAGGGAAGAGCCCCAACCTGTCTGAACAGAGAGGTTTGACTGGAATTCAGGGTAAAGTAGAGACCTTTGGAAAAAAAGGCAGGTGGCTCAGGAGGACTACAAGGATATTGCGAAGTTACACAGGGAGAAAATTAGAAGGGTGAGAGCCCAGCTTGAACCTAATCTGGCTACTGCCATAAAATACAATAAAAATGTTTCTCTAAACACATCATCAACAAAAGGAGGGCTAAGGAGAATGTCCATCCTTTATTGGATGTGGGGGGAAACAGTGACAAAGGATGAGGAAAAGGCTAAGGTACTTAATGCCTTCTTCACCTCAGTCTTTAGTAGTAAGACCAATTGTTTCATGGTACCCAGCCCCCTGAGCTGGGAGACAGGGACCAGGAACAGAAGGTAGGCCCTATAATCCAAGAGAAAATGGTCAGCAACCTGCTACACCTGTCAGACACACAAAAGTCTATGGGGCTGGATGGGATCCACCCGAGTGTCCTGGGGGAGCTGGCAGAAGCACTCACTGAGCAACTTTCCATCATTTATTCGCAGTCCTGACTAACCAGGGAGGTCTCAGTTGACTGGAAGCTGACAACTGTGACATACATCTGTAAGGAGGGATGGAAAAAGGATCTACAGGCTTGTCAGCCTGACCTTGGTGCCAAGGAAGGTCAAGGAGCAGATCACCTCCAGTGCTTTTATACAGCATGTACAGGACAACCAAGGCATGAGGCCCAGCCAGCATGGGTTTGTGAAAGGCAGGTCCTGTCTGACCAACCTGATCACCTTTTAAGACAAGGTGATCCACACTGTGGATGAGAGAAAGGCTGTGCATTAATAATTAGGAAAAAGTAACGTACATATGGCTTGCAACAGGATTGTGTTAGGTAATGTTTTGCAGCCCCTTTCAGTGCCACCAATGAAATCCCCACTGCAAGTATCCATTTTCATGCCACTCGTATCATTTTGAGGAAAAAAATGGATTGGATGACTTTGTAATCTCCAGGTTTCTCTAAATTGCGGTGGTAGTATCTCACTGCTTGCTTGGTTCCTGATGTGAAACTAGCTCAGTTCCTGGGAGACAGATGTCAGCCTCCATAAACTCACACTGTTGTTTGAAACCAAACTCCCAGAAGCTGCTGGCTGGGTGGGCCCAAAGGCTAGATCCTGACAGGGAAGACAAGATGGCACGGGGAGCTCATACTACTGAGGAACAATACAGGCTGCTAAAGAGAATAATCCAGTGCTGCTTATGTTGCCCTGAAGTTGCCCATCTGACCTTCAGCTGCCGCTCCAGAAGGATACAGATCTCAGAATAGATGCTTTGTTATATAGGTAGACCCTGTGCATATGTCTGAGATACTTGCAGATCTCCAGACAACAGTGTCGCTCCTTGAGAGTCATGGTTAGGAACCCGAACTGCTCTCACAGGGTTTGTAGCATTTGGGGACACCACTTGAGACAAGTGATCTGCAAACTGGAAGTCCGTCATCTTCACCAGTTCTGAGCACAAAATTACATGTGCTGCAGGGTAGTGTGAGAGATGGAGGAGGAAAATGAATGTGCCTGCATTTCTGGGTCCTGCACTTTTGTGAAAGCAGTTATAAAGCAGGGACAGCAAGATGATAAGTGAAATAAATATCTGTATTGCTGATAAATACTACTATATAGCCAAAGGAGAAATTGATTTTGCCACCAGGAGACAGATAATTTTTTCCCACATACATGGTTACATTTCAAGAAGTACATCAGAATATTGTACTGTTATGTGCAGTTTTTGTCACAGTTAAAAGCAAAAGTGAGACTCAGCATTGCTGGACTATATTACATATGACTGGAGAAAGGCTGTGATTTTAAAGATTTCATTCACATTTATTTCTATTTTACCTCTAGACGCTATCCAAAGTGTGACACCTTTCAACATTTCCTAAGAAATTTGTGAGTATGCCCCTCACATTCTGAATAAAATTCAGAACATGAGCAAGTGAGATCAGATTATATGGAGGTAAGCCAATGACTTGTAAATCCCAGCATCTCGTAAAAGCCCAGAGTGATGTAAATGTGTAGCAGTGAGAAGACAAAAGGGCTGCCCTTCTCAGATGAGGAAGCTACTGCAGGGTTTTGTGCACTGGGTAAGCAGCTCACCATTTCACTGTGACACACCTTGAATGAGACTCCTTTCACATAGGCAGAGGTCAGCTGGCAGCCAATGTCCTCAGGCAACCCCTGGGGACCTCCTTATGGGTGATGGAGGCAAATGCACTTTCAGGGCACGAGCATCTGGCCTGCTTTGGATGTTTATGATGGTGTAAGAAGAGTCTCATCCCAGAAATGTGTCTTTCCCCTCTCTGTTCATAAACAGGGGGAAACAATCCCCACATATACTTTTGAGAAGGTAGAACCTCAACTGTGCCAGAGAATGAGGCAGCAGCATTTCACTTTTGAAAAGACTGTGCTTGAAATGGAATTAAGGCTTCCAAGTGGATGGGTCTAGA
Source organism: Oreocharis arfaki (assembly GCA_013398015.1). Lineage (NCBI taxonomy): Eukaryota > Metazoa > Chordata > Aves > Passeriformes > Paramythiidae > Oreocharis > Oreocharis arfaki. The sequence goes on from VZRR01002747.1 coordinate 843,077, forward strand.
AACATTTGAAGATGCAAAAAAGATCAGAGGGGGAGATTTGAGGACTGAGAGCAGATCTGGGGACCCTCTGTAGAAAGGTGATAATCAAAGTCACTTTAATGAGTGAGGTAGCAAAGAAATAGGAAATAAGTGGGGGAGGCTTGTGAGCATCAGAGACCCAAAGAGACACCCACGGCAAAGGGCAAGCATGGATGTGAAGATCTTCTAAAAAATCTGCTTAGCTATGCCTTCCTCTGTACCTGCTCCAGCAGGTTCACATCCTTCTTATGCTGGAGACCCCAGAAGAGGATGCAGCACTCCAGGTGGAGTCTCATTAGAGTGGACTAGAGAGGCAGAATCACATCCTTTGACCTGCTGGCCACGCTGCTTTGATGCAGCCCAGGATATGGATGGCTTTGTGGGCTCATTGCTGGCTCATGTTGAGCTTCTCATCCATCAGCACCCCCAAGTCCTTCTCCTCAGGGCTTGCTGTCATCTATTCTTTGCCCAGCCTGTATTTGTGCTTGGGATTGCCCCAATCCAGGCGCAGAACCTTACACCTGGCCTTGTTGAACTTCAGCAAAATAAATACCACCAAGACAGCACAAATGTTTTGGAAGACTTTAATGCTGCACAGTGCAGGTATGGTGCCAGGGAGCAGTGGGGTTCGTGTGTGTGTGTGTGCTTGTGTCTGCATGCCCATGTGTGCAAATACCTTACGTCTGTCAAAATCTGCCACTTATGCCAGCCACTTACGTACAGTTTGGATTGATCCCTATGCACTAGGCCCACGTGCTTTGGATTTGCAGACACAGAGAGCCCAGCTTTACATCTTCCCTTGCTTTGAGAGTTTTTTTAATGTAAGGACTTCTTTGACTTCTGATGTGCTTACACAAGCACTTAGTTTCTGTGGCTATCCCTGAACTGGAAGATACTCTAGCCTGCTCCAAGCATCCTGCTCTCCCTGCAAAGAAGACATGAACTGATGGGTTGTACAGGAGCTACAGCCACCCTACTGCCCCACTAGTGAGTCATACAGTGACCAAGACTTTAGGTGGTGGGTTCATCATTGACCATCTAAATTGCACAACCCTAAGTTTACTCAACTTCGTGTTTATGAGAATTAAGTGGCAAATAAATGAATTGCAGCTTATGTTAGGTTTAGATAAACAATCATAGGATGTTTCATCTTCTGTTTGGATCAACTGGGCAGCTAGCTCAGCAGAACATGAACTGAATTTAAACTTCTCCTAGGTCTGAGACAGTCTTTGCCAGATTTTGTTTTAAAGATGCATCTTTATTTATAAACTCCAAGCAGGGTTTATCAGTCAACATTGTTTGTACTACATCTAAATCTATTTAAATAAATCACAAAATAGAATAAGTATCTGAAGGAATTAATATGTAGGAAATATGTATTTCTGGTACTCCTGGGCAAAATATGCTCTCTTGTTGACTCATAATTGTCCCAGACATAGGAAATGTAGGCACTAGTAGAGGCTGATTCATTTCCTGAAACACCTACTTAAACCTAGACATACTAATGTGTCTTTTTATTTCTGTGTACTACAAAGGAAGGTAAACTAAAGAAATCTAAAGCAGATTAATTGTACCTGTAGGCTCTAATTTATCTGCTATGTTACCATGATCACTGGATGAACTGAAGCTTACAGTGACTTCTGTAACTGAGAAATTTCCCTGGCTCATCTCCCTCTGCCAACATCATCCCATGACCAAAACAATAAAGATTTACATGAAAAACTGGTTTTGGGAGAGTTCAGCTAGGGCCAAGTAGACCCACATCCTCTCTCTGATAGAGGCCCGAGTGTCTGCGTTTAAATATATGTATATATTTGTCTATGTGCAGGAAAGCAAGTCTCTCTCTCTCTCTCTCTCTCTATGTATTTTTATGTATGAAAATTTGTCTCCTAGCTGCCAATCATTTTTAGGTCAAGGAATTATTGACCAAATTTAGCATCTTGGAATTTAAAGGGCTTTTCATAGACTTTTTTCATTCTTTGAATTCACTCCATTGCTCCTTGAATTTAAATATTAACTTCTAGTACCTTTTAGCTTAACTATGAAGTTAAAGTGAACACAACAGGAAACTACCACTTTTTGATTGCTTCAAGGTGGACACATTCTAGGTTCATTGAAGCACACCTAAATTTAATTTAGTTAAATTTGGAAAGATACTGGACAACAAGTCCCTGCTCATCTTCATGCAACTCCTGATTTTGTGAATCTCTGTATTTTCTAGCTCTCTCCCCTCTGTCCAAAGCAGGTGCAAGAGCATAAGACTGTTCAGTAAGTGTCCATGTCTTTGATCATCCTGGTTGAGCTTGCCTGCAGCATTTCTCATTCTGCTGCATCTTTCTTTGGAGATGGGGTGACCACAGCTGCCCACAGTACTCAATACACAAGCTCACCAGGGATTCATATGAGGTGAATACAAGTGGTGTTTTACGTGTTGTTTACTTTTTTTTCCATAATATTTCCGAGAATTCAGTCTTGGATTTTTTTAAGTAGTTCTGAGCACAAATCGAACACGTCCATAAAATTATGTATTCCAATGGCAAGATCTTATTTCCAAGTAGCAGTAGTCAACTCAGAACTCAGCACAGTGTATGAAAAGTCAAAATTGGGTTTTTCCCCCCCAGGTGCCTCGCTTTAAATTTATCTACGCTGAATTTCATTTGTCATTTTATTGCCGTCACTCTATGTCATCAGGGTCTTCTGCAATTCACACTCAGCCCTTGTCTTTAGTACCCTGAATAATTTAGCAGCTATTCTCCAGCACAAATTAGCATCCCTAGAGCTCGTTCTGCAACCTGCCTAGGCAGCGGGGGAGCGGAACTTGAGGCAAGCTGATATAACATTCCAGTAGCAGATATAAAGGCTTCATTTGCCTTCTCAACCATTCTGATGAAAGTGCTGAGATGTGTGCTGCCATTCTGCTGCTCTCGCCATGCAGCTGAAAAATCAGGTCTTATTGGTGTTGAAATTGCTTTTTACACAGGTTGCCATTAACAGAAAGGTATTGCTTTTGGGTTCGTTCTTTTAGCAGAAAGTCCTGTTTGAAAGGGTGTCTAATCCCCTTTCTCGTCTGTATTCCCAGATTCTTTAAAAAACTTTTGAAATTATATCTCTGCTTCCCTCTTCCACATACAAATTTTTAGCAAATGGAAATTTCTGTCTTTCCAGTGCATAAGCAATTCCCATCTTCTCTTGGTCTCCCTGCTGTAAGGCTATAAACAAAGGCATATTGAGTGAGCTGGCACTGAAATTACAGAAAGCTGAAAAGGTCAGAATCTTAAATCATAGATCAGATAAGACAAAGAATTTCAGATATCTCAAAGCAAATAAGATATGGAGAATGTGATGAACGCTGTGTATAACACAGCATGAAACCTTATGTAGAAAAATGTGGAGTGCTGTAAACTTCCTTTTCTGATTCCAATTGCTCCAACTGCATTTAGAAATTATAGCAAAAACGCAGTGATAGCCACATTATTATTTACACGCAGTAGGAAGCAAGGCTGAGCTACATGCAGAGATTGTCAATAAAGGGGGAGGCATTTTTACTACTGCAAAAATCTCATTAATTGTGTTTTGGTTTGGAAGCTCAATAATCAGACTTACCATCCTAAAAGGTGCTAGAAAGGTATAATTATAATGATTTAACGCTTATATTTCAATAGCATGCAAGAATTCAGGCTTGGTTCGTTCTCTGGTGTCTGCCATAGGACATGTAAGTGAGAAGGTACCTGCTCTAGAAGCCATAAAAAATGGGATCAACTGTGATAACTTGCTACAGCCGGGTCTGTGTCTGTGATGTGTTTTCTTTAGGAGCATGCAGCTGACCCAAGGTTGGTGCTCAAGGATACCAAAGCCATTAGGAAGTAAATAACTCCAGTTCCTCATTCGTTGGAAGCAAGCCAGCCTTCATCCTCAGCAAAAGCTGGTTTCATAAACTGACAGATTAGGAGGAGGAAAATAGCAGAAGAAAGAGAGGTGGATGCCTTTCTCCTTGCAGTTGGTTACTGGAGAGTGGCAGGAAATGGAAGCGAGCAGGAGGAGGCTGGAGGAAGCAGCTGTTGCAGAGGAAGTTAGACTTCTTGGGTAAAATCATCCCTCTTGCTTTACCCTTTCCACTGCAGAGGCAGCAGCCACCTGGTTCCCCTCTGCTGGCAGGACAGTCACAGGATCAAGTTGGGTTACAACAGAGGTGAGCTGGGGCAGAGTCAGGTTAATAGATTTTGGCAGCATTGTGGAGTGTATATTCTTCAGCTTTTTCCTGTAAAGCTCAAGGATGGGAACTTTAATGTTTCTTCTTAAAATATAAGACTTAACTTCTTATTTATGAGCTGCTTCTGAAACTGAAAATGCCTTGTAGCCTTACTTCAATATCCCAGTGTTTGGCCTAACCTATAAATAATACAGCAGTATGAGCTGATGCATTCCCATGCCAAGGCTGTAAGAATGTGGTGAATATTGATATACTCTCTCATAAAGCAGGCATTTCTCTCTTAGAAGCTCCCTGCCCATCGGTGACTCTGGAGTTGGGTTGGAGGGTCGAGGGGGATCCTTCTCCCCAGGGGGAATTTTGAGTTCTAGTTGCTTCAAGCATCTAGTGAAGAACTCTGGCTCTTATCAAACCTCCAGGTAAGGAACCTCAAGCTGACAGATTATTTACTGTCTGCAACAATATATCTGACTTCCCTTCTCAGTGGATCCTTAATTAAAGACTGTCAATCAGCTGTAAGGAAGACAACCTGCCTGAAACCCAGGGTACCTTCTTGCCCCTCCATGGGGAGGTCTCCCTGAGGAGATGGGTGAGGAATACAGCATTCAAGAAAAAATCATACATGCCTGAGCACCATCCATCAAGGGAAAACCCTGGAGGTTTTTTGAAGGATACCCCAAAGTATCACTGAAAACTCATAATGAAAAAAACCCTAGTTCAAGCAAAGCCTCCCAAACCTAGACCACATTTGGCAACATCTGCCCCCATGCAACTTCATTGGAAAGAAAATTGCACCCCAGGGACCTTTTACCATGTTCTTGCCTGCACACTAAAAACTTTTTTGGGCCATGTGTCATTCACATGCTTGTAATTGCCCTAGACCCTCCATGCAAGCCACCCACATTCTGCTTTGACTTTACAGTTCATCAAAGAGAAACAAGCCCAGCAGAGGGAAAAAATGGGGTCTGGACCTGCTTTTGGGGAGGAAGTTCCAGTGAAACCAGGCAGGGAGGAGGGAAGCCAAGAGGGCCTTGCATTACACCAAGTCAAATGCACAGGCAGCAGGCAAAGTCAGTGTTCATGAAAAAAGCATTTGCAGTAAACAAAAGCTAACTGTACTCAGTACTTTAAACCACATGGAGGAAAGAAGCCAGGCAGGCAGCAGGAATGGCTGGAGGCCTGGTGACATCAATTACTGCCTGCCTAACTCCACTGGAAAAATGTTTTCTGAGAGGTCTGTAGAGCCAGTGAGGCAGTCTTGAAGTAGAGTAATCAAAGCAGAGTAATCTCAGGGACCAGGAGTGGTATTTTCTATGTTGTAATTAACCACTAAGCTGTCTGCTCATTCTCTCTTCTCAGTGTCCTCCTGTTTCTGGCAAACATTGCTAAAACTCCCAAAATCTGTGCTCAAATACTTAAAACTGTGAAGACCCCCACTGCTGTAAGAAATAATGTAATTGGAGTGCACGGTCATGTAGCTTTCAACTTTGCCTCTTAGATATTAGTAAAATGACTGAATCTCTGATTAAAAAAATAAAATCCAAGGGACCAAAGCTGCTCTCTGTTGATGCAGAGAGCATCCCATGGAGCAATTACTGTTTAAACTCTATGGTAATTGTCGTGCCAGGAGGCCAGAAGAAAGTCTTTAGTCCCTGAGAAGTTTATCAAGGACTTTGAAAAGGTAAGAGAGACACCATCTTTTTCTCTCTACTCATCACAGATGTGAGATAAATCCCAAAGAACCATGTGCATTAACCCCATCATTGCTACAGCTATATGGGAATAGGGAACCTTTGCATTAATTCCTCCTTCAGATTTGGTGTCTGTGCCCTGCCAGCTTGTGAGAGCTGTAACAGTTCCTCTGGACAAGGACTTGTCAGCTATTGCTTTAAATCTGCATCATTAGTGGGAAGACCATTAGCAAATTATACACCACAATGTGTTGGTAAGTTTCCATCAGAAGTCATGTGTTTCTGGGAGTCACAGGAATTCCATACGGAGCTTTCAAAGACTGCAAACAAACAGAGAAACAAAATCCCAGACCCTTCCAGCAATTCCATGTTACAGCTAATGACAGCAAACAGCCCAAGGTGTACATCCTAACACAGTGCTTTAGCTAGTCTCCATCCTTCCCTGCATTAATTTACCACATCTGTGTCTGGCTAACTCAGCACTAATTCTGCCCCCTTGGCACCGGAGGCACTGCGTAGAGCTGTTCATGTATGTTGGATGAAACAGGATCAGGTCATTGGGGTATATTTATGTTATGTTTGAACCCCTCCAACAGGGAAGAGGCCAGATTTGCCCTGCCCTGCCTGCCTACTCTGACCCACATCCTCCTGCACCCTGGAGCCAGCCTCGTGGCCATCGCGTAGATGGCAAACGTTGGAAGACCTGGAGAAGGGGCTCAAGCTGATCCCCGCTCCCTCTGTGGATGCTCAACTGCTTGACACCAGGGAGCAGAGAGAGAGGGAACACTGTGGCTATCTTTTCAAGCAGCATCTTGCAGCAAGATCACAGCAAGCACAAGTCCTGCCAGTCTCCAAGGGTATGTTTGTAGGGACAGTGTCACAATGGCTCTCAGCGTTGATGGAGTCTGAGTTTGCTAAAGATTACCAGTGAATAAAGACATTTACTAAAAAGAAAAAGCGGGCAATAAAGGGTTAATAGCTTCTGTTGAAGCAAGCTTGGATTTTTGGTTATTCCCCTTGTTTGAATTCAGAGTATGGAGATATATTACCTTTCATTGTCTGAGTTTGATTAGATAGATACCTGAGCTCTGTCTTTTCCCTAGGATATATCACAAAAATGCTATATCCTTTTTAATTCATTCTACACATGACACCTGTTCTTGCTCACCCAGCAAGATATTTTCCCAAGCTCTCCCAGTGACTATTTGCCTGCTGGAACATTTAGATTGATGTTCCAGCATGAGCAGCTGCTCTTGGCAGCCGTCCTTTCGGACCTGTTGAGCCACACTTTGAACTTTGTCAGATTGAAAAGCTCAGACCATAACAGAAACTGACAATTTTTAATTTGATAACTTCTGTGGGTACTGAAAGGTACTCACAGAACAAATAAATTAGTGTGAGACTGACTGCTTTAACCAAACTGCCGTTGTCATTTGGGGGAAGAAGTAAATTAATTCTGATAAACAAAGAGAAATCCTTGATGCCCTTCTGACAACACTGAGATCTCAATGAGGAAGGGAAGAAGTTTAGCTAATTAATTAAGTCTTTGGCAAACTCCCAAAGTTTATCTTTTCTGTTTGGGTAATGCTAATGTTTTGCTGCTGTGTAGGCAGAGGGGCCATTAACAGCCCCTTTGCCACGGAGTGAGCTGGGGGGAGGTGGGACATTGCATGTGGTGGGGGATTTCAGGTGGGTTGTCACTCTTCAGGCACAGTTACACAGTTTGGGCAGCTCATGGCCACAATATCTCCTGCCAGAGGCAAACTAACCTGTCACAGAAAAAGATACTGGGGTGTCATCATGGGCACCGCCACAAGGTTGTGGCAAAATAAAACCACATTCTCTTGCAGACAAACTCTAAGGTTTGGGTTGGTGGGAGTTTTTTCGTCTTGAGGATGTGGCAGAACCTGTATAATGAGCAGCACGTGCTCTATCCGCTAAGCTGTGAACACTGTACCTCTGCTGCTGCACTGCACAGACGGGGGCTGTGGTTCAGCCCATAGCATGTCCTTGCTGGCGTCATGCCTGCCATGCCTGTGCCACCCAGCACCCTCCTACATGGTGCCCAGGCACAGGCCAAGGTGTAGTTCAAGCCAGAGACTACCCTCAAAGGCATGTTGGACAAGACTACTGCCTTTCAGTTCCTCGTTGTGTTTCAGCCCTGTTGCCAGCCCGAGAAGAGGTCGGCCGTGCTCACTGACCTATTCCGTGAACGGCTGAGGAAAGACACCTCGCTTTTGAGGAGGGGAAGAGCAGGGGGAGGGCCAGGAGCTCTGCTGCAAGGCTGGGCACATCCCTCCTACTGCAGCTGCTGCCGATTGGTGCCCGCTGTGAGCAGCCTCACCCAGGGGAAGAGGCTCACTACTTGGCTTCCCTAAGACCTCCAGGCTTCTTAGTGACCCCAGGCTTCAGAGAAACAATCATGGGTTTCCCTTCTCCTGCCTCTGAGGTGGATACAACCCTTCCAGGGGAAACAAGTCCTGTCCCTGGTGGATTGTCTGAGACAAGTGGAACAAGGTAAAGCCTTCAGCTGAAATAAACTTTACAAGCTTTCTTTAGAAAGATGCCACAGCAGAGTGCCTTTTACCTTTTTTTTTTTTCCTCTTAATCTCATTTTTAAAGGAAGTGAAAAGAATTATTTCAGTTGTAGAATTTTTAATGGATGTGGTTGCGTGAGTGAGAGATGAATCACTGGTGCCTGTGTAGTCTTCTGTACCCTAAACACAGAGGACCTTGTGGAAGGGCCAGTGGCCAAGGTAGTATCAGTCAAATACAGAATACTTTCATAACTACCAGCCACTGACACAACAGGTTTGGTGATATTCACATAGAAATGCCTAAAAGTTGTCACTAAACTCCTGAAGTGGCACATAGAGTGCTGAGTTAGGGGTTGGTGGGGAGCGTACAGGGCTTCAGTGTGACATAACACTGAGCCCTGAAGCAGCTGTTCTGAAATGCTGTTTCATGAGTGGACAATGCCCGGAGCTTCCACCTTCCCTCTGCCTTGGCATCCAGCACCGATGAGGCATCTCTGCCAAGCCAGGGTGCTTCACTCCCTGTGCTCTTGTGCCGATCTTGTGCAAGTGGGCGTGGGTGCCCTGCACCTCTCTATGCTTACATGATGGGAGGTAGAAGTGAGATTAAAATATATTAATGTAGCCTGTAAATACCTCTGGTCCAAGGAGGTTTGAGCTTACTGGTCTTTCTTACTAGAAGCCTGGACTGCCCGTCTCTTCAGTTGAGGGCAGAGTTGAGCTGAAGGTGGGGGAAAAGGATGAATAGCAGGTAGGCAGCCTCCTCTGCTGCAATTTCAGCTGAGCTGAGAGACTGTGAAGGAGATGATAGCCTCTTATATGCGCATCTCAACGAAGAAGAAGCTGGGTACCTGTGTTTCCAAGGGAGAGTAAGTAGTTGGCTGAAGTCTCCAGATTTGTTTGGATTGCCCTTCTTCAATTCATCTCCATGAGGAGGGTATTTTTGGGTTTGACCTCATATTCTTTTTGCCACAGAGTTCTTGCATTTAATCTTGGTTTGCTTTAAAGTTAAATCAATTATCTAGCACCCAGAGACATGTTTTCTTTCACTTAAGCTGCTGTTTCAAGGTCAGTGTTTGGTATGCGGCTCTCGCACTTCAGCACTGTTTCGGTGTCTTAAGCACTAGGCCTGCAGGTGGATCAGTGTAACATGAGACAGACCTCAAAAACAGTGACGAAAACATCACCTTTTTTTCTGTGAGGATCATCTTGAAGAGGCTTGATTCCCCCTCCCCACCACGTATTGAGGTCTGAATAATTTTGTCTTGTGTTTGCACACTTCACTTTAGGTGAAGATTTACTGTGTGGAGCCATCTGTTGCAATCCCCATCTTTGGGTCCCTGTTGAAGCACAAAAAACACATTTGAGACCACAGCTCTGTAATCTACTGCTGGCTGAGCCTAAGCCACCCACTAGATAAAGGAAGACACAAGTCTGTCATTGGTGCTGAGAAAGGTCTTGGCCAGGCAGATCCAGTGCAATGGCACAGTGTCTCCTGCTTGGAGAGGTCCGTCATCTAATGATTCTGCTGACTCGATCTCTGGGAGGAAGACTATGTGGGGAGAAGGCTGTGGGATTTGGGGGAGTTTGTGGTAAATAGAAAAGGTTGTGGGGACAAGGACAGGATGGTAAAGTAAAATGTGGTTTGTTTTGGTTTTTTTTTTTTAAATCTACATTGCTCACTCCAGTTTTTGTTTTGTTAGAAGTGGAAGCCACATAAAGCTTAGGACCTCCAAAACCTATGCTTGAGTTAATAGAGAAGCTGTTATTTAACATAACTGAGCGCTTATCAGAACTGCTATGATAAAACAGAGTATTTAATTCCTTCTTTCAGTAAAACTGGAAATGGGACCACGTGTCCTGTCCTCCAACTGTCTCGGTATACCACACTGGTTTTAATCTCTTTCCTGTAAGTCAGCAATCAAATTCATGCCATCTGCCAAGCAAGCAATGAATAGCAAGAGTTTCAAACTCAGGGCTGAGAGCTTGATGTAGCTCCTCTCATGAAAGCATTGTGTCCAAGTGGTGTTTTATAATGTCCAAGATACAGAAATGGGCTATTACTGTTTTCATTTGCACAGTAGTTATCTAGTCTTTGTAGCTCATAGATCTTCCTCTGTGGCCGGATGTTGAAAGTGCCTCACATACATGGCGTTACAGACTCCAGCATGCTACAGTGAAATGTCATCATGGTGATGATTCAGTTCCTGGGTCCACAGCAGCTGTTTTGTGGGAGAACATTTAAATGATCCTGCGAAGTCCTGGCAGACATCTGAGTTTATAGTGTAAGCAGAAATTGCCAAAACCATTGGACAGAGGTAATGGGGTGTGTAGTTTTGTAAAGGAAGGTCACACCTCAGCTCCCGGGAGGCTTCATTACAGCAGGACATGGTCACAGAAGAGAAGGATGGGTGGGCACAAATAATGCCTGTAGTGCCTGTACCATGGATTGCACTTCAGTCTTGTGGGCGGCAGGGTTACCCAACTCATGGCTGCATGACCAGACACTGTTCCCTCCTCCCAAACCAGGCTATGTTTGCCTGCACAACTTGTTAGGAGCCTTCCCTGGAATGTGCCAGCCCCTCATCTATCCCCAGGCAGTGTCTGAGAAAAAGCCAGGTCAAACCTGTGCTGGGGAGCACATTAACATATCAAGAACACCTCCGTTTGGACCACTTGTGTAGATGTAGCTAGCTGCATTCTCCATTAGAAAATATCTCATAGGTTTGCCCAGTCTGGCAGCAGCAGGCTGGGAGACACCAGTGGTGTTTGCCCAAGACCTTGAACAGCTTTGTGGGAGCAGTCAATAATTTGTGATAAAAACCCCAAATGCGTGTTCATTACACCGAGCAGGTGCCTGTTCTGAAGAGGACAGCAATTGAGGGCAAAGATATCCGCTCTTCGCTGGAGTTTCTGCAGCTATAGCTTAGCAACAGATACAAAGAGCAGCAGTGATCGAGGAGTATAGGCCACAACCCCATGAAAGAGTTCGGTAAGAAGAGAGTGCAAAGCTTCCTTCAGCTGCTGAGCATCTGACCAGCAGAAAAATTAGTTTGACTAGATCGTAGTGATGCTGCTGCATTTGAGGAGTTCAGATTTCCTTAGAGCAGGTGATAAAGCAGAGAAGTTTAAAAGTATCAGTGGTCGCAGTCCCTCGGCATAGCTGAGAGCATCAGGCTCTCTGTTTGCTCCTCTGCTCCCCAGGGAGTCACTCTGTGCACTGCACCCTGTCTGAGACCCAGGACCTCCCTGCTGAGACCCATCACCCCACCCCATGTCTGGAGAGATTGGAGGTGTGGCAGCATCCATTGGCAGGCTGTTGATGTTTAGTGTCACAGACTGTCTAAACATTGTGATCCACGCCCCTGGCACTGAACTCAAGAATGTAACTTGCTTTGTCTCGTCATCTACTGACTGAAATGGATCTTTAAATAATGAATGTGCTGTGACGCCTCGTGCTTTTTTAGCTATGAAGTGTGAGACTGCGGCAGTGTGAAACTCACCCTCTCCAAGAAACATGACTAATAGATTTTTACTTTCATTTGCTATCACTTTGCATTGGCTATGATTCATTTCCCAATCTGAGCAGGGGCAAATGTGCTGAAGACCACATGGTGTAGAAATGAGGGGGTGTTGTGATGTCCTTCCCTGTTGTACCCTTGCAGGGAAAACCATCAGGAGAAGTTCTGTGTTATGGAGGTTTGTAGCAAGCAGTGAATGAAGGCACAAAAGTGATGTGAGATTCCATAACCTGTGTATGTCAATTTAATTGAGAGATGTAATGGCCATGTTACTCATGGCCAGTTTTATATTGAATATGCACAAGTAGCATAAGTGCTACTAATTGAGACGCCTTTTTGGTGATGGGTTACTGCTTTTTGAAGAAGTGGTACCGCCCTCAGCTGAGACTAATGTACTTAGGCTAAACTACACCTTTAAAACGTGCCTAATTGTCAGATCTTATGCTGGGTACAAACCACAACAAATTTACAAAGAAAAATGTCTACAAACCTTGGTACAGCTTCGTACAAGAGAAGGCAGGGACATGACCCCTGGGCTGAGCAGTGGAGGGATGCAAGAGCATCTAAAAACCAGCAGCCAGTACAAGGTTTGGTCAAAGGCAGAAGAGGTAGGTGGATACTTGAGTAACTCATGTAAGCTACTGGCTCAGAAAGGTAAATTTGGAAATGTAGCTCTGGCAAAGTATTGTTGAAAGATACTTTCTGTGCTACTGAACATCAAAATAAAAGGAAACTGCAGTACGGTCCCACCTGGCCCAGCTGTGCAGTAGCTGTCAGGGACAGTACACAGCAGTCCGTGGCTCCTGCTCACCATTGGGGTGAGGAGAAAAGGTTGGGTTGAAGTGATCCCGGGTGGGGTTTCGGCACAAGAGGATGGCTGAGTGTGCAGAGGCACCACGGTGCTGTGCAGGAACCCTCTCCATGCCCTGAGGCTGGCACTACCTGCAGTGACAGGTTTCCTGCTGTGCTGCTGCCTTGCACAGCAAGAGGAGCATGAGGGAAGTAATGGCCCCTTCTGAGAGACATGCAGTGATGATGGAGTGCTTTTCCTCTGGCCTAACCCTGAGCCTCTGCAGCTGACCCTGAACCCTCCCAACAGGGTGATTGGAGGTCCACAGAGTCTTGGGAGCATCCTGGGAGTGCCCTGGGCACCAGTCTGACCACTGTTGGTAGGACTTGTTCCACCATGAGTCTGAGCAGGAAAAGGGTGAGGGAAAGGGGAGTAAAAGACATCTGAAGAGGAGCTGAAGGGGCCAAAAGCTGACTGGGGGTTTGTAAAGCAATCAAGCACCAACTCAGCTTGCCGTGCTGCCAGCTCCATGTCCCAAACCTGACCTGGCCTGACACTGTCTGCAGTGCTCCCTGCCTACACTTGTGTGTCAGCACAAGGCAGTTCCCATTTCTGTATGTGCCTGTCTGCTTGTCAGGCGGCTCTGCGCTCCCTGACATCCCACCCCATGCCCCTGGCAAGACGCTGAGGAGCTGTGCCCCCGCCCCCCCAAGCAGTCAGGGGCAACCAGATGACATCTTTCAAACCTGGATTAAAATTTTCTTCTTGACGAAGATGGAAAGGCACTTTTTCTGTCTTGTCATCTTATGCTTACCATTTCAGCGGGACACCCAGTTGCTCAGTTCCTCCCTAAAGTGAATCTGTAGGATGTGGAGAATTGCATTCTCCATTTTCAGTAGGACTCTAGGGGCAATTTGCCTGTTTTTTCTTTTTTTTTCCCATTTACATATGATAATCACATTGGGACTTCACAGTTACTGCAGACTTAATGACACTGAGATATGAAATGTTGCCTCTGATGGTTGTCAGGCAGGAAATCCTTAAAAACAGGCCTACTCATTTAAAACTATATCTATGGCTATAAGCTGTGGTAGGCAAACTGTGGAAAATATACGCTGTAGAAATGTTTATGAGCAGAGCTGTGGTTCGATCATGCTGCTGCCACTTTTTACAATTTATATTTCGCTACTGCAAATTCTTACTATAAATTCCGGCTACAGTAATCTGTATTCTTATTAACAGCTTGGTTTAAGAAAAGAGGGATGTGTGGGAGGTAAAGGATTAAAGAACAGTATATGCATGCCTCAGATACCTCTTCTTAGCAAAAGCTTACTTAAATGCAAAAATGACAACAAGCCCTTATATCCTGGGCAGGAGGGGGCTGAGTAGAAGCTGGAAAGGGAAAAATCACATGCAGCCGGTGGGTGAAGGGCTGAGACACCAGGTGAAGCTGTTTGCAGTGAGCTAGAAAGGATTTAGAAAACAGTCTATGCTTTTGATAAACAGGCACATCATCACAGAGAAGGATAATATGCCAGAAGAAAACTAGCTTACGATGTATCTTCGAAGGGCACACGTGGGCTTGGGGAGGGGATGCTGCTTCCTGTGGTGAGGTGAGTGCGGGTCCCTGCTTATCCCAGCAACATGCTGCTTCTGGGTCCTGCTGTGCTCTTGGGGTCTCACTCACAGATTTTCACCCAACAAAATGGCATTGTGTGCCTTCCAGATTCCCACTCTCCCTCCCGGAAATCAGGCTTGTGCCTGCACCCTGTTGATGTGCGGCCAGCTTGATGCTGAGGGACAGAACCCCAAAACCTTCCCCCATTTAATGTGACTGAGGTGAACTTTAAAGTATCGTGGTGTACTTTTTATACCATGACTTTTTTTCCCAAGTTCTTCTAGCGCTTCACCTGACAGAGATTTTTTTAAAAATTATTATTTCCAAAGTGAGCCAACCAAAAGTGACTCATCGCCAGCTTTTAATTTGAGCTCAAATGTGGGTCTCCTCCAGTTTGGAGGAATATCTGGAACTCTCATCTGGGCAAATGTTACCAAGAGAGCCTTGATGGAAATAAAGTGCCTAAAATTTAACCTGGTGTTTCCAATGGCAATTTTTTTTTCACCACAAATGCCAGAAACACAGCTATAGCTGTATCTACATTACATGGAGGTTGGGATCTGGCCTAGCAGAGCTCTCAGCCTGTAATTTCTGTATCCAAATTAACAGATGGCCAGACCCCATGTCTCAGCTGAGAAGCAGCTACTAATGGCAAAGAGACGCTAAGGCACTTGAATTGTCTCTGAGCTGTGTCTAATTGTGCAAAGGCTCCTCTCCTGGCCACACTCACGGAGTTTAGATGAACACTTTTTTGCTGTTGCTGTGCTGAAACAGAAGCTGAATATTTACACTGACAGGAGGAAGGAGGAACTTCACACCAGAGCAGGGATGGCTTCTCAAGCCCCTCAACTTTCTGGGGTAGCCATCCAGACATTGATTCCAGGCTTTGTCCATGCAGTATCCAAGATGTTAGCATAAATCACTCTTAACATCTGACTTTGCAGTGCAATGGGCTAAAAACGGTCACAGCCAGACACAGATGAGAGACAGTTTAAGAGGCATTTCCTCACCTCCTCTTATTAAAGGTGGGAGTCAATCTGCCTAAACCGGGATAGAGTCTGACAGCCGTGCAATTGCAGATTAAAATTGGACAGCAGAAGCTTCTTCCCACCTCCCCCTGGCCGTTCACCTCGTCCCCTGGCTTGTCACAGGCAGCTGCTGCTGAGGCAAAGATGTCCAAGCCACTCAGAAATCAGTGAGGTTTCCTGCAGTCTGCTGTGCCAGGCTGAAGGAGAACACAAACAAAAAGAACAGATGCTGAAGGGTTCCAGTGCATAGATCAGGTGTTGTGCCCAGCAGTCCCTCCTGCCAGGACCATCTCCAATTCAGTGGGGATCTGATGCCAAATGCATGCCCCAGCAGCTACCTCTACCAGAGGAGGAAGCTGCTTTAGGCTTTCAGGTTGAGCAATGTCCAGCTTCAAAAGGATGTGCAGAGACTGTCCTCCTCCCCAGAACACCCTGGGGCCAAGGGGACAGGTTGCCTCCTGGACACTGGCATGTTTAAAATGGAGAGAGCCCAGCTTCCCCTCACCTCTTCTTGGGAAAGTCATAACTACCTGACTATCCATCCTATCTGTCACCCCAAAATGTGGCTCTGCTGCATTAAGTGCCCCCTGCTTAAAATGCATGGGCTAACCAAATGATAAGAGGAGAGAGGTGCCTCATATTTCCTCTTGCTGGATCAGCCTCTGGATATCTTTACAGCAGCCCAACCTGTCTTCCACTGGAAATGGAGGTGCCTGGGCAGCACGTATTACCCTCTGGGCCTGTGTGTAAGGTGTGCTAGCTCCAGCTTTGGGTTACATTCCCAATAGCCACCCAGCCTCTCCACCGAAGTTTTGCCATTGTTCCATGTCATTGCTTTTGATGTGTGGATGGAAGGCAGGTTTTTCTTGTCAAGTGTACTCTGAACTTGGAGAACATGAGGATTTCAAGCCACATGTTGAGAGTTGGCACAGCCTGGAAATGGAGTGTTGATCACATAGACAGCAGTGAGATTAAAGAAAAGCAAGAGTTTGGGCTCAGTGGTGTGCCATATAGTCATGTGGTATATGATCATATGGAAGTGGTGACTTCATAGGACTGTCCTGCTAGCATAGAGGAATAGTAGCTTTGTGCTGAAAGTAAGGACTTCTGTTTAAATGAAAGCTTTATCTTTTGAAATTCTTCCAGTTCTTTTTAAACTTACATTTTTCTTCAGTATCTGTCTTCTCACAAAACACATACAAAGACCTTATGCTAAGGCTGACCACTAAAGAATTATTATTATTTCAGCCCCAGAAAGAGGCTTTTGAACTCCCCATCGTCTCCCAGGAGCTGAGAAATTCATGTCTCCTCAGCAGGCAAGTCCTTACTGCGGTGTTTGATGGGGAGCAGCTGCCTTGTTGCTCCTTCTTCAGGTTTTCCTAATATGTTGTAAACCTGAGCAAACTAGTTCTTGCTGCGCTTTTCAGGAAGACTCCCTGGCAAGAACGCTCTTGAGGGGAGAAAAAGGTAATTTGGGTTAAAAGACTTAAATCATCTGTGAGCCAATCTGCTGACATGAGTGGGAGTGGAGTGAGTTCAGCACTTGAGAAAGCAACCACCACCTTGCAGGCTCTGAAAGAACAGTTCCTCTGCAAAACAGTGAGTAATAATTCTGGTTATGTCACTGTCTCTCCTTGGGGAAAACTAAATATATCCTGATATCACTGCTCCTAAGTTTGCTTTTTGATTGCTCTTCTTGCATTTATGCTCAATTAAGCACCGATGCCTTTCCCAGAATTAGCCATGGAAATCAAAGAGACTGGTCACTCCAGTTGCTCCAGCAAGCAGCTTTATTGGGTCCTGCTTACTGATGCTTCTAAGCCCTCTTAGTACCCTCCTAATTTTTTGTCCCCTTCTGCAGCTGGACAGAGAGAAAAAAGAGAGAAACCTTTCGGAGTCTGTGCATTTACAGGGCACACCAGTCTGCTTTTGTTGGTGCTCGCAGGTGGCATCTCTGCCTCCTGAGGTATGATTCATGGGTAGCTGTTTGCCTTAGCAAGTTCTTACCTTGCTGGCTAAATATGCTTCCACACAAACGGGTTTTGGAATGACCTGCGGTTTGCTTGCTTGGGATACAGCATTATTGTTGGAAGCCGACTGTGCCCTCACCTTGCTCCAGCACAAAGGAAGATTTGTTCACCCCTGCACATTTTTGTGGCCTTAATTTGGGGAGAGGGACCTTGGGAAAAAGCAGTGATGTACCTGAGTGACCACTGGATGTCATAATGCCCCACACTGCTTCCGCAGCCTCCTCTGTCAAGCAAAAGGAGCAAACGTGATTAAGAAAAAACGTTTTGCTGCTGGAGCTTCTTATGGCTCTGCTAAAAGCTGCAAGGGTAAGCTGAGTGCTTCAGGTCCTAAAATAGGATGGGGATAAGTACAAGAAGTATGACTGGAGTTCTGTGAAAAAACCCTGTCACTGGGGCATTGTTGGGATGGATGCAGAAGGCAGAGTGGCGTCTGGACTGGGGAGTGCCTTCTGCTGGCCTCCCCTTTGCTTCAGGGAGGAGAAAGCATGTGTAGAATGGAGCCCACTATTAAGGTCTCCCACTTGTCTTCCAAGGCTGCTCCACCTCTCCCATTTCCCCTTTGGCAGCTGGAGACTGCTGGACAGTAACTCGTACGAGGCCAGCAGTCTTACACTTCGGAGCACACAGTGACCTGCCAGCCGCCTCTGCTTGCTCCAACACCTCAAACACTGCTGTAACATTGACAGCAGGATCAGACCTCACGTATGTCAACTGGAGAGACTTGAGAGGACTGCAAAGCACTGAAGGACACTCACCATCCTGGCTGGACATGGGGAAATGTTTGCGTATGCTGGCAAGGAGAGGGGTTTGTTGTTCCTGATGGAGATGAGCGTGGTGTTCACCTTGCAAGAAGGACTCTGTGGCATGGTTTCCATCTCTTCCTGTTCATACTTTGGCAGCACTGGCCTTGTCCATGCCCTGTGTTTTCCGCCCCCTGTGTCTGACACCCACACACGGTCCCAGCATCGTGTTGCATGTGGACTGGCAGTGTGTGTCACACTGAGAGGGGCGAACCTCAGCAGTTCAGGCTCTGAGCAGGGATTTCTTCCATAGCTGAACACCAAAAAGGCCCTAAGTGAGGGCAGCAAAACCAACAAGAGGTGAGAATGATGGGAAGATGGAGGAGCGGGGTGCTGCTATGGGACACAAGATGCCCGCAGAGACAAGCGCAGACAGGTCTGACCCCATCTGTGCTTGTGTTTCCCATCACAGTAGTGGCAGCAGTGTACATGGTTGTCCAGGCAGCTCCTTAGATTTACCACCTGTGGGAATTAACAGCAGGTCAGCAAGCTTGTCTGAGTCTGACTCTGACTCTGGCATTAGTCTCAGCACAGTCCGTTTCTACCTGCGAGAGACTTAATCAAGAAAAGCAAGAAATTCAAAACAATAGGGGGAGTAAACGGCAACACATCTGCAGCTGGCATTTGTTTGGATTCTTGGGATGTCTGTGTTGTAGATAACTAATAATAGTATGGTGTAGTTGAAATAGCCAATGAATCTATTGTAGTAGTTAAGCAGCCATTGGATAATTAACATGAATGATAAACACACAAAAGTGTATATATATGACACTGGCTTTTGGAATAAACTCTTTTTGCCTGCACTTTATGTTAGAATTAGTGTGTGTCGCGCGTCTGCCTCAACAACCACTCTATTATTTATTCTTGTAAGCAATTCCCTCACTCTGCTGGGGAGCAGAGCTGGGTGCACACTGGAGCAAGTGAGGCTTCGTTTGTAGGAGCCCGGGGCACTGCAGGGGACACAGTGCAAAAACCAGACCCAGTTTTTGTTGTTGATTTTGGTCCTCTAGAAGTTTTAAAGGCAAGAAGACACCTTGTGTGTTACAAACCATAAAACTGTATCAAGAGATTTCTGCCTCAAGCCTGTAACTTCTTGTTAAGCTGTGACATGGCCTTTAAAAAGGTATCCAGCCTTGATTTAAACACCTTGAGTACTGGGGAGTTGAGCGTGTCTGTGCACCTCATTTTGAATCTCAATTAATGTAGTTTCTGCTCCCTGCCCAGAGGCTGTGCTTGATATGCATTTGTTCGTTGGATTAAAGTATTTTCTGTTGGCACTGATTTCATCATGAAGATACACCTAACATCAGACTAGCCCAGCACAGCCCCTTCTTTGTTAAGCTGAACAGGTGGAACATCAGGGGTTTCTCAGTACATTTGCTCCAGTAACTGTGTTTTGAAACCTGCGTTGGGCATCCATTTGAAGTGTGGGTACCCACAGTGGATACCACTGGCTGGCACCAATCCCAACAGTGCTGCTTGCAGGATTGACACTGCCTTCTTCCATACAGCAGGAAGACCCATTCTTTGCCTGGAGATTGCATGGTCTCACTCACATCCCTCTCTGCAGGCAGACAGGCCAATTTCATGGCTCTTCATGGCTTTTTGAAGTTGATGGGGGGAAACTTTAAGCCTGTTCCCTGGTCCCCTGTTTGTCTGGTCCTCTACCTCTATGCTCTCTCAGCTTGCACAGGTTTGGCTTTTATTCAAACTCCTGGGTGAGCTGCTTCAATTGACTTCAACGGCAGGAAACTACACAGATTGAGGTTCTTTCTGAGGTAGTTTTCTGCAATTATGTGAGAGAAGATGGCCCACAGGGGATCTGTCACTCACTGGCACAAGACAAGCAGCAGGAACAAAGGTCTGGGAGCAGGGAGAGGGCAGAGGGGAGGCAGAAGCAGATGTATGCCCCATTGGTGCCTGTGCACTGGCCAGGGTTCTCCTTGTGAGGGATGACTAGGTCTTAAATGATACGGTTTTACTATCATGACCTGGTCCTGAAGGTAGGTCTTTCCTAATGATCCTTGTGAAACAGCTCTGTGAGCACTTCTAGAAAAGAGAAGGGCCTGATCTTTTGGTTAAAAGCCCTTTTAAATGGGTTGTCCATCCTTATTTTGTAAGTGCATGGTCCCCCATGATGACTATGTGGTGAACAGTTCAATCACCATATCCAGACGACAAAATATAGTGACAGCGCATCACACTTACAAACCACAGTCTAGAGGTGTTTGCAAAAATGCACCTGTCCCCATTTATAGACACATGAAGAAGTTAAAATGATTTTTTTAGTGGCTCAGCCTCTGAGAACAGGGTCCAGCTGACATTGTGGAAGAACCTCTTTCACCAGCTCATTTTTCAACCATAAGCTGCAGAAACCTGGAGTGAGATGTTTTTAATCAACTAGGATTTTATATTGAGCCAGGTAAAATCTTGGGAAGCTGCAACAAAACTAGCTCTTTTCCTAGCTTATAAATGCTGAGAAGCTTGTCAGGTACCCTCTTGTGAGAGAGGATAATGTGGTGGATGCTTTGTCATCATCAGCTATTCAGAAAGCATTGCACCTGGATCCTGTCTTTAAGCCCTCAGCGCCTTAGATAAGACAGTGATATAAAAGATGAGTGTATGTTTTTGTGTGCATAAAAGCCTGGTCTTCAGGGCATTAAATCTGCCTCCTTGTGAGGAATTTCTTGAGAACTGTATGTCAGCTTATTATTCTTCACTTCAACACTGGATACTTGGTGGCTGACTACTTCCACCTATTTGTTCCAGAGTTATGGCAGCTTTATTTAGGTGATAATAGGAGCACTGTGCTGTTTTATGAGACTGTAATCCAATTCTCAAGTGGATGAACACTCTTCAAGGCCGCGTAGTTTATCCTGATGATTCAAGGAACTGAATTACTGACCAAAAAAGTAGTAGTGTTCCTTCACATGTTGTTATGCTCCAATTCTCCGCAGGCTAAATAAATGTTCAAAGTACCTGTGATGTGAGAAGAAAGATCACAGGGAGATGATGGGAATGACAGTGAGGAGCAGAATGGCAGAAGGAGCTGGAGAGGGGGATAGTTTGTTGTTTGTTTATTAGTTATGGCAGTAATTTCTTGATGATACTCCTCATCTTTCAGACAGGGACTGTGCCTTCACCGAAAATCCTCTGGCTCTGGGTTAGTCACAAACCATGTAATTTCCACCAGCCCAAAGAGCTGAGAGGTGAAGGCTATTCGCAGCTCCCAGAGTGCAATCTGCAGCTGAACATACCATGAGATAAAAATGCCCTAGCTCTTGCACTGTGCGGGTTCAGGCTGCTTACACATGGAGCCAGCACAGGCTGGCTCTGCTTTTTTCCCTCTGCTCTGCTTTGTTGTACTGCTCGCTTTTGAAAGGGATTTAAACTGACTTTCACAATTTAAATAATAGGGTTTTGATCTAAATGTGCAGGTGTATGAATATGCATTATGCAGCAAATAAACACCTATGTGGTGGCTTCTTGCAGTCCTCAATAAAGTTGGGGTGCACAGGGTGCAGCTCAGGACTGGGACCAGGGTCTTTAATTAGAGGGATGTTTATTACTTGACAAGAAGTGATCCCAGCAAACAAGCTAGGAGTGAAGCCAGGCTTTTACTGTGGACACATGAACTCACTGGCTCTCCTTGTCTGTTAATGTATGCTACACTGCTGAGAACTATTACGCTCCCAATCTTGCTCTGAGGCTCTGCTGGCAGGCTTTGTGCTTTGATAGGAGCTAGGTGGGATTAGTTTACCTGATCCCAAGGCATCTTACCTTAAGCACTGCACAGATGGTGTTTGTATCTTAGGGCCAGCTGATTTCACAACATTGGTGGAGGACGTTTTCTGCTGTACTGCAAGCCACTGGTGTCGGGTCTCTCTCTGACACTGTCACCTCTGCACAGACCTGAGACTACTCCCTCTAGGCTTAGTGGGCGATCCTGGGAACCAGAGGTTTGCTGGTTGCTTCTCAGCCCCGGCTTCTGGAGTCAGGTGAATTTGGAGCGGTTTGGAGGGTTGCTCTCCAGCTACTATAGAGACATAGCTCATGTCTCAGTCTAAAGATTTGGGTCAGAAGGGAGAAAATCTGTAACTCTCATCAGAGGTTCCCAAGACTTTAAAAAGAGCCTGCAGTGAACTATTTTGGGAGTTTGCAGAGCACTGAAATGCTAATAAAAATTACAATTAATTTAAAAATACCAGATAAATATTACCACTTCCAGTACACTTAGATATTCATTCCCAGTTTGGGCATGCAGCCTTGATTCTGGAGTACTTTTTGCTTTGGACTGCTTAAAAGTTGAGGCTTACTAAGTCCTAACATCTCTTAAGTTCTTTTGAGGTTGATAAAAAAGAAGCATTTAATAAACATAGTGCGTTTAGTCATTATTTAATAGTGTATATCAAAGTTATCAATCTGATAATCATCACTGGCCATGGTACTCCAGTGTTATGCTGGAGGGAGGCTGCTTGCCCAGGCACTGGATCTGCTGTTGACTTCATCTTCTGCTGGTGGCTCATTAGCACCTTTCAGACCAGCAATAGTCTCACAAATGCTTGGCTAGGAATGCTTTAGAGGATTTTTTTTTTTCTAATAAAATTAAGTAATTAGTTCAGGAGCTAATTAAACTTAGCATTTGTTTTTCTAGGGTAGCACATGAATCATAAATTTGAGGACAGAGTTCATTTATCTCTTGGGGACAAATCTGTGTTACTGATGTGCAATTTTGGGGGCAGACGCAGCTACTTATTCAAGTAAGTCATGGGTAGAAGATATGTGCATTAATTATCCTATGACAGCTGCAGCCAGATTTAACAAAACGTTTATCTGCCTAGAATAAGGTAAATAAACTCTCTCGCTCTGAGGGATGCTTCTGGCATGGTACTTTCCACGCATCTGAGAAGCACATCTTCTGATAGCCAGTGCCACTGGTGACTGCAAAGCACGTGGAGGAACAAGTCCTGGTGAACATATTTAAAGGGATGAACAAGGGTGCTGGCATTAACTGGGAGATACCATGTATTGGTATTCATCACTGCTCTCGTTCTTTTTCCACTGACCTTGTCAGCAAGTCAGTAGTTATACTCAAATGCACTGTCTCACTGGTGAGGCAAGGAGCTGGCAGTGGTGGTCCCAGTCAGCTCCAGCATCGTTAGTCTGTGTCAGAAAACCCTCTACCAGACAAGCAAGGGTGACAACCGTGTGGCAATATTTACAGGCTTGCATGCTTTGTGACAAATGACCAGTGCCTCGGAAATGAAAGCTGAATAATAAACAAATATTCAGCTTAAAAGAGAAATAAAAGGGATCACACAGGTATGCAAGCAAGGTGAAGGTAAATCTGAAAATAAAGAGCTCTGGGGAAAAAGAAGAGGTTCCCAGTACATGAATTTTGCAGGGAAGGGAGAGATGATGAAGCTGGTAGGGAGATGACTGGTGACAACAGGAGGACAGTTCAGACCCTGTCCCCCTGCATGGACTGTGAAATAGGGCTGTTTGCAAGGGACACTCAGGCTGAAATGACCTTGGCCTCACCAAAGGGAGATCGAGATCTGGGCTTTTCAATATGTTTTGAGGGTGATGTAACCACCTGGATGTATAATACTTTGGAAGAGGTTGCCCGGAGCTGTGGATGCTCCATCTCTGGAAGTGTTTAGAGCCAGACTGTGTGGGCCTTTGAGCAACTTGGTCTAGTGAAGGGGGATGATCTTTGAAAGTCCTTTCTAACCCCATTATTCTATGATGCCCTGGTGTTGTCTGTGCACAGATATGTAAATGGACATCCAGGTGCCTGGATAAGAGACTCCATAGGTGCTTCATGCCAGCTGGCTTAGGAGGAAGCAAGCCCTTTTGGGGATGCCTGCCTCCTTCCACTAACTGGAGGTTGGTCCAAGTGGATGAGCTCAGACCACGGGTCAGAACTGTGGATAGATAAGGAGAGGGTCCTTCCTCCCTCAGCCATCAAGGGTACCTGCCTTTCTCCTCTTGCTGATGGAGGGATGTAGCATTTTGGCCGCTGATTTTCCGTCCTCTGAGCTGTAGGCACATTTTGGGTCCCATCTTCAGCAGATGGATTTCCTTCTGTCATTGCAAGGAATCCCACGATTTGCTGGACTGGATTACAGAGGGCTCTGTCCAGCTTGTGATCTCACAAGAGTACCCAGCGTGGAAGAAAAACACAGTTCTCTTAAGGAAACAACACTCTGAACAAGTTGAGGGAAATGATCAGAATAACCTGTATTTATGAGCCCCTATGGGTGTCTGAATAAATTTAGATTATGGGAAGCTAGGGCAGCTTATTTAAACTTGGATCCTGTGAGTAGATAAGGGACTCTCTAATCTCCTCCTGATTTGTTGCTGTGGTTGGTAGGTATATCTCAGTAAATTTTAAAGGACTAAGATAATATTGAATGGACAGTACAAAAACAGCTGGATCAACAAGACACAGTGAAAGCTTCAGGAGGAATAAGCCTCATACATCTCTCCATAGCTCTCTCCTCCCCTTTCATCTCACAATGTTTGATTAAGCTCTTATGTAAACAATTATTATTGTGTACATGGAGGATATTTTTGTGCTGTATCCTTTGATGTGGGCATTGCTTGGGTACAGCCGAGACAAATTTTCAGCTGTGTCAGTTTTTAACTATACATGTAGCTTAGAGATTACTAAGTATTAGGAATGAGCATTAATGCTTGTCAGAGCAGGAGCAGGTTCCACAGGTGGTGAAGATATCTCTCCAGCAGCTGTCATCCTGCAGGCTGCCACTCACTTTAATCTCCCTGTCACCCGTATTTCTCAGGCACTTGGCAGCCCCTCAATTTCAGTACTGAAAATTATGTGCTTCAGAACTTTCATGAAGAAATTTAATAGTTTGGTTACATTACAGGGAGGAATCTACCATAAATTGTATTTCTGAATTTCCTTAATATTTTTTTTATTAACCCATTTAGTGTGTCAGTCACAGTGTGTCCCATCTCAGAGCTATGGCAAATTAAAGGTGTCTAATGAGAAATCCTTTTTGGACAAGCTACTCTAAGGGCCATTCGGAAAAGTTCTCCAGTGAATTCAAAAAGTTTGGAGGGGCACAGAGCAGGGGTACTTCAAATGTGCACAAACAAGACTTGGGCATAACAGCCGCCAGAACAGCTTCCCTGGCTCTTAACTCTGTGCATGTGTGTATGTACCTGCACTTGTGTTGACACACAGGAGTCTTTCTCTGCTTTCCTTGTGATGTCCCCATGTCTGTTTATTTTTTTTTAATAGCTTTTCATACCTTTTTCAAATCCTGTAAGCTCTTTTTTTTTTTCTTCTCCAGCTTTTTTCCCCCCTGATAACTCAGCAGGCTGTTTCTTTTCAGCTGTAGAAAGGGCTCCAGTCATCCTTCCTAAATCTGTTCTTGCTCTTTCTTGGTGTCCAAAGCCAAATCTTAGCACAGTCCCCTGCCTTAGCCTGACCTTACTTCCCCATGCAGCAGAGTCCTGTCAGCACCTGGCTTGCACAGGAGAATCAGCCCTTGAAATGGTGTGTATTCCCTGTGGATGTGTGCAGGAGGGTAATGGGATGCTCCCTGAGGGCTGGGAATGAGGGCAGAGCCTGGGGTACCTCAACTCTCATGCACCACATATTTGAGCCAAGTCTTTTCCTTAGAAGTTTTTACATATATTTTTATTTCTTCATGGTTCTATGGGTTCCATTATATATTCTCTCGATATACAGAATACATACAGAGGACAGATATAGTATGTTCTATATTCTTTTCTGTGTAACTGCAGATTTAGCAAGATACTTGAATATAATCCAGACTTCTTAAACTAGGTTACCTGAAGATGATGATCCAGAAAGCATTTTTAAAATTCACTGTAGTGCCCTGCAGATACACTTCTAAAAATTGTCATGATATCAAAACCTACACCTTTTCTTTTTGCCTTTTGTTATGAAACCTTTCATAAGAAATAACTGGGGCACTATAGATGAGACACAGTGGACCATGAACACTGTGCCAAAGCCTCGGCACTGAAATCAGAAGCATGGACACCACTGACTCCCTGTGCAGGCACTTCTGGGGCACAGCTCATCTGGAGGGATAATTGGTCCCTCCAAGCTCCCATTTCTGCCGGCTGACTATAAAAACACTCTAGAAAGCTATCTCAGAGATAGGCCTTTATGTCCTCTGGAGCTGGTTGAGGACATTTTAACCAGAATGACTACTGAGGAAAAAAGAAAATTTAAAATAAAACAAAAAGGCATAACAGACAGACAATTTTTTTTCCCCAGAGGAGAAAAAACCAGGTCCTTTGTAGTACGTGGGGCAAAAATGGTCACCTTAAGAGGGCAATGCAGCTCAGTGTAATGTAAATTATGTATTTAAACCAGGTCAAATGAGAATATTCTTTTTGTTCTACATGTGTGAATAAGCCTAAACTGCTGGGATGGTGAGACACACTCAGTTTCGCAGGGGAGAAATAATAATAATCGATTTCAATAATCTTGAAATACCAATATATTAAGAGCAAAATTTACATCAAAATTTACACAAGCAGATACCCCAGACTTGAATAGCTTGCCCTTGAACACGCATCCAAATCCATTTTAGTGCACAACATTATAATTTATCACACAGGAGAATACAGCTAGTTTCCATGGGGAAAAAAAAAGAAAGATAAATAGCTTTAGGTGCTATTGATATTAAGTATAAACAAGAAGCATACTTCTAGAATGGTTTTCAAATCAGCAGTAAAATCTTTGTACCTTGTATACAGCAGAAAATTATACCTGGAAAACATAAAACTTTTTAAAACTGCTTCAGAAGATTTTGTGCATTGCTGCAATTACTTTTATAGCAATTGCTTTTTGTCCTGAAAAAGGATTTCTGTCCATCTGACTTCTGTCCTCAGTGTCACACTACTTTTATTCTACAAGAGAGAAAAGGGACAAATGAAATGTATGTTCATATCCAGAGGAAGAGTCTTAGGTACAACATAGTGCTGTTACTTTAAAAGAGTTGTATTTTTGCATTAGGCACTGTTTCCCCATGCATTTGTATCTGCATGCGTGAGTTTATGTGTCTCTATACACACAAATGATAAGTAGCTACATCGTTTACATTTTTATGGCTGAAGCCCTTGATTGAATTTTCATAATGCCAGGAGGGCCCATTTGGGATTCAGGTCCTGCTGTGCAAATACTCACTAAGACATCTGTCCCAAAGAGCTTGTACCTCTAAGAGGATAAAATGTGGCAGGGGAAATAATTAGGGGGAGACGCAGTGGCTCTCTCTGGTTATATGGGAGGGTCATTCAGCTCCAGGATCAGAGCAAGTCTTTGTGCTTGTCTGGCACTGATTTATTGGTGAATCAACAGCACCATCGCAGCTTTTTATCCTGGGCTGACAGCCAAGCTGTCCCTCCCTCTTGGGCCCAAACCACAGTGTCAGGATGTCACCAGCCCCAGCTGAGCTGCACAGCAATATCAGCCCCTTCCAGAGAAGGGCATAAATCAGCCCTGGTTTTCCATGTGCACATTTCAGTTCATGTAAGGAAAAGATTTTGCTGTTGTTGGACTTCTTTTTGAGGTAGGAGTGAGAAAGAAAACCTTTCCATGCTACAGGGTTGTTTCTCCATCACACAGGAAAGGAAGGGCAGGTAAGAGGAAGCTCTCAAACCTCTACAGCTTTCCCCAAGGGGACATTACTGGGAACACTCAAGGAGTGGTGAGTTCTGGCACATCCCTACATGCCACCCTTCCTAGCTCTACATGTCCACCTTTCACAATGTACCCCCAAAACACCAGCATCTCTGTGCCTAAAGTCCAGTCCCCAGTCTCCAACACGTGGTCGTAGCTGGGCGGGGAAGGAGGGATATTGTCTTTGGAACTAGATTGAGGCAACATGAAAATATCAGGAATATCTCTGAACCCACACCCCTCTCTGGGGCCAAGGTACCAGAGCCATCCTGAAAATCAGATACCTGCATTTGCTCAGCACAAGGAGTTTTGGTTTAGCACTGGTGATTCCTGCAGAAGTTTTGTTCCGCTTTTGTTTGCACTGGTTGTCAGCCCTGCGGCCTCGGGGATGAGCCAGAGCATCACTGCTGATGTACTCAGTTCAGTCCCTCTGTGGGTAGTGGCAGAGAAACACGATGGTACAAATGCAGCTGTTTGGCCTCTTGCTCCCATGTTTCCCTATCTCTGGTGAGAAATTGCCCAACTGATCAGAAGAGTGGGCAAAACAGACTGCTTTTTAGGGCCTGCTCAAGTCACTTCCAAAGATCAGTAGGAACAAAACCTTCTGTTGTGTTTGTGATATGCAGCAATGAGAATAAATTATGCAAACTGGTGAGATTGTCCACTGTACCCCCCCCNAGAAATCCCCAATACTCCTGTTTTCTGCTACTATACAAAACCATGATTTATTTACAGTCTGAAGAAGTGGGCCCATGGGAAGCTCGAGTTTTAACACGGCCAAGTGTAAGATGCTGTATCTGGGTGGAGGCAGCCTCCAGTATCAACACAGGTTGGGAATGAAGGTATTGAGAGCAGCCCTGCTGAGAAAGATTCGGGGGTACTGGTTGTTGAGGGGCTAAGCATGACCTGGCAATGTGAGCTGGCAGTCCAGAAACCCAAATATATCCTGGGCTGCATCAAAAAGACCATGGCTAGCAGAATCAGGGAGGTGATTCTCCCCCTCTACTCCACTCCCATGAGACCCCACCTGAAGTGTTGCATACAGCTCTGAGGCTCCCAGCATAAGAAGGTTGTGAACCTGGTCTAGTGGAAGGTGTCCCTGCTCATGGCAGATTAGACTAGATGGCCTCTAAAGGTCCATATTCTAATATTTTATTTTGGTGTTGTCACCATCCCTGTCATTCTGGCACAACATATCACAGGAATTTGGGAAGGCTTTAGACAAGGGATTCAAAATTTCAACATAATTTGTGGCTAGTGCCTGAATGCCTGTGCCAATGCCTGTGGCCAATTTGTGCTAGTGCCTGTGGCTAATGCTCTCAGCCTAGTGCATGTGCTTTCTTTAGTTAAGTCATCCCTGTCTCCATCCATCAGGGTTTGCATATGCAAACCCATGAGCAGCCACTGAGGTTGATGTTTGGGTAGGTGGTTTCGTAAAGTGGAAATCCGCCGATGGATCTGTGGGGAAATTCTAGGTGGTCATTTGCATTGGATTTGTACATATAGAAGAAGAAAGGT
Source organism: Oreocharis arfaki (assembly GCA_013398015.1). Classification (NCBI taxonomy): domain Eukaryota; kingdom Metazoa; phylum Chordata; class Aves; order Passeriformes; family Paramythiidae; genus Oreocharis; species Oreocharis arfaki. The sequence goes on from VZRR01002747.1 coordinate 872,520, forward strand.
TACTGGCAGTCATAGTTTTTCAATACAGTGATTATATAATGGTATGTTTAACCAAGGTTCAGATTTAGTCCTTGGGAATGGATGCAGTTGATAAATTGGTATAAGCTTGTGTGGTTACACTTCTAAACCAAATGTAACCATCTGACTTGGTTTTGTGTGCTGGGCCTTCCCTCCCCATAGCTGTGCTGGGCAGGTAGACCCATATTGTCCTGCCTTTGTGGGGTCTGCAGAGGTAGAGCACAAGCTGCCAGAGAAAAATTAAAACAATATTAAAGAAGCAAAAGTGAAGCGTGTGTGTGTGTGTGTGTGTGTGTGTGTATGTGTGTGTGTGTGTTTGCATCATATTCACTCATAGAGGATTAGAGTATCATCCAAGTTGATAGGGGTTTTCCTCCCCTCCCTATTTCGTTGTCCCTTCTGCACTCCCACACGACACACATACATGTTTGCAGGAAAGTACAGGGCATTTCATTAGGTAGGCTTGGACTACCTGCTAGGCTCTTTAGGCATTCTTAAAATGGACATTTCTGTCTCCTTAGAAGTAGAGATCAAATGAAGTTTGTACACCTGGCAAAACTAGCCTTGTCCTCTTCTTCACTGGCACTGTGGCGAGGTCCCTGAACCCCACGTTGCTATCAGAGTATACCAGCAATCTGAGTATCAAGGTATGGCAACAGTCTGCCACTGTCATGTTGAAGGCACCACNCATATTGTCCTGCCTTTGTGGGGTCTGCAGAGGTAGAGCACAAGCTGCCAGAGAAAAATTAAAACAATATTAAAGAAGCAAAAGTGAAGCGTGTGTGTGTGTGTGTGTGTGTGTGTGTATGTGTGTGTGTGTGTTTGCATCATATTCACTCATAGAGGATTAGAGTATCATCCAAGTTGATAGGGGTTTTCCTCCCCTCCCTATTTCGTTGTCCCTTCTGCACTCCCACACATGACACACATACATGTTTGCAGGAAAGTACAGGGCATTTCATTAGGTAGGCTTGGACTACCTGCTAGGCTCTTTAGGCATTCTTAAAATGGACATTTCTGTCTCCTTAGAAGTAGAGATCAAATGAAGTTTGTACACCTGGCAAAACTAGCCTTGTCCTCTTCTTCACTGGCACTGTGGCGAGGTCCCTGAACCCCACGTTGCTATCAGAGTATACCAGCAATCTGAGTATCAAGGTATGGCAACAGTCTGCCACTGTCATGTTGAAGGCACCACGTGGATTTCTCTTTGAAAGGGTTTCTCCCTTGTCTGTGTAAAAAGGTTCACAAAGCTGTGCATGCCCCATCCCTGGAAGATGTTCCAGACAACTTCCATTTAAAAAAGAGTACATAGCATGGATGTACGAACAAATGAGTGTGATGAGTAGTTTATCCAGAAAACACCAAGCAGAGCTGAAGGGGGACTAATACAGAGCTTCATTTAAAGTTGAAAGCAAAACGTGCGAACATATTGTTGCAAAACCAGAGGCAGTTCCTCTTCTGTCTCAAACACCAGAAGAGCCAGACTGCCTGCTGTAGAAATTAAGGTAGGACTCAACTGGGGTTAATAAAACTTAGTTATTGATATGCAGTAGAGGCTTAAAAGATAATGTATAAGCCTGATTTTGCTTAAAAAAGAACCTAGTGGGTTTTTGATGGAGTAACTTAAAATGAAAAAAACAGCTAAAATGCCATGTTCATCATTGCCTTCTCATGGTGGATCTGCCTCCTCTGGTGTCTCAGGAGAAAGTGGTTGAGAGCAGCACTGAAAGTGCAGTGGAGAAGGAGGAGCTGCCCCTTGAAGACTGTCAAAAACAACACAACATGTGTTGTGGGAGGCTGGGTAGTGGTCTCAGGGAAAATCATGCAGTGCTGTGCAGTAGTTTTTGAAGTTACCTTGATGGGTAGCTAAGGGTGGATTAAAATACAATGGCCTACTTTGGGAGCAAAATGGCTTCCTCCTCTGATTACTGGCAGAACATTTCCTTCACAGGCTGTCTTCTACTCTACCCCAGAGAAATGCTGTTGTTCCTTTCCCCAGCTTGCTCCAGCCTATGTCAGAGATGGTTTCTTATCTCCTCTCACTCCCTCAACAAGCCTGCTGCTTTCTGTTTGCTGTTGTCCTTCCCAAGCTGGCTGTGATATAGGCAGCAAACGGGTTCCCTCTGCCACAGGGGAGTCACAGGCTGCTGCCAGTCACTCGGGCATGTGCTTAATGGGGGTGGTGCTCTAGTGGTCTTGGTCTGGTGGTCACTTGAAGACCAGCCCGTGCACAGAGGGGTTGGATAGGGAGAAGGGTCGCACGAGAGCCTTGAGTCAGCATGTGTTCCCATTGATTAATGGACATTTTGGAGTAGAGAGAAAAAGTAATGAAACATGAAATAAGTCTGTTATAAAAATGTATTGGAGGATTCACTCTGTTATCATACTTTTGGGCTCTGAATATTACATTGCTAATACTTTTGTATTGCTGTCGGCTGGGGTACCTCAGCTGGTACTGGAACCTCTCTAGATATATCTTCTAGTATTGGACTCACACTTTCCTACAAGTCTATTTTCTCCCCCGTGAGACAGCCCATATTGCCTGTCATATATGTTATTACCCAAAGCTGTTGCTTACTTGGTGTCACCAAGCAGAGCTTCACTGAATAATGGAAGGCAAAAAGTATTTTGATTGTCTATGAATTGTGGAGAAGGATTTGGTGGTACTGGTGAATGAAAAACAAGCCAGCAATGTAAGGTCACAGCCAACCATATCCTGGGCTGCATCAGAAGAAGTGCAGCCAGCAGGGCGAGGGAGGGGATTCTGCCTCTCTGCTCTGCTCTCATGAGACCCCACCTGGAGTGCTGTGTCCAGGTCTGGGGCCCCAACATAAGAACATTGGAGAGAGTCCAGAGGTAGGCCACAAAGATAATCAGAGGGCTGGAACACCTCTCCTATGAGGAAAGGCTGAGAAAGTTGGGATTGTTCAGCCTGTAGTTGAGAAAGCTCAAGAAGACCTGATTGCAGCCTTCCAATGCTTGAAGGGGGCTTATAAGAAAAATTGGGAGATACTTTCAATGGGACCTTTACCAATAGGAAAAGGAGTAATGGTTTAAAACTACAATAGGGCGGTTTTAGACTAGATATGAGGAAGACATTTTTTACAATGAGGGTGGATGTCTCGTCCCTGAAAACATTCAAGATCAGGTTGGACATGGCTCTGAGCAACCTGGTCTAGTTGAAGATATCCCTGCTCATTGCAGGGGGACTGGACTCAATGGCCTTTAAAGGTCCCGTCCAAGAAAAACTGCTCTGTGATTCCAGGGATTCTGTATCAGTAGTGTGGAAAACCCTTACAAGGGTCATCTTGTACTACCCCACCATTACTCTTCAGGCAATCACTAAAGGCACTGAGCTGAGTCTTACTGTGTAAGCTGCACTTTTAGCCACCTCTGGAGAGTGATTAGTCCCAGTCAGTAGTAGAGCTGTGCCTCAGCTCTTCAAAAGCAGGCACGAACATTCGAGTCTGTGTCTGATCTACTTACCTTTTACGGCCAGTGGAGAGAAACAGGCACTTCTAGCCCATGATTCATCTTGTCCAAATACAGACATCCAGAATAATTCAGTGACTCACACTCTAAAACTGCTAATTTCTTTCCATTATAATGGAAAATTATAAAATGAGGACAAGGTGATTAGCTATATGCATACACCTACCCTGTTATTGTCTCCAGGGAGGTGAGAGGAACCTCCTACAGGCCTAAGACAGACTTTGATCTCTGGAGGGTCTTACCCCTCTCCATGCCTTGGGAAGAAAGTGAAAGACAGGTCCCTAGCTTAGACTAGAAACTTACCTTCTAAGTTAATAAAATTAATTTAAGATTACTCCCATCCTGAATCTGTATCTGCCACTAATAGGCTAGTATTTTTTTCTGGAACTGGCCATTCTCCAGAAGAGCTACCATGGATTCAGGAAGCAAACACAGAAACATTTCTGAGAAATTTCACACTTCATTTATTAGTATTTTATTTAAAACTTTTATTTTTAATTATAAATTTTCTCTTTTGATGATCAATTTGTAACTCAGATTAGCTCTCCTTTGGCAGTGGCTGGGTTAACCTGAGTACTCTGGTGGCAGGAAGGTTGTGCCTGGCTGGTTGAGGGCAGGTTTTGATCCTTCTGCTGTAAATGTTATATGGCATCAAACTCTTTTACTTCAAACTTTTGTTTGTCCAGAACTTGAAGAGGGAGAGGATTGCCTGCTGGAAGTTATCTCCTGACACTACATAGAGCAGCAAATTTCCAAAAATATTTAATGCTGCTAAGGGTTTAGTTATAATAAACATGAAAAGGATTGTTTTCTTCAAGTGGCAGCTAACTGGTTGTACTTGGAGCTCCAGACGAATCCCTCGAAAGACATGGAAGGGGAGGAAGCACACATAGAAGACCACCAAGAGGAGAACAGTGATTCTGCGAGCCTTCAGTTTGTAGCAAGCCTGTGTGTGGGGCCCAGTGGCCAAGATGCAAATGATGAGCACGTAGCACAGAGTCACTGTCAGCAAGGGCAAGAAGAAGGCAATCACAGTCAGTACCCAGTTGTACCAGCGACTGGTGTCGAAGTCCTCAACAGCAACCAGGTCTGGACAGATGGTCTTGTTCTGCCTGTGACTTGGGGCAATCAGGATGGCCGAGGGGCTGAGGGCCACCAGGGAAATCATCCAAACGACTGCGCAGGTCACCACTGCCCATCTCCGCTTCCGAAGAAAAAGGCTTTTCATTGGGTGCACAACTACCAAAAAGCGGAAGATGCTGAAGCAGCTGAGGAAGATTATACCACTGTACATGTTGAAGTAGAAACAAAACTGAATAAACTTGCACATGAAGTCTCCAAAAATCCAGTTATTTCCGTTAGCATAGTAATGTATAAAGAAAGGAAGTGTTACTACATACAACAGGTCAGTGATAGCCAGGTTTAACATAATGATGGTGCTGCTTTTCCAGGGCCTCATCTTAACACAGTAAACAAAAATTGTCACAATGTTCCCTGGGAAGCACACCAGGAAGATTAGGCTGTAAAGGACAGAGAGATAGAATTTCACCTGTAAGAAATCTTCTTCCTTGCAGCTTGTCAATTGGTCTGCAGGGCTGGGCTGAGCAGTAAAATTGCTGGTGCATTCAGATGACATGTTTGCAGAAATCTCCTTAAGGCTTTACAAAAATCAGATGTTTAGTTTTAATTGGTTTTTTGGAACAAAAGCTTTCAGTTAAACCTTTTGTCACTGGAGAAAATGTTGTATGTTTGAAAAGATGTAGTGAGAGGAAAGGAGGGTTTGCTAACGTACCCAGTCTGACCTAGATAACTCCACTGAAATATTTAATTTCACCCTCTCCTCTCTTTTGCATTTAATTTTGATAATTATTAATTTTACTCTTTCTTTGTCTAGCCTCCTTCATTGAAGAAGACGATTACTGCTTATCTGCAAATCTTCAGGGGTAGGAAGCACACATTTAGAGAGCTAGATTTTGCAAAACTGTGAACTAGTCTTAACCTTTCAGAAAGTAGAACCATATCCATATATTATCTTCATTAATCTGAGCTAATCAGTGTTTCGTGCTCATGGAACAGAGATGCCATTCCGCTTTCATGAAAGCCAAAAGATGTTAGGTTTAGTTACACATCTCAGGACCTGATGCTACCATAACCTGACAGATTGTTCCCTGAATGTGATTTTATTCCCTTGGAGCTGTCAGAGTATAAATGTTTTGGTTTCAGTTTTTTGGAGGGTTGGGTTTTTTTGAGGGGTGTTATTTTGTTTTGGTTTAGTTTTTTTAAATCAGACTCCATAATGGCATAAAACTGATTTAAATTATTAAAGACTGTTTCTCAAAGGGCAGAGGGAAAAATGGAAAGCACAGAGGGAAGGCAGTGATCTTGCTTCCCATTCTGTGCCGCTTTGAGCTAGGTAGGCTTGCCTCTGAAATGATTTCTACTCTGCCATAACCAATTTGGATCTCTCCACGGTGAGTTCAAGACAACATTTCTTGGTAGAGTTTTAACCTGAAAAAATGGTAACCAAGGATGAAAATAATCTAACTTCAGGTATCAGAAACTTAGATGCCTAAATTGGAGTCAGTCCTTCTAAACCGCCACTTTGTCATCAAAGAAGAGCAGTTCCTCCAGGACATAATACATCTACCCGCAACTGAGGTTTCTAAGATAAATTATTTACTCTTTTGGCATACCAATTTCTTTCCATTGATACAAAAGGCAACCCAAGGTGACTAGTTCAGACCTGTGTATCTCAAGTGAGGCAAGAGCTGTGCTGCTGTGTGACTTCGGCATCTCAGGTGAGTACCACTCTTCCAGATTCTAACCAATTCCATGTGAGAAAATATTGTAAAGAAACTTCATAAAGTGCCAGACAGGGTACTCTCAAGCCTAGATCCTCTCTCTTGTCCCAGAAAGAGCATCTTTAAACTAAACCAGTTTAAAGATGCTACATTAAAATGAAATCAACCCATTTAAAAAAAACTAGGAAAAACAACCAAACAAAAACAACAAAAACAATGACAAAACTGGAAAAAAGACAGAATTGAACCTTATTCAGTCTTGGAAATCCTCTTGTGTATAGTTTTTGATGTGATTCAGTTCAGGCATTTAGCACATTACCTGTATGACTCTTCATTATCCCAATAACTGGTGGAACATGACCAATTTGCTCTGACAAAGCCAGTCATTAAAGCTGGGACACAACGGGCATTATTTGATCATAGCCAGTCAGTAAGATGAGTATCTCTTTGTTACTCAGGAGCACTTCAGAGAGAAATTAGAACAGTCTCCCTGCAATTTAGTTAAAACACTAATGCTTTTTAACATGAGTATTAGATCTAGTATAGAAGCTTTGCTGTCAAAGATGCACTAGGTAAAGGCCATGAAGCTTGTTTTAAACCAATCCAGATTTACAACCACAAAAGCCAGGAGTGTGCATGTTTTCTCTCTTTTTGCTGCTCAGTGATACCACTGTCACCCACATTTATGCCTCTCCAGTATATTTCATATCATGTTAGACAAATTTACTAGAACACTTGATTTATCCCGTTTGGCTTTCTTGCACTGCGGATCGGTTCTTCACCACAATCTTGAACCCTCCAAATTGAAAATGGAGAAATACTGCTTACCTGAAAACCTGCAATTCTGCTTCTCCTTCTGATATTGCTTTGAGCAAAGAGCTCAAATGAAGTGTATTTATGTCTTCCTTGCAGTGAAGCAGGTTTTAGTATGGCTTTGCAGCCATACACATTCACTCCCTGCTGTCTGACTGAGGCTCCATGTAGCTGTGAATTAGGAAACTGGTGGAAAACCTCAGTTACTGGTTCAGGTGTCAGCTCTTAGAACTGGGTGGCTGGGGGAGTCCTCTTTTGCCCTCTGTCATTCACACTGTCTCGCCCTCAGTGGGCAGATCAGGCTTTGCTGGCAGCAGCTCTGTGCGCTGAGGCAGACCTGTAGTATTCAAATAGCAGCAAATCACATTTAAATTAGCACGTATGTGTGAGTGCATGTGCTTATGAAAGACGAAATTAAATTTATTCTCCATTTCCTGTGAAGTGAAACCTGATCACCAAAATGAATAAGGCATGTTGTCATTTCAAGGTCAGGTGAAAAGTGTTATGACACACTGTCTTCATTAAAATCAAATTTCTAACGGAGTACAAATTTCATCTCATGAAAGAAATGAATGTTTCTTTTGGCATGATGTGCTTTTCAGAAACTGCGGCAATCTTTCTGCTTATTTTTGGGGAGTAAAATATCTACAATGTGTTGGCTAGTTATTGCTGGAGTAGCTGAAGTTGCAAACTTGTTTTATTTTGAGCTTTTGCTTTTGGGCTTCATAATTCACAAGATCTGCAATTTTCTGCACTTCTTGAGCCAAAAGACCATTTTTGAATAAAAATCTCATCATTATCCTTAGCTCGAGGAACAAGATCAAAAGAAATTATTATTATTTAAAAACAGTCATTGCATCTTGAATTCTGTAACTCTAGTCTTCAGCCCTTGAGCTTGCAACCTGGTCCATGCACAGAGGCTTCAGCTGCCCAGTGTGGCCAGCAGCCTCTCTGCCTTGGTACATTTGACAGGTCTTTACTCACTGATGAGTTTATGATCTGATACAAAATGAGCAAGCTTTCATGCCTGAACATTATGTATGTGTGTGAGTGTAGTCCCTGAAACTGCACATTTAAGAGTATTTTTCAGAAGACTGTCTTGACTCTCCTTGAATGCCAGCACTGGGCATGATTTGGGAGCTGGCTATCTGTTTTGCTAATCATACTGCAGGGAAAGAGTGGTAACGGGGACAATCAAGACTGGGGCAGCAGTAATGTCTGACAACTAGATAATTATCTATCTGTTACCATTAGGGAAAGGGCACCCTCTCTGCTCTCATCTAACCAAGCTTTTCTCTAGGTCAATGCCCAGAGCACTTTTTAAAAATGTCCAAAGTTTCTCAATAATTGTAAAATACACTGTCATGTACCAGCTCAGGGATCAGCAACTGTTTAAATAGCTATTACCCTGTTCCTAGACACTGCATGTGTCATTAGAAACCATTTGTATGAGGCTGTAGCATTACAAGCACAGAGGGAGCTAATTATAGTTAGGGATCATTTAATGCATTCACTACTTAATCCATTATACCCCTGAGCAATGGGAACCTGTGCAGCAGTGGCTGGTTTTTATCCTTCCTTGGCAGTGGCAGTGCCTGAGGTGAAGCAGAAATGGGCTTTTCTGGTGCCGTGATCCAGACCTGCTGGGGATTTGGTGCACTAGGGTCTTAAGCAGGCACTCTGAATGTCTAACTCTGGACAGGAGAAGAGAAGAAAATAAAACACAGGTTTTCAGACCAGTCTTCAGAGATGGTGACTAATAGAAGGTCGCTTGTGCAGAGCTGCTCTGCATGGAGATGGAGATAGGCTCCTTATCTTACCCAAATCTTGTCTCATCATCAGCTGGAGAGACCTCGTGGCTACTGCACCCCTGCATCCTCCCTGTATCTTTCTCCATGGTTACAGGAGCTCCTCATTGCACAGAGACCTTTGGAAACATTGGCTGCAATCACAGCCATGCGACTGGCCCCAGGGCTCGTGTCAGGCGCTAGGGAAATTGAGAACAAACTAACAAGGACCACATGTGAATGTCTGGTTGAAATGACTTCTCTGGCCTCGTGTGGGATCTATATGGATAAGGGACGATTCTGCAGTGACTTTCAACACCTCGGTCTGTTGATGTTTTCTGCTTACCAGCCACTTCTCCACCTCAGGTCCATGGACCTCTTAAGTCTGCCCATTGGTAGACTGTTGTGATCCTTCACAAAAGCAAGAAGCTTTTTTTACTTTAGGGCTGTCCTCACCCTTCTCCCCTCTACAAGCATTGGAGGGAAATCAAAATACCCTGTAGTTCCACAGTCAGCTTAAGTGACTCTAATTGCACACTGCAGTCAAAAGAGCTGGCAGCACTACCTTCATCCTGTCATCCTAAACCACACATTTTCAATGACCTCAGTGCTTGTGCAATCACGGGATGTGTTGGTTAAGTGAGCTGACTGAAGCCACACCAGTTTTCTTAATCTTGTGTTGGCTTTCTGGCCCTGTTGTGACAGGTGATGGCTCCTTCTGTGGGCGTGTGGGCTCCAGGGCTTATGGTGAGCAGTGATGGGGACCGGCCAGGGCAAGAGGGCAACAGCAGAGGTAGATTGGCTGGGGCTGGCACTGAAGCTGCATGTGGGTTCCTGCTGTGGAGTTGTGTTTTGCTCGCTGTTACCAGCAAGCAGCTGAAGCTGGTCTCCAGAAATGCTTCCCAAAGAGACAGCACTCACCTCATGTTTCAACAGCCTTCCAGGCAGGCTGGATTAATTGGTCAGAGGAGCTGACATTTTCCCTGACATAATAAAATTCTATAGAGTTCATGTGAATATATTAATGTTGCTCTTAGTCGCTGTATCGAAAGGAAACTGGAATGAGTTGGTGGCAGGATTATTAATTAAATATTTCCTCTTGAAACTTTATACTCTAGGCAAAGTCAGTTATCACAAAGTGCATGATACAGATAGGATCGTCTTTTCATACCATATTTTTCTTCTGTGATGGCAGGGTGAATAGGATGCACAGGATGTCTGATGAGTTTGCCCACCTGGGCCATGCAATCTCCTTCAGAAACTTCCAGTCCAAAATACAGAAGTGGAGAACAAAGCCCGGTATTTTTATTTTGCTTTGTGGCTGGTTCCAGACAATGTCTCTCTCCTCCGGATGGGCTGGATTTTGGCTTTTGTGGGCATTGGGGTGGAAGAGATCACAGCGTGGCTTTTTTTTCTGTCTCAGCATCACTGCTGAACTTAACTGTGATTAGGCTTCACAGGCTTGAGGGTCCACAAACAGCCCAGGGGCCATCCTCATTTCACAAAACCTGACCTAAAATCCACAGGCATGAGTGAAAGACTCCTTTCAGAGTCAGGTCTTCAGACATGGCAGCACCCAGTGTGGTGCAGTAGAAATGGTTCCGATTAATAATTATGCAGGAAAACAGGCAGTTTGTTGGGCAAGGGTTAGGCTCCAGAGTCTTAAGAGCTTTCATTATACGTTTTACTTTTGGTTCAGCAAACACATAATCTTTGCATGGGTTATTTCCCTTACCAGACATGCATTTGTTTGGCTGTTCTTACTCTGTGTGTGATTGAATACCTAATTACCATTGTTATCAGACCACCACTGGGAGATGCTCAGTTCTGTCGAGAATGATACCTTGTGTCTTCATCACATGGGGAAATCAACTCCAGTTCCCGCTTCGTATTTCTTCCCTGAGACAGAATGGTAAGGGCAGCATTTTTTAATCCCTAAATGCGCTGTAACTCTAAATTAATCACAGTTAAATGCTGTCATCTAATTACGTAAGAAATAGAGACTGTTAATGAAAACTTTTGGAAAGGGATATTTTACCTTAGGAAAATTGCATATGTAATCTGGAATATAAGCAGTGCTGCTGCCACATCGGCTGAGCACAAGTAGTTCAATAGAGTTACAAAAATAGCCCATATGGATCTGAGGCACTATTTTATGCCTAATATTAGTCCTTGAAGTGAGTTTTTGTTCATCGACTACAGGGCATAGCAGATAAAATCTATGGCAGCCCTTAGATGATGGCTGAACTTTCAGAAGGTGTGTTGCCCTGTGGGAAGTAGGGAGAGGAAAGACAATGGGACAATTTACCTGCTCCAAGCCAGTATGTGCTCAGGTTCTCTGGTGCAGCACTGCTAAGAGCGTAAACCGGTGAATAAAAAGCCCCAAAGCAACACCCAGCTATGAACCGGCCCTAAACACAGCAGCTGCAGCAGTTAAAGTTTTCCCAGCAGACACTGAAAACCAAACTAAACTCATTGGAGATGTGACAACAGCCATAATTGTTTTAGGCAATAGACCGTTTCCTGAAAATGACCCAGTTCAGTGGGACTGAAAACAGAGAGGACCAATTTGCTGCCTTGTTATTTTGTTGGTTTTTTTCAGTTCCGAGATGAAGCAGCCTCCTTGGCTTTCAGTAATGTGTCAGTAGAGGATTCAGCAAAGGATGCTGCTGGTGTGGCTCCCAGTGCACAAGCAAGTTTTCAGTCACTGAAGATAAATTCTCTTGTGGTACTGTTGCTCTTGTAATTTGTTTGCAGGATGCTGTGGCACGTGAAGGAAAGCGTGCCCTTTGCCTTTGGTCACTCTAATAAGGCTTTGTCTTCAGAAAGTGACTTGTAGCATAACAGCTTTCAACACATGAATTAAGTGAACACAGCCAAAGATGAGCCTTTCTATTAGCCCAACACTGCTCCCTCACAAGCCCTGCCTGGCTCTTGGCAGAAGGACCCTGGGTAGTCTTGCTACCAGCACCACCCGTGTCTGCTCCTACCTGCACCCCTAACCCCTTCAGTTCCCACTTCCTGAAATTCCACTTGTGCTTTGGAAATGAGCCTTTTCCAGTCAGGCTGATGCCAAGAGGAGCACAAGCAGGACAGGGAAGGGAGCTCAGCCATTTAGGACACACTTCATATTTCAAAAGTTTAATTTCTCCCCTAAGATCATCTAATTCTTTTCTTCATACAGTCACTGAAATTATGAACTGGTGAATTAGGTGTTTGCACTGGTTTTTTGCAGTTGTTTAGCACTTGTTTCTGATAAGGTAAGGTAATTATCAGGTGGAATTTTTGTATTATAGAGCAATAATCAGAAGTAATTTTCACTCAAATTGTTATGAGGATGTTCCTTGACAAAATAGACAGAAGCAGAAATCCACAAGGAAATACCCTGCAAATCATCACTTAACCATAGTCAAAGGTCTTGTATTTTTTGGAGCAAATTCCCTTTTTTTCAGGTAGAGAGCTGTACAACAGGGAAGGTGTTCAGGTTCCTCATCCCAAGCACTTCCTATTCTACCCATCATGATAGAGAAGCTCCTCTGTCAGCATGAAGGCAGCTCCCTCTGCTTCCCACTTGCAGAGGCAGCTCTGCCAGCCTCGCCCTGAGAGATGTGCAGTTCCCCTGCATTTGAAAGTCTTGTGCTCTTTAAATGATGCTTATTATTATCCAACAGTTCAGACTGGGTGGAGGTGCAGATTGCTAAAATAGCCTTTGTAGAGATAATTCATGCAAACCGGATCTGTGGAATTCATACTTTTGTCTTTTTTTTTTAACCTAATCTTTTTTCTCTGGCTATTTTGTGCTCACCTAAATGAAATATATGAAAGAGAGGTGCTATACTCTGCAGAGACTTTCTCTTGCTTCGCCCTTCTGTGCCACCTTTCACCAAGTGTTTCAGGGTCACTGAAGGGTTTTGGATCTTCTCTCTCTGAGCTTTGCAGGACTTAAATTAACAGAGCATTGTGCTTACTGACCACTCCTGGGTCAGCTGGGAGGCTCTGCTACAAGCTGATGTATCATATTTGTCTCCAACAAGGCATGAGTTTCAGCTAAAACATAAGCATTTTGTTAAATGTGAGTGTCATTCTATTGTATTTATCAAGATTTTCAGTAATAAAGAAATGGAAGAAATCACATCACCATGGGACTGAAGATGACACAAGAAAAGGCAGAAAAAGCTCTCTGTGCTTGACCTTGGCCTTTTATTTTTTAAAATAGATCTGCTTAGTAGCTGCTGGTAAAATGATACAACATGTTAAAGGATATGAAAAAAAAAATCAATGCTCTGCATGTTCAGGCTGTTTGGGGTAAGGTTTTTTACCCATTACTCTGCATCTTGCCAACATACAGCTCTCCTGCTTCATATTGCCATGACTGATGGCCTGCTGGGATCTCTGGAGGGGATCTCTAACCAGACTTTTATCAGGTTTTGCACATCATATTCTAAGTAGGTCTAAACTGGTGCATTGCCACTGACTTTGGAGCCAGCTTAATCCACCCCAGCGGAGTGTCTAATCCATCAGCTTTCATGGCACAGCCACTGCAAAGGCCTGAGCACAGACGTCTCCCCTCTCTGAGGGACTGTCTTGGTGCATGCAGCGAGATGCTGGTCTCTCCTGAAATCCTCTGTCATGATTCAAAGGGGTTTTTTCTCATGGCCCTTCAGGAGATGGGGTAGAAGGAAAGTCCTCAAGACATGCAGTCAATCTGCTGCCCCAGACAGGGTCATATCCTTGGCAGTCCCAGTAGGTGCTTTGCCAGTGTCTTTTAAATTTATTTCTCTACCAAACTACTACTCTGCTTCTCTGTGCCCAAAGGATGAGTTGTCTCATGCCTGACATCTCCCTGATCTAGTCCTAGCTGGGAACACTCTGCTTTCTGGATACAGGTCAGATCACCATCACTCTTCCCTTAGTGGCCCTTCTCCTAGATTGAACAACTCTCAATCTCACAAACATTTGTTTGTTTTGTTTTGAACCTCTGTTCTGCTCCCTGTCAAGCAGGTCCCCCCTCCTTCTCCAAGTGCAGTATTGGACCAGGCATGCCACCCCAGGACACACGTTACAAAAGCAGTAGGGTTAATCATCCTACTGGAAGCCTGTGCTCTTATTTCTACATCTCATTCTGCTGTTTGCCCTTTTCGCAACAGCAGAACACATCTGACTGTTGTTCAGCCTGTGACCTGAGCAGCCATTTGATTCTTTACTGCAGTACTGCTGCCTAAGCAGAATAGTCCAATTTGTAGAGTTTTGATTAATCTCCTACAAACACAAATTCTGCATTTGTCCTCATTGTATTGCATTCTGGTTTTTTCAGATCATTTCACCAATTTCTGTAAATTGCTTTGAATCTAATGCTGTCTACCAGAAAGCCTGCAGTCCCCTCACTTGTCATCTGCATGCTTAAAGGGTATACTTTCTACTCCATTGCCCAAATCGCTAGTGAATATAATAAGGGTGAGCTCACTGCATAATCTGGACTTGGATGGAAAATTTTGTCATGCTAAACATCCTAGAGCCTCGCCTCGCACTTCTCTCCTAGAAACTCACATCAGTATTATCTGTGCCTGAAGTAGCAGCTTAGCCACAGCTCCCAGTAGTGCTGGGTTTTGCACAAATCTGAGAAAAGAAGGAAATTTTGCATCTCAAAAATACCAAGATTTGTGTCTGTTCTGTCCTCTTACAGAGCATTTCAGATGGAAACCTGCTCCATCCCAAGAAAGGAGCTGGACCATCCTGATGGATGATGCAGCAGGCCTGTCCATCCCACCATCATCAGCTCCCCTGCTCTCTGTCTGGGGCTGCTTGGTTAGCTGGGGGGCTTCCCTGCGTGCTGCCTACTTGGTTTCCATCAACTTCTTTAATAGATTGAAAACATCCACATGAAACCTTTTGATTCTGTTGATTCAACAGCTCGCAGGGAAGAAGCATTCCATCAGAAATTATTTGATTAGCTGAAATCAATGTATCTGATTTCTTCCCAAATAAACTAGTTACTGAGACAGTCAATCCTAAATCAGGGATCAAATGAATCTCTCATCTCAGGCAGGGCAATTTCTTTCCTAATACACTCCCTTAGTACACATACACAGATAATGTTCGGCACTGACATGGCAGCAACTGGATTGAGCTGAAGTCTCCAGGACAGCAAGGAGAAATTGCTGATCACTTTGATAAGTAGCAGCAAAATATCAGGGTGCCTCTGCAGGACTAGGTGGAGGACAATATTAGAATCATTTAGGTTGGAGAAAGCCTTTAAGATCATAAAGTCCAGCAGTTTACCAAGCATTGCCAAGTCCATCACTAAACCACATCCCTAAGTGGCACTTACACATGTCTTTTAAATACCTCCAGGGATGGTGATCCCACCACTTCCCTGGGCATCCTGTTCCAGTGCTTGATAACCCTTTTGGAAAAGCAATTATTCCTAATATCCAGTCTAAGCCCCTCCTGGCACAACTTGAGGCCATTTCCTCTCTTCCTATCACTTGTTACCTGAGAGAAGGTGCTGACTCCCACTACACTACAGCCTCCTTTCAGGGAATTGTAGAGAGTGATAAGGTCTCTCCTGAGCCTCCTTTCCTCCAGGCAAAACAACCCCAGCTCCTTCAGCTGCTCCTCGTTGGCGACAAGGAGTAGGCTGATACCCCCCCACACACATTCTTCTCAAGGTGCAATCCATGTCTGTGGAGAAAAGCTAAGGGATTTGGTGCATTTCACTGGAAATACAGTGGGAAAAGTGAATTTTTCAAGGGGAAATTTTGGTGGGTGCCTTTACACACACAGATATAGATGTATACACCTCCCTTTGCCTGTGTGTATGTGTGTGAATTGATTATGGTATGAATGTTGTGAATATTGTGGATCTATAATAAAGTCACTGTTATAACCGTGGAAAATCCTATGGAATCACTTTATATGTGCTACTTGATGTAGCATTTCACCCTCAAATATCATTAGCTCATCTGCTTGGGAGCAGTAGTGAGGAAACTTTCGTTGATGAGATGGTGCATTTCACAGACCCCAGGAAGACGGGAACAGAGAACTTACTCTACAGCTGAGGCCAGGTGCGTAGTTTAAGCTTTGTAAGCCAATTGAAGAGCCTTCAATATCTCCAAAATCCTCACAAACAAATGGAAAACAAGGTCCCAGAGCAAAGGTCATCTCTCTCTCCTTCGATATCTTTGATTCACGCAAGAAAAGGAAATACTACTGTACAAAATTTAACATCAGCTGCCACCCTGAGGCAATTACTTGGTGAAAGAGCACAGCTGCTGAGATCCATCTGTTCTTTTCCAAATCCAGCTTCTTGACTCCCTGAAAGAGAGATTTTCTATTTTTCACCTCTTATCACAGACTTCTATACGACAATAACTCTTTCTTCAATAAAATATTGCTTTATTTTTCAGAGTGATGAAGACAGGAGATTTTTGCATGAGATGTGCATCCTTTGAAGTAGTTCTTGCAGTTATTATGGCAAGGGCAGGTGGTAGAGGTGTTGATAACCACAGTGTAGGGAAATGTGAAATAGTGTAGTAGACACCAAATGCAGCCCTGCTTCAGATTCCAGATACCTCTCCTTAGCCCATGCCAGCATCCCTCAAACCCATCATTCACACCTTACAGTACAAGTCAGATAGAGAATATATAGTTTAACCTCATTTGGCACAGCTATATTTCAGGATTAATACTTCCTCCTTTGTTCCCAATACTGTGCTGTGATAATCTCTTTGCAATGGATTCACATGCCTTTTTGCAGTGAAAACACATCTGGCTGCCCGAAGGGCTCCTCTGTTTGGCTCATTAGGGCCACAAATGTAATTCTTCTTCAGGCACATCTCCTGTTTAGCCCTTTGATGTGACAAGTGTTGAGACTGCTGCCTGTCCCAGTTTCAGCAGCTCACTTGGCTGGAGAGAGCATTGTTGCCACCCACAAGACCGTGTGGGACCAGCTGATGGGACCTATCCAGAGCAGAAGGGCAACAGCAGAGGCTTTTCTTTCAAAAACCCACATCTATTTAGGGGAGAGATGAGATGAGATAAATGCAGTGCTCATGACAGCAAACACTGGGATACTGGTCTTCCAAAGTACAGTTAATTCAGCCTTTAATTATCCCAGCTGTGGGAGGAGTCCCAGCTGCAGGAATGCCTCTGAGAGCTCTGCTGCTTTGATGGGCCTTCTTTGGTTCTTACTTCCAGCAGCATAAACAAGTTATGTTTCAGAATATTGAAACAAATCTTTGCTTAGCATTCAAAAAAGTCATTTAACTCACAGAGGTGATGCTTCGGGGTCTTAGGACATCTTTGTTGACCTGGGACTAAATAAATAAACTCAGAAAATAAACTCTGAATTGCTTTAGCTTCCCTAGCATTGGACTTGTTCAATCAGTGTGAAAACTTGCCTTGGAGTAGTCAGATATGTGGTGAGAAAGCCTTTTCACAGTGCCCTTATCTGCAATGCAGGGAGCTCCCCGAGACAGCCAATCTCACCTGGAAAGAAACTGCTCTTTCAGGGAGAGCAAAAGGGGGAAGATGTGTTGATGCCTGCAGCCATGCTTTCCCCTCCTGCAGCAAGGTTCAGAGAAACCTGTCTGCGTTGCAGCAGTGGAGAAACGTGTGAGGAGAAAACACAAGCCATCATTTCTTGCAATAGTAGACTTGTCAATAATAAAAGAGAGAGATAAATACACCATTTGATGTTTCTGGCTAGGCCATCAGGAGGGGGTGAATTCACTCCCAAAGTGGATAAACTCTAATTCCTTGTATTTATCCTTTCTAACTCTTTGAAATTCTTAATTGGCCACTATCATTGTTTGTAAGACAACATCTGCAGGGGTAAGCCAGCTGTATTTCTGAAAATCAGAAATCTGTATTTTCTGTAAATCTCATTTACGGTTTACATGTTTATAACAACATAGCCACTCCAGCTGTATTTGATTTAAAAGTACAAAGCAGAGATTATGTTTCTTTAGAGAAATTTGGAACAAGGCTCCCACCTTGCTCTTGCAGACGGTATAAACATATTCCTCCTCTTCCTTCTATTTGCTGCTTCTGAAAACCAGATTTGCATTTCCAAATCAGACGCTGCTTTCCTACATACTCTACGCTTTTCCAAAGCGATCCTTTTACTGGAAGAGTTTTGTCTACCCTCTAGTGGGAATTTGAATTATAGCACCTGCAGATCCCAGCTGCGGAAGTACAGAAGGCTGAGGTCCCTTGGGCATAGCCTGGAATTACCGTCCAATCTTCATGGGCGTTTCCAGCAAAGACGATGCCCTATTCCTGTCCTTCCCTTCCCTCAGTGACATTCAGGTTTGGATTTTGGCAAAAAGATTGGGGACTATGTTTGCTGGGATTTTGTTACGGTAGAGGGACAGATTTATTTTTTCCCTGACGTTTGTTGACGAGTATCTAGCTCTGATAAGCAAGTACAGCTGTATTAATTATGCCGAGTCAAAGCAGGGATGGAAATTTAGAAGATGCATGGTAAATCTACATCTTACTTCCTTTTGCTCTTCTCCCAGTAGAAGAAAAGTTCCGAAGGCAGAACATGGGCTGCTGGATCTGTAATAGCGTCTCCAGGGAGGGGGCCTGGCCCAGCTCTGAGGAATGATAGCCGGATCCATGTGCTCTCCCAGAGCTGGCACACATGCCTGGTGAGCAGTGGTATCCTTCCCCTGGGTGAAGGCAAGTTGCTAATTTTGTAACCTGTTTCTGACCTTTGCACCCCACAAAGAACAACCTCCTGACCTGGGGTGCCATGTGCACATTTCAGCCTGGAAGGTTTCCCTGTGTACTGCTAATATTTTGTGTTAACCTGCAAATTAGAAAATACTTGATAGAAACCTGTAAATGGGATGGATACAGCTGTTAATTACTGGCTCTTGGCTAAGATCACACACAGTGATAGCAAATTAACTTTGGTGAGCTGGTCCCCCCCAAAACCTTCTCTGAAAGAAAACAGGAGTGGTCCTTCTACAGATACAGAGTATGATGGGGATGAAGTAGGGCCTGAGTAGTGCAGACACTGCTCTAACTCAACTTTTATTACTGAAGTGCCACCACTGAGCAATCAAGACTCCCTTGAAAATCTTTCCCTAAGCCTAAAACGCACTTTGTAAAAGCTCTGGGCTGAGAACTGATCTCTTCCCTGCTTGGCTGCTAATTTGCTTTGTGACTGGAGGCAAGTCACTTAACTCCCCTGTGCTTCAGTTTCATCACCTGTAAAATAGGGATGATATATAAATATCTCAGAGCAGCTTACTTGCAGAAAGTTAATGTGAGGAAACTCCTCTAGGCAGGTGCTGCTGCTTTGTCTGTTAAGATGACTTTCTGTTGATAAAAAACATCCTGAATGGAAGGCAAAAGAGAATTTCCAAAAAGATCTATTGCTTGAAATTGTTGCACAGTGCATTTGTGTGCCACTGTCCGCTAGGCCTTCTTCATTGCTGAGGCCATAAGAGATTGGGCCACCCTGGCTCACTCAGTGGAAAATTGCCCCTTTGGGGTCATTTGGGGCTGGACATAAATCCACCCATAATGCTTTCCTGCTTTGTGCCAAGTTGCCTCTTTTTTTTTGCCCAGCTTTACAGATCTGTAACCAGAGCACAGCTGGAGTTTTTACTTTGGATACCCTTTGAGGCACCTACAGAGAAGGTGTTTTCTAGCCCTGTCAGCTGTAGGTCCAAGGCATCACTTTGCACAGTGGCTGGCACCATGAAAGTCCTTGAAAATTAGAGGAGAGACATGCGAACATCACAGGGTTTTCTCGTGGTAATATCAAAACACTTTGTCACAGATCTGCCAGCAAAACACCAATTCTGCCAGATGCACAGGGATTTATATTGAAAAGGCCCTGGGATGCAGCCAATTATCTTACGCTATTCGGGAGCAAATAGGAACCACGAAGATTTTAGCAGATCTGTTAGAAGGGAAAAAAAATCTATTTCCTAATCACTTTCCCAGAAAGCTGATGAGTCTTAAGCCACTGAATGGGTCTTAAACTGGATGCAGCAACGGGAAAGGGAAAGGAGTAATCTGGTATAGGGTTTGCTGGCTTGGGTAGCAGGGATCATGCTGGAAATAGAACTGTACTCTAAAAAAAACACGAGAAGGAAGACTTCTCCTGGAACTATACTTTCTAGCTTGCTTTATTAGCATTCAGTAAGGCATTGTCTGTCTGTGTGCAAAGTTGCATTTCTTTCTGCTTCACCTTGTCTTCTTCTACTGTTTTACAAAATAGAAGGAAATTCATAAGGTAATTTGAAAATCCCACTTTTCCTTCTTTAAAAAAACAAGCACATAAGCTCTGAACTTTTGTTTTTCTTTTAAGAATGGAGAGCATCACTGGTACTATAGCTTCCAGGCAACCATCTCTCTTTTGGTTCAGGAATCAGTGATATCAACCATTTTGGGGAGTGAAGAAACCAAGGAGTAATCTTAGAAGATAATGCACCTTATAATTCAGAAGCCTTTTAAAGTTCCAGCAAGGATGAATCAAACGTACTGTGCATTATACTTGCCAGCAGCAGCTCTGAAAAATCATGTTTCCTCTGTGTATTTTTAAAAATCAGCCTTTCAGCTTTAAATTTTATTTTGGAAAGATATGCAGCTTCGTTTACCAGCTTTGTCTCCTCCTTTTCTCCAAAGTACAGCTCTGACTGAAAGCAGGAATGCAATTTTTTCTCCTGCTTTAGGAGGCATCCAGCTCACTCTGCCCTCTACCACAGCACCGTGTAGGCTAGGGCATCAAGTCAGAAAGACACCTTAGTCAGAAGTACTGTCTTTTCCAGATGCTGTTTAAAAAGCAGGCCTTGAAATACATTTTCTTTAGCCTAAATAGGTTTTCTACCTCTTTGACTAAATTGTGTGGCATTTACATTGAAGTGGCATCAGCTGGCACTGTTGAATGCCACTACTGTCACAATATGTAAGGGAACACACGAAGTATTTTCCTTTACCTCTCTTCTCCTTTTCTGCTGGCAAGGAAGAGCAAACTCAGTTCAGAGCTGGTAGGACTTGAACAGTGATGTGCTCATTTGTTGCCTGCTGCTTTAAAGTTTAGGTTCACTCAACCTGCATTTTCACAGCAGAAAATATTGGCAGATGGAAGCTATCATTCAAAGTTCATTTTGCTCACTTAGCCTTATGAGCAAAACGGCAGCATCTATGTGAGGTCTAAAGGACTCAGTGGTGAGCCTGGCACTGCCCTGCACTTGGTGTGGTGGGTCGTGGCTCTGTGCACTGTTACACTGCACAGCTGCTGCAGCAGCACCCCAGCTGCATCTATATAGAAATACCATTACATCAGGGCAAAATCAAAGCCTTCTGTCATGGCAATATCCAACACAGACATTGTCAGCGTAGACCATTCCCAAGCTATTTTACACTTTCTCTCCACTAGCTCTTTGCTCAGCTATTCATTTTGATGCTGCATGCAGTCTGCTACACAACTCTCTCCTTAGGTGTTCTGCAGAGCAGCCAGATTAGGACAGATTTTGTGAATTCTCTTTTATGCAGAACATTACCATCAGTATTTTTGCTCTCTGGGAGGTTTGAGTATTAGGAAGGCCTTTTTGCTTTCATTTCTTTTGGGAACACATGGACTGGGGAGAACAGGAAAACAAAATGTTGATTGCCTCCCTGGACAAACAAAGGTAGAAAATAGCTCTGCTGCAATCTGTGACAGTGCATGAGTCACTGTGAGGAATAAGGTTTGACTTGTCTACAAAAACAGTTGACAGCTCCAAAGTTCCACCTTTAATGTCATCAGAGTTGACATTCCCTTGAGCGATTTACCTTGCAGAGTTATTCTCTTGGTCCCTCTGCAGTCCCAGGCAGAGAGCAGCCTGCTGGCGGGTGCTTGAGCTGACATGACTGTCCTTGCAGACAAGCCTACCTTGAGAGACTTTCGATAGAAGCCTGCTCACTGGAGCATAGCTATGGTGTGAATTAGCCTGCAATAGTGTAGTAATTTATGTAGCTATGTTGTCACACTGTGTACAGAGCTTGAAAAGTGTCTCCTGTTTACTGCAATTGAAGCACTTATCCTTGTTTCAGCTGTAAACTTAACAGCAGCTAAAAATAGAAGCTATCAAGCTTCACAGTAAGCAAAAGGAATGAGTTGCATGAGATAATGATCTCTCAGTCCTGCAGAGCAGTCCTTGAATGCTTTGAAAGTGTCTGTGTTAAGGTTGAACTTTTCTCCTTTTCCAGACCCAGCCATGCTACTGGGAGACATGACTGCCCTTCTCCTGGAGGTTCTTTCCCCACCAGTGAACTACAGCTACAGGACCATCCCCTAAGCTACTTTGGCACTTTAAAATCAGCTAGTTTAGCCCAAACTAAATGAAGAGATGTGGTGGATGAGCAGGTGAGATAGGAAGAAAGCAACTGAACAATATCTATATTAAGGAAAGAGAAGAGGGGGCAAAAAAGTAGCCCCTCTCCAAAACACTGATATTCTTAGACTGTCACTCTTGGTTTTAGAGATGGAAAGCCTTGAAAACTTCCATTTCACAATTTTTTACCTTTAGCTGCTTCGTTTTACATTGTACACGTAGTTATATTGAAGAGCTTCTGCTTGTGTGTGATAAGCTCGGCTTGGGCTTGAGAACGAAGAGCTTCTGAGAACAAGAATTAAAAATGCTCTGACAGAGCAAAAAAGATAATTTTTAATCCACTCCTTCAGATGTATATGTGTTAGTTGTAGACACATCTCGTTCTTTCACGGATGTGGAAGAGGAAGAGAATTTGTGCAGTGTGTTTGTACTTTTTGGCCATGTTGGAGAGTTGGGATGTTACGAATCTATGTCAGAAAAGATTTCTTTTGTGTGGATCACCTTGTATATTTGTGTAACTTTTGGGTTTGAATTAGCTATGCATATGTGAAACCAGGTAGCTTGACCATGATTGATCATTATCTAGTGGCAACCTGAAAAATTTGGTCTTTGACAACAATGCAGAAGAAGAGAAATTAAACTAGAAAACATGTCAAAAGGCCTGTGGCAGTGCTTCTGAAAGACATATCTGATGGATGGTCCTTTAACAAAGTATTTTAAATATCTGCAAGGCATCATAAACGCTATTTTTTATTTATATGTCTGCTCTTTCTGCCACAGCAGACACTGTCAGCCCACTGAAACTGTCAGCTCCTCTCCAGCCTATGATTCACAGTAACCACAGGTCTTTCTCTACAAAACTACTACCTAAATAATGGTTTCTTTTTTTCTCCTTTTGTGTTTGCACAATTCATTATTTCTACTTAAATGTAGAACTTTGCACCTGTCACTGTTCCGTAGCAGCCTGTGTCTCTGCAGATCATAGTTGAAATTTGTCAGCTTAATTTTGTCCTCTCAGCTTCATGTAAATATGCAAATATAAGAATCAGACTTTATTTCATCATCCAATTTGATAATGAAAACACTAAATACCCCTGAACGCAGGACAGACTGGTCAAATGCCCACTCACTGGCTCCCCCTGCTCTGATAGTAAATCACTAATATCTTGACTCTGAGCATAAACTCTGGAACTAGCAAAAGTACTTTCCTCCAGACTGTTTCCTTAGCTTACACACAAGGGGGTCATCTCGGATAGTCAAAACTTCTTCTGGAGTCAAGATATATGACATCATCTTATTCTTCATGTCCGAGCCTGATAATTTGTTGTAGTAGGAAATCAGAATGATCTGGGATTATACACAGCTGATAGATTCATACAGGCTGGTACTCATCTATAATCATCTTCTGTAGACTTTTTATGTATATATACACACACACATATTATACATGTTTATATAAGCTCAAGGATAGATTGGATGGGGTTCTGAGTAACCTGGTCTGGCAGAAGGTGTCCCTAGTGGAAGGGGGTGTGGAACTAGATAGTCTTTAAGGTCCTTTCCTACCCAAGCCATTCTGTGGTTCTATTTTATGTATATATATACATACACTTATATATATACTTACATATCCTTGTATGTCCTCCTCTCATATTCTTCTCATCCTTCCCTAGGCCAGCTCTGAGATTTCACTATTAAATTGCTCAGTGGCTTATGATGAAGTTCATTGGGTCCATCCAATGTGAAAAGATCTGATTTATATAGGAGCTTTCTAAGTGTGTAATTCAGCGGTTTCAGCAACCATGACAATATCTGCAGTGTTTTATTTAGGCTGTAATAAACAAAGCACTACATCAGTGACAACACTGAAATCAATGAAAGTTGTTCTCATGTCCAGAGAGACATGAGAAAGCTCCTATATTTCTGTAATCCAGAAGCTCTCCATATTTCTGTAATCAATAGCAAAGCCCAGAGCTAGAGAACCCTGTGTTTCCCAAATGTCTTTGGGAACAATCTGGCTGGATGGTTTTAAGTTTCACCTTCAAGGTGGCTTACAATCTTGTCCCTTCCCTCGTCTTTCTTGGTTGCTAAGAGAAGGGTAAATAAACCTGCTCCCAAGACAGCTTTTTCACAAGTGCTCTGCTGCAGGGAGAGGGCAAAGTCAGCTGCAATTCTTGCTATCATACCAACACAGCTGCCTTTTCAGGAGCTTACAGCACCAAAGCCATCCTGGGTTTGCTGGAATTTGCTTCAAGAGACTCCTTCACAACTTTAATGTGATTTCTGACTTGATTGCGTAATTTTTGCTCCTGGACTACTTGCTCCTGGATGTATTTGCTCCACTTAGACCTTGAAGGAGAGAGCGTGGCTTGCTGGAAATTGCCTCCCACCATGCCATGAAGTGATAGGTTGCCACATGTGTTGAGTGGAGCCAGCGGCAGAGAGACACAGTAGGCAGAGCGGATTTGCTCTCCATGTTACAGCTGACTCAGCACAACTGTAGCTAACCTGAGCTGTTGCTTTAATGAAAGCTTTCGTTAAAAGATTGCTGTTTATGTCATCAATTCTAGCATTGTTTGGAAAGTTTTTCTTCCAATCTTAGGCAAGAGAGCCACCCAAAAGACATGGAAGGGGAAGAAGACCACCAGTAGGACAACAGCAAGTCTGAGAGCCTTCTGTTTGTAGCAAGCCAGTGGGGTCAGTGGCCAAGGTGCAAATGACGAGTGCATAGCACAGAATCACCATCAGCGAGGGCAAAAAGAAGGCCAGACTGGTCAGCAGCCACCTGACTGGGCCCAGGGTTTCAGAGCTGTTAAGGTTAAGGCAGAAGCACCTTATGTTTTGTATCCCTTTTGAAGAGATCAAGAAGTTGACAGGGCTGACAGTTTCCAGAGAGACCAACCAAATGGCTGTGCAAGCCACTGCTTGCTTGTTTACCGCTTCCTCTGGATGTGGAAGAAGAACTTCATTGTGTGAATCATCACCACGTGGTGGAAGGCGCTGAAGCAGGTGAGGAAGAGGATGCTGCTGTACAATTTGAAGTGGAAGCTGAAGCAGATGAACTTGCACATGAATTCACCAAAAATGGAGTGCTCCCCAGCATTAGTGTATCCCAGATAGTGTACCAGGAAGGGAAGGCAGGTGAGGTAGAGGAGGTCTGTGAGTGCTAGGTTCAGCGTGATTGTGCTGCTGCTCTCTCAAGGCCTCATCTTGAGGCTTTAAACACAAATGACAATGAAGCTTCCTGGGAAGCCCACCAGGAAGATCATGTAATGCATAACGTGGAGGTACTAAGTCTTCAGACCAACCTCCGCACAGTGCATTTGGGAAAATCACCCTCAGTGTTTTACTGGGTGATGGAGTTGGCCAAGTTGTCATTTGTTGTGTTCATGTTTTCTCCTTAGCTGTTAAGGAAGGGAGAAATATTTGGTGTTCACTGGCAGAAAAGACCTCCTCATATCTCATTAAAAACAATTTATAATCAGGTCTTTACTTTCAACTGCTCATCAGTGCTCCTTTGAAAGTGCCTTTTATGAATAAAGAAAGACCTTGCTGTGTTGATAAGAATTGATCTTGATCTAGAAGCCTTTTATCATATCTACATAGATCCAATTTTATTTTAAAATACATATTTGCAGGAAAGGGCCTGCATAGGCACAATGAAGCTGTAATATGTGGGATTCCCAGGCCCACAGTGTTTGATGTGTGTCCTCTGGTATACAAAGTTCACTTTCTGCTCTCATCAGGGGTCAAATGGAGAAAAACGACAGATTAGTCATGTTGGGCTACTGGCCAAAAGTATAGAGGGTAATGTCCAGAACAGAACTGTTCCATAATAGGCATTTGCAGCTTTGTTGGTTAAGTAAAAAAAAATACCAGGGCAGATGTTAAAATGTTTTCACATTCTTTTTGCTACTGGAGTTGGTTAACATTTTTCTTCTCGCTTTTTGGAAACCACTGATAGAGGAATATTTCATTATTTTAGTTCATTAACAAGATTGATGTTGCCAAGAAATAAGTTATTTTTAGGCTTGTCGTTAGCTGCTATGTAAATTTCCATCCCTGTAAAAATTTTAAATGGTGTTTTTCTTTGACATTAGTCTCTGATAGAACTTTTCTGAAACATCGGAATAAATTCACCCAATTTTGTAAAGCAGCCAGTTGCAAGATACAACATGGGACATGAGCAGGATTTGAGGAAAGTAGGCAGCCTGGTATACAATCTCTACAACAATAAATAGATGGTCACTGATGCACATAGCAAATGATTGTTAACATGGCATTCAATAAATGCATTTTCTGTGAAGAAGTGCCGTCTAAAATGGAGCGAATGTTCTGCTGGAAAAAAATGAAGGCATCTCTAGCACAACTTTTTCCAGAGGAATGCAGCTTCTTATAGGATAATGCCTGTCCTCAAATTACTGTGGCCTGGATCCTGTTAAAATGGATCCTACTGAATCACTGCTTCTATTTCTTGTTTCACTCTGAATTTTCTTGCTGTAGCTTCTGCCCTCACTTGTGAGATCACAGAGAGAAAGGTTGCAGGATTTTAATTCAAATTTGTATAGAACATTTGGTTCAAACATATTTAAAATGCTTTGTAGCTGGAGCTCAAGAAGACGTATGCCAAACACTGGCGATGGTTTTTAAAGAGCGAATCAGTTTTAAACGTCTTGTCGTGGCTGGGGATGGTGCAGGAGTGGTTTGGATAAACCCAGTGGTCCTAATTCACTGTTGTGCAGTGATGCCATCATTCCCAAACAAACTTGAAGCCTCTGCTGTGGCTAGTGGTTACCTGGGTTGACAGCAGAGGCTCCGCCCTGCAGTAGCTGTGCTGTGCTCTCTGATACTGGGAGCACCAGGGCTGCGCCCATCCCACTGTTCACAGCGCACGGCTATTGAGTGAGCTGAAGGGCATGGCTGGGTTCTGCTCCCCACACCACTTTCTTTGTGGATTTGTGAGACTTTCATTCTGTCAGCAGCTTGGTTACCATCAACCAGAGTGCTCTTGTAGCAAACTGTAGAGGCCAGAGGGCAAACGCCTGTGATCACCAAAAAGCAGATCAGTGGCACTCAACCATGTGGTCCTTGCTGGCAGCCACTGGCCCTCAGGGGCTTTTGGGGCCTTCACTATCGGTGTGCTCTGTGTTATGGCTGGATTCAGGTTGAGGAACTCCCTCAGAGGCCAGACCACCCCCTCAAGCCCTGCACCGGTTATGGAAATACAAAGTGGGGACAAGTATTGCAAGAAAAGCACGTGTGGGGAGGGTTTCAGTTCTGAACTGCCCTAAGATTACAGCAGGTTACAACACGGACCAAAGGAAGGAGACAGCAAGTCTTTGCTATTGGCCTTGTTATTTTGCTGCCTGAATTACAAATAGAATTTAGACAAAACTTAAATCTAATTAATGAACAGTTTCTACTGTGGCAGATTTTATCACGCTAAGTAATTGGCCATAATGGCACTTCTGCAGCCCAAACTGAGGGCAGATGATATATGCTATAGACACATAATGAACTTTAAATAAATTATCCAAAACCAGAACTCATACTAGAAGGGAAATAGATTATTGAAATAGAAACCCTCTTTCAGTCCTAATGGTGGAGTCACTGCTTTATTACATGGTATTCTTTACTGTAACCAATTGATCAGAGTCACTTTAAAAAATGTTGTGATTGCATGTCTTTAATTGCAGTCACGTATAAGGGAAACTTGTCTGCTTCTGCATTGTGATAATTTAATTACAGCCTGCTGGAAATAAAAGCCAAATGGCTGCAGCCATGGCAAAGTAACCTAGTGCCTGTAATTGGACTATATTTCACACAGATGTGTTGCTGAATAAATTAAACAGAATTTGGCTCGCAGTGTTCGACTCTTCAACTGACTTGGATTTAAAAGATACAAATGATATACTCAGGGATCAAGATGTGAGCCCTCCTTCCCTTACCCTTTATAATTCAGGAGATATTTTCACGCAGAAAGAGCATGTGGATTTAACTCAAGTGTTGGGTGCACCCCAGATAAGTTTAATTTGTTCCATATTCCATCATCTTGTAACCCTTTGCTCATCTCTCTGCACATTGCCCTGCCTCCAAGTTCCTACCTTTAAATCAAAATATGCATTTTACCTATAAACCTTTAGTGTTGTCTTCTCTCCTCTTCACAGATGTTTTCTTAAATACCTTAATCCAGCTGGCTGAGTTTGCTTTTAAATTCCACAGGCTTGTGCAGTGAGACTGGCTGGGAAAGCCCACATGGGCTATCAGGCAGGTTGTGGGACTGTTCTAACTCTGTTCCCAGGTTTCTGTCGGATGAAGACAGCATGGGCTCCATGGTGCTAAGCGAGAGCAGCTCTGCCCTCTCTCACCTACCTGCAGACTAGCTGCCATGTCCCCAGAAGCAGGGCTGTCCCAGTGTCACCTCTCCTCCTGTCTGGTCTCCAACACCTCCTTGGGACATAGGCACCTACCCTGTCTCACTTGCAAAATCGGCTGGGACTGCCTGTAACTTGCCTAATTTGGCTGCAGTGGATTGCTAGGGTTGCTTCCAGCCCTCAGTGAGGGAAGCAGGCCAGCAGCACTCAGGCAAGGAGCAGCAGCACCAGCTCAGTGCCTGTCTGAAGGATTACCCATCCTCCAAGTCCCACAGCACAGCATAGGAGAGGTGGGAGTTGGGGAGAAGGATGGGGAAAGAGCAGGGTTTTGAATTGGCAGGAACTTTTCTGCAGAGAGCTTGGTGGATGCTGGGAGCTGAGACCAAACCCTTGTCTCTCAAGGAAAGTAAAGGTACCCATGCTCTCCAAACTGGAACTTGGTGGGACCTGTTGTCCCTTCTGCATGGATGGACCTGGCTCTGAGAAGAGCAAGGACTGTGTAACCGGGGCTCAAATGGGTCTCGTGGCTGGGAGAGATATTTAAGACCGTGTGCTTGTGAGGGCAACCCAGCTGGAGAAGGGTTTTGCTGGAGATAAGGATTGCGTGACTGATGGACAATTATCCTGGCCATATTACATGACTATTACACTTTTCTGCTGACGTGACTTGTCCAGAGGTCAGAGGAAAGGCTTTCTAGAGAGCTCTGGAGAGGCTGCATTGATGGGCTGAAGTCAACCTTAGAAGGTTCAATGAGGCCAGGTGCCAGGTCTTGCACATGGGTCACAACATCCCCATGCAGCACTCCAGGTCTGGGGAAGAGTGGCTGGGAAACAGCCTGGCAGAAAAGGATCTAGGGATGCTGGTCAAGAGCCAGCTGACCATGATCCAGGGTGTGCTATTGTCCAAGAAGGCCAAGGGCATCCTGGCCTGTATTGGCAGCACTGTGGCCAGCAGGACCAGGGCAGTGATTGTCCCCCTGTACTCAGCACTGGCGAGGCCACACCTCAAGTGCTGTGTTCAGTTCTGGGCCCCTCACTACAAGAAGGACATTGAGGGGCTGGAGCGTGTCCAGAGAAGGAACATGAGTCCTACTGGGGTCTAGAGATTAAGTCATGTGAGGAGCAGCTGAGGGAGCTGGGGGTGTTTAGTCTGGAGAAAAGGAGGCTCAGGGAGGACGTTATCAGTCTCTACAACTGCCTGAAAGGACCTTTACGACTTGTTCTCTACAGCTGCCTGTAACAAGGTGGGGGCTGGCCTCTTCTCCCAGGCAACCGGTGATAGGACAGGAGGAAGTGGCTTCAAGCAGTGCCAGGGGAGGTTCAAGTTGGACATTAGGAAGAATTTCTTCACTGAAGGGGTGATTAGACATTGAAATGGACTGCCCAGGGAGGTGCAGGAGTCACCATCCACGGAGGTGTTCAAGAAACAACTGGACATGCCACTTGCTGCTATGGTTTAGTCGACATGGTGGTGTTCAATGAAAGGCTGGACTCGGCGATCTTGGAGGTCTTTTCCAACCTTAATGATTCTATGATGCTGTAAATGAAGAAGCCTATGTCCAACTATGTGCTCCTTTTTATTGTGGTTTATAAAAATACCCAACCTGGTGTGTGACCTGGAGCATTTTATAGTCCCCAGATAACCAAGCAATAAAGCAGTAGGAAGACCAGAACTTCCTTGGGTGTGGTGGCCAGCTCTCAAGAAGGGGCTGGCACAAATCTCCTCTTCCTTTGGAGATGGAAGAGGGGCTTATTTTTGTGTGTCTTACAACAGAGATTTCACTGCCTGTGCACAGTGTATTGGAGGGAGCATGGCCCACCTAGAGGTGCTGGTGTAACCACGGTGTGGACATTGAAGATTTTATGGGATGACTCAGTTTTCTGGTGTGTAGAGCTTGCTGCAATGACCCTGCTGTGACCCTGCTGTGACAGGTAGTGATAGCACAAGGGAGAATGGCTTTTTAACTGAAAGGGGGAGGGCTTAGATTACATGTAATTAAATGTAATTAAATGTAATGTTAAATTCTCACCTTTACTGTGAGAGTGGTGAGATGCTGGAATGGGTTGCCTAGAGAAGCTGTGGATGCCTCATCCTTGAAAGTGGTCAAAGCCAGTTTGAATGGGGATCTGGTCTAGTGGGAGGCACACTCATGACAGGAGGTTTGGAACTAGATTATCTCTAAAGGTTCCTTCCAATCCAAATAATTCTATAAGTCTATGGTTTTATGATTGCAGAGGTCTCCTATAATGCCAGTATTTGCATGTTTTACTTAAACGTCTCTTCAAAAGGTTTTGACTCTTGTGTTGATTGGTCTGTGTGGACTTTCACCTTGTTTCAGAGACGTGATCTTCACACTGACTCAAAACTTCTCTTTTTTTTGAAAGAAAGCTCTTTCAAAAACATAAGCATTCCAGATTTGATTTTGAATTAAATATTTGCAAACTTCTGTGAACAGGTAGGAAAGTTATTATCCTGAGAGGGAAATGTTTAGATGAGGCTGAAAAAAACTTGAATGTTTTCCAACACTAAACTTCATCTCAGATCTCATTTGAAGCTATTATTTACTTTCTCGTGATGATAAGAGATGAGAACCTGGAGATATGAGCAATTATTTGTATAAAGTACTGCATAATGTAATGGTGAATCAGGCTCAAACTGTTCAGTAAATATAACTTTTTAAATTATTGCGTAACTGTCCTGTTTGTCTACCTGATGCTTTCAGTGTTTGCCATCTTCACATGAACGACTTTCAGTTTATTTGTCATAAACAATCTATTCTCCTTAACTCTTTCTTGTATAAATATTGCAACATCAGCCTTGAGTGTGAGCTTTACTTTTGGACTCCTAAATGTCTGAGTAACAACAGATATGAGCCACCATTGTCTATAGAAAGGGTTGAAATCACTGTTTACCATGTGACTGGGTACCAGATGGTCCTAATTTCAGTACCCTGCATCATGGAAACTGTACATGCTACAAAGGACGTATGGGGAGTCATGGAGAGACCAAGGGTGTGAAGTCAGGAGTCCCAGTTTATCCCTATGCACCCAGATGAAGGACTTCTTGCTTTTTATTTATGAGTTCTTGTTGATGTATAAGAGATAGAGTTGTTGGTTTTTTTGTAATTCATTGTTTGAGAAACAATTTTCTGCTCTGGTATGGTATTTTGGAATAAGACTGGATATTGTTCTGGCATTACAATTCAAATTATATTAAAATGGCATCATTACTTGAATGCTTCATCTCAGGTTTAGTGTTTGTAATTCAGGAAATGGTTTTGAAAAATTGTGAGTAGCTGGAAAAGAGCTTCAGGAATAAATGGAGTACTGGGAGATGCTGTGACATGCCTTGCAAGACTTGGAACCTTTAGAGATTCTCTCTGATTAGTTTGTTTGAGAGCATATTTAAACAGAACAAGTGATAGCCATGATCCCATTCATCAGAAGAGATTCCTGGCATCAGCATAGCTTAAGATATGCCAGTCCAGGGTGGCAGTGAAGAACAAGTGATTCTTTGTGAGGGTGGGTAGCTACTTTATGGGGGTGGGTAGTAATTTAGTAGATTCTTGACCTTTGGAATTTTTGAACCAAAATGTTGAGTGTCTTTTGCATAAACATTGGTACAGTCCCAGAGAAACATGAGATGATACTGTCAGACAACTTTGCAGGACAGATTCATAGTCTTTAAAGGCTAGAAGGACCTCTAGAAAGCACAATCCAAAAAGTTGTATCCCCAAGGCCTTGTATGCGCAAGGCCATAGGATTTTAGCTCTGAATTCCCATAACTTGTATTTAGCATGGAGGGTTTTTTTCATTAATCATTACTAGGACAACAATCTTGATTTGAAGAGAGAGAGAAAAACCTCTTATTCCTTTGGTAGTTTGTTCTAATGGCAAATAATGCCCATAGCTGAAATCACGTTTAGACTTTAGTATGACTCTCTAGTTTGTACTTCCAGCCTTTCAAGTTTTTCATCTGTGTCTCTGCTATAAGGAGGGAGAAGACCGTTTAGCAATGACTGTTTTGATTTGTGGAAGTATTTAAATGTAATAATCCAATCCCCTTTCTTACTTCTTCCTAATTGTTTTGCCTCTTAGGCCTCCTGTGATAGCGTCTGGGTTTCTCTACTGATTCTTCTTCCTGCCACTGGTTTTGTGAGGGGGAACATTAGGTCCTCCAGCCTCCATGCTGGGTTTCTGCATCTCTGGCAACGTGGCTGGAGCCATGTCTCTGCCTGCAGTACCACACTCACAGAAACCCCAGGCATCCCCAGGCTGCGTGCATCAGTCAGCTCTGCCCAAGCTACCTCAGGATTCTGCTGAGGGTGCCAAGGGTGGACTGTTTTGCACACTCCACTCTTCCAAGCCCTAACATTCTCCTGCAGTAATCAGTGAATCTTTCCTGCTTCTCTGTCCTTTCATCCACTGATCACTTAGGTATTCCTTCTTACTGTGACTGGAGCACCAGGTGGGCACTTTCTGCCCAGCCATGGGGGAGAGATGAGAGGAGAGATCATTGCACTCCTGTTCCCTTGAAAAATCTGAAAATAGAGAAAATCTTCTCCTCCACCTCTTACTGGTGGAGAGACAGGAATATAAAGATATGTCCTGGGCTAGGAAACCATCACCCAGAGCAGAAAAAACAGAAAGAAGAATTGCAATTAATAGGGTCTAAGAATCACAAATAACCCCATGCTGATGCTGCACCAGCAGCAACAGAACAAAGACTGTATTGTGCTGCCCACTTTTATCATATAGGGCAGTGAAGTTACGCAGCAAGGCAACTGCTGTCACACAATGTCAGCAAGGAAAGCCTCCACAGCATAGCCCTTTTCTGAGTGTCTCTCCTGCTTTTCAGGTGTGACTATGCTGTGCTACGTAGTCTCCAGCTTGCTTCCAAAATATAAATACCTTAAGGTGATTCAGTTGTTAGAGATTACCTCCTTCTGTCAGAAAATAAATGAGATCCGCCTGCTGTCATTCCCAGCAAAACCTAGTTGCTTTTTTCTCTTTGAAAAGAGGTTTTCTTAAACAATTTAGTTATTTCAAATTTTTTTGCTCAAATTTAGATGTTCTTTAGCATGTTTTTTTACACAAATTCCATGTGATCCATTGTGTAATCTCCCTATAAACAGTTTTGAACAATTTTCATGCTGTGCGAAGAATGACTTTGAAATTACTCTGTCATTATATTTTGGGTCCCTTATAACTGAAGACTTCAAAGATGTTACCTGTCAGATTGCCAAATTTCATATTGACTGATAAGAGGTTTTCAAAAGCGTAATGGGCATCAGTGGGGATTGGATATTAATTGCCCTTGATTCCCCCAATAAATATCGGGCTTTATTGGCCACATGCTTCCTTCCTGCAATGTTGCTCCCCTCTTTTTCCAACAGGGAGGTTTTATACTTGCAGTTGTGGGATTTCAAGGACCTACCGTTGAAATGCATTCACCAGTTATCATCAAGGTGATTTAAAACATGCACAAAACACATACAAGTATTTTCATTCACATCCACAGTTTTTCCTTTGGCAAAACCTTTCCTTTTCCTTTGATTCCGCATAAAATTCCCAGGGTGCAGCTGTCCTGTGAGCATTGGCAGCTTAGCAGTTTTCATCGCTGAAGCACTTACACCATGCGTTCTTCCGGCGATTCATTCCGCTTCCTGCCCTGAACACTTCCTTCCTGCACTCACTGGGAAACTCTGGCTGCTAAAATGTGATGGATGCCAACACCTCTATTTCTTTCTCTTGGTGTAACATCTTTGCCCCCACGGGGAGTATCACTGTGCCTGCAGGACCTAAGAGGGTAGATGGGTGCATGCTGGATGGATCCGCACCCTTCCTGTGCATGGCAGCTCTGCAAGCCAGATGTGTATATTCCAAAGATATAAGTTTGTCCCCAGTTTATTTTCCCACATGATTTGTAATTGTTTCTTGGAGTGAAACAACAAAATAATTGAAGATTGCCAAAAATACCCATGAGGCCTTGTACAGCAAGATGGGAAAAGTTAGTCTTTCGTGTGTTTTATTTGCAGCACTTTTTCTTTCTGTAAGATCTCATGCTATGTGCAGATTAGCTCAGGCAAAAAGCTAAGATTTCCATGGATGCCCTTTGCCCTTATGTCCTTTCACTGGAAGACAAGAATAAAAGTCTTGCGTATGATATCCTTGTCCAGCACAGTAACCAAACACTGAGCATGGTCAGTGAAACACTAGATGAGGGTACAGATCTAGGCATGATGGTCACCTGTTATGAAACATTTCTTAGTCCTAGGCAGTGCCTGAGCCAGTCTGCCAGTGTCTGCATATTCTTGCTGTCTGTGTATTTTTCCCTTGCATGCTCAGCTGGCCCACAGGCCCCATGGTGTTTCAAAATGCCTGCATCTTCCCTTATTCCCTCTATCACTGCCTTTTCGTGGCCAAAAACCAAAATGTCATCCAGTCAAGTTTTGTTGGAAGCATATGGAGATCACAGTAAGAGAAATCTTTTCTCCCTCAAGACAGCAGAGAGGTGGAACAGAGCACCCAGAGAGGCTGTGCAAGTGCCATCCCTGGAGATTTACAAGTCCCAGCTGGACACAGTCCTGAGAAACCTGGTCTGACATTAGTGTCAACCCTGTTTTGAGCCGGCAGTTGCACCGGAGGCTTCCTGATGCCCCTGCCAACCTTCTTGATTCCAGGATCTTTCAATCCTCTGAAGTCTGCAAGCTGTAGAAGTCAAGGGTAAGATTAAGCCGTCATTTATGTGTCCTATTGCTTCAGGAAAGACTGACCTTGATATATAACAAAGCAATCCTGTGTTGCATCCAATCCTTTCCCCATCTAGAGGGTTGTGTTTACCAGCCAGGCTTGTCTGTTTACTCACTGTTTCTCGTGAAGTTGCAAAACACAAATTTTTAGCTGAAATAACTTAAATTTTCTTTTTTATTAGGCCTCAATATTATGCAGTCCTTTATATTAGTTTTTCATACCTAGGATTTGGATATGTATGGCTGTGTGCATATCTGTGGGCTTGGTTACCCTGAGCATTCACATGCAGAAAGTAATCTGTGTTTAGATAGAAATTTGTATCCTGAAATTACTCATTTGTCTTGACTTGTGGTCTGAAAAATATTTCTGTTGTTTAATCTAATTTCCGATAAGCAAATTGTCAGGTTTGTTTTTAATAGGAACACTTTTTTTTAGGCCTGCACTGTGGTATTTCAGTGTAGAATAGGGCAAAGGGCATGCATGTGTCCATATGGGGGGGCCTTGGGATCTGCTCATGGGTTAGGTTGTATCCATTTTCAGTATCAAAATACTTAAGTGTATTTGAATTAAGTTTGATTTCACAGCCTGGATTCTCATTCCCTGCAGATTCCTCTTCAAAGTGAAAGAGGATTTGGCTCTCTGGTTACACATCCTGAATTATTGAGAAGTTCGACCTTCTTGACTGGTCAGTTTTGAGTTGATAGTTATACTGCTTTGGTCATGTGTGCCCTAGACTTGGGAACTACAAATTCCATTTTTGTTCATCAAACAGAAGTCTGGGTGGTTGAATAGTATTTCCTAAAATACTGACTCTCATTCATTTTGACTGAGAACACAGACTGAAAACCTGAGGATAGAAATGAGCAGAGACTTCTTCCACTGGTGTCCTTATGTCCCTGTCAGCGAGGATTTTGGTCAGTGGGACAGAACTGCATCCGCTCTGGGCTGCTGGTGCTGATGGACAGTAGATGTCACTCTTGCCTAACATATAGAATCATGTAACAGTTTGGATGGGAAGGGCCCTTTAAAGGTCCTCTAGTCCAACGTCCCTGCAATGAGCAGGGACATCTCCAATTAGATCGGGTTACTCAAAGCTCCATTCAAACTGTCATTGAATGTTTCCAGGGATGGGGCATTCACAGCTTCCCTGGGCAACCTCTTGGTTTCTCTACTGAAATGTTGTATCCTTATACAAGTGTGTATGTGTGTGAGAGAAGAGTGACTGCTTATCATAATTGCTACTGAGTAAAAGCTGTATTTTGAGATAAGAAGAGGTCTGCATAGAAATCGTAACTTTCATAGAATCATAGAGTGGTTTGCATTGGAAAGGAGTCTCAGAGATCACCTACTTCCACCCCTGCCCCTGCCGTGGCAGGGACACTTTTCACCAGACCAGGTTTCTCATAGCCCCATCCAGCCTGGCCTTGAATACTTGAGAGGTGGGACACCCACAGTTTCTCTGGGCAGCCTGTTCCACTGCCTCACCACCCTCACAGTACAGAATTTCTTCCCAGTATCTTGTCTAAACTACCTTCCTTCGGTTTAAAGCCATTGTCTCTTGTCTTATCACTGCGTGCCCTTGTAAAAAGCCCCTGTCCAGCCTTCTTGTAAGCCCACTTTAAGTATTCAAAGGCTGCAATAAAATATGCTCAGAGCCTTCTTCTTCCTAGACAAGATATTTTACCTACGCCTTGTTCTTAGTCCCTAAAGAAAGGTATATGGAATCCTTAATGGAGTGTATATTTCTGGCGTGGTTTTGATACAATTTCTTTTTTGTTTCATTTTTTTGTTTCAGCTTAGTCTTTGAAATGTGTGTTGGGAGCCTGCTAAATTATGCAGAACTACCCATCTGGTCAAAACCTCACCATTTTGATGCATGAATCATTGGAAACTTAATAGTATTTGAGTACTGAGGGGCTAAAGGAGAATTTCTTGGCCATACATCTTATGGGTGAAGAGCAAACTCTGTGACAGTGTCTGACAGTGGAAGGCTGCCAGCCAGGCCATGCAGGCAAAGCCTGCTTTCCTTTCTGCCCAGTAGCTCTCTGGCAGCTGTGCAACCACTTCATCACAGTTGTCCCCCAAGCACCGAGGGCTGGAGCTTTCAGAGGGCTGCAGACATGTTCCTACAATCAAGTGTGTCAGTATGTCGCACTTACTATTTAATAACATATTCGGAGTCCCTTTGAGACCAGTCCATTGGGAGATCAGACCAGTGCCCAGGCACAGATAAAATGACTGCAAAATTGCAACAGGAGTACCTGTACTATTTGCTTTTTTTTTTTTCTCAGTAAGTTAAGAACCAGGTTCCCCGAAAAGAAATATTAGTTGCTCTCACAGGGATGGCAAATCTCACTGAACGTCAAAGTAAAATTCATTTTTTGACAATGTGGGGGAATCACAGTGGTTTCTGACTTCCTCTAGAGATCTGGCTAGTGGTGTCCTATCAAAATCAGTTGGTCTCTCGAATAGTGGCATTTAAAAGGTTTTTCACATAAGATAATTTTCCTCCAGAAATAAAATCCATTGTTTTGATATAATAACTACATAAATGCTTCCATTTGTGTCTGGATCCCTAGAGTTTTACTGCACAGGACCAGAAGGTGTTTACAAAAAGAGACACCAATTTTCTTTATCATTAATGTCTGCTGTGGGTATGCAATTTCAAGAGCAAGGCAGAATGGAAGAACTGCACAACTGGGACATCATTTGAGAGAGATGCTGAAGGCGAGATATTTTACGAATACACACCTGCCACAGATTTCATTCCTTCTGAATCCCACTCTATACCCACTCCAACAGAGATATCAGTCAAGCATTAAGTGCTTGTTTATAGAAGAATCTTTGAAAAATGTCGAATTTATCAAATTAGCAGTGTTATTAATAACCCTGATAGGGTTGTATGTCAGCCTGGCAGTTCCTGAATTTCTCCAGAGGAAGTCAGTGTACACCCTCTTTCAGTGAGTTGCATCCACCTAATAGATTATGCAAAATTATGGTAGTGTGTTAGCAGGAAAAAAAAAAAAGTAAAATTGTTGGCAAGTGTATATGTCTAATTAAACCAAAGGGTTTAGATAGCATAAAGGGAAACCTCATGGATTCAACCATACACATAACTACTATTAATTGGGAATAGTAGTTAGCTGAAAAAGGTCATTTGGAAACAGGGTGCTCTCATGGGTGAGACACAGTGAACAGCAGCCTGCAGTGGCTCTGGATTAACTGGGGCTTATTTAAGAAACAAGAGTTTTACTCTGCTTCCCAAGCCACCCGCTCCCTGGCTGACCCCAGCACTGTGGTCATGAAGTGTCACCATCCATCTCAGCAGGGACAAGGTGCTGACTGAGGGCGATCAAGCAGAAAGTCAGGTTGGTTCGTGCTGTGCTGCTGCTCTTCATTAACAGTCTCAGGCATCATGGGCTGCAAGCTATCTGCTCTCCTCCATCTTCCCCACTGCTGGGTTATGCCTTCAGGCCAGATGCATGCTGTTGTTTTTCCAGACTTGCTTCTTCTGTCTGAGACTGCTACTTCACGTCGGGAGCTCCTCTTATCAGCACCAGCTCTTCTTTACATCACCTGGAGCCTAATTTTCTTGGTCTGAATAGTCCATGTGCAAAAGCACAACTTGTGATCAGCTTCCTAACTGTAGGGTTCATCTCACGTTTATTTGTTAATTGGAGGATGTGCCATGTTTGTTCAGTTCAGGTGGGATGAAAATTTAGAACCAACACATACCAGTTGCAGCTGGCAAGCCACAGCCTTTGGCTTGAGAATATCAGAAATTTACCTCTCTGCTGACATTTGTGCACCGAGTTTGAATTAATAATTATTTTTCACCTTGTTCTTTTTCTGTCAAGTGCAGAATTGCAGGATACCTATTTTTTGATCCAAGATTTCTCATCAGGTTTGCTGTGTTCTGAAGCCTTGCCACTAGGTGGTAATGTTTTCATCCAAACAAACAAAAAACCAAAACACCCACAAACCTCCTTTAGAGGCATAGACTCAAACTTGAATTATTTCTGTAAGGCTTATATGTTTTATGAAGGGATCAGAAAAATTATGGCTGTTCTGATGTAAAGCCTTTGATTATCAGCTCGTTGCACAGCCACATGCCTGTCAGGCAAACAAAAGATATGGGAGACTTATGCTGGCCTCATGCTTCCTTACTGTGAGCAGAAGTTTGGCAGGACAGGAAAATTGGGCTTTATAAACATATTTTGAATGAAATATGTGATTATAAAACATCATGCAAGGATTTATTTTTTTATTTCTCTTGAAATGGAACTATTATGCAGGACTGGAATGCCTCTGTAAATGCCATACAGTAGCTATACACATATTTACCCTGCTGAAGGGCAATATTCCTGAGCTTTGTGTCTTTTTTTTAGCATAGAGCAGCGAAGACTAATGAAAACAGCTGGGCTGTGCCATCTCCCACTTATAGTAATTTTCCACTCAACAGCAGCTCGCAGCAAGAGTGTCAGTGAAGCTTATCCTCAGGTGCTGGGCAGCTGAAGTACTAAGGTAAGGATTATGACGTGGCCTGTGAGGAGATGGGACACTCTGAGACCTCCATGGTGAAAACAAACTTCACTCCTGGAGCATTGTTCCTGCAGGCTGGAAAAAGGCCCTAGGACTGGCTGGCTGAAGACTCCCTTTGCCCTGGATTTGAACGATGCTGGTGATACCAGCTCCATCCCAGTACAGCTACTCTGCTCCTCACTCTGACTTCAGCACTGAATACTGATCAAACATCACCTAAAACCCCTAATAAAATGCATTTTAGAGACTTCCTAGCAAGGTAATTCCCTTGGAGAGAAAAAATAAACAAATTAGTGCATAGGAAATGGTCCCTAGGTCTGTTATGGCCCTTTGGGCAGTGTTCAGGCACCACAGTGGTGTCTGTGGTGCTAAATGGACATAATGGAATATATTCATGGCAATAACTGTGGGGTATTTCCTTCCAGTCTCACACTGTGCTTTTTATTTAAAAAAAAAATTTTAAAAAGGAGATCCCAAAACATATCCTAATCCTCTTTCACTTTTCACAGATAGTGTACACTAAGCAATTAAAAGAAAAAACTAAAGTATGTCACGATACAAAACATTAAACTAAATTTTTTTATCGTCACATAAAGCAAACAAATAAAACACTATATTTTACCCAGTGGTTCAAGGAGAGCACAAGAAGTCTTTGGAAAACGAAGGAAGGAGCTTAATTCCTCACTTGGGAGAGCTGGCTGCTC
This sequence comes from Oreocharis arfaki, assembly GCA_013398015.1. Classification (NCBI taxonomy): domain Eukaryota; kingdom Metazoa; phylum Chordata; class Aves; order Passeriformes; family Paramythiidae; genus Oreocharis; species Oreocharis arfaki. The sequence continues at coordinate 913,138 of VZRR01002747.1, forward strand.
GTCTGGGGATGGGGTGGGTGTTTGTCCTCCTTGCTCCGCTTGGTGCTCGATTACTCAAGGTCTCGTGCCATCAGCAAGAGGGTTGGAGGGTGTTTCCCCCACTCCATCCTGTTTCTTATAACAAGGAGGGTAAAGTATGCTCCTGAGAAGCAGGATATTCAGGATTAAAACCCTGATGACCGGACCAGAAGTCAAACCCAGTTACCCCATTTCCCAAGGGAGAACTGCAGTTTGCTGGCCACTCAGTCAGGGGGTGAAAGACAGAAACTTGTTTGCAATGCTTGTGGCCATAGCTACCCATTCCAGACGGATTCTGATGTCAGATAAAAAACCTGGGAAAAGTCGTATTGGCTTAGGGAAAAACAAACCCACCATTTTTGCCATGTTAACTGTTTTCTCTAAAAAATATTACCCAAGTCTAACAATAATAGTTCCCACAGTATCATTCATTGCTAGTAGCTCAAAAGGAAAACTCCCACAACAGCACATATGGACAATAAAATAATTGCTGGAAACGGCTTTTTTCCTCTCTCTTTGCAACTGTTTGTGCTCCTAGTTATATGAATGCAAGAACTTATTCTTATGTTTGCAATCAGCCTTGCCTTACCTGCTGTCATCTACCAAAGTCTGCTCCATGTCTTGCTGGGTGTGTGATAGCTGAAGGAAAAATAATTTATCTANATAAATAAATAAATATATATATATATATATACACACCAAAATGTCAAAAGGCCTCTTTTTGGTCATATTCTGGTCAAATTTCAGTATCTTTCTCATATGACTTTGCCTAAATAATTGTATAGAAAATCTGTAAGATATGTATATACCATGTATGTGTATATTTTTGTCAGAAGATATTATTTTTTTCCAGTATTTTCCCTGTTCAAGGATCGAGTAACATTTCTAAATAAAATTCAGAAATGGATTGCCTTTCAACAGGGACTGAGACTGGCATTTTAAATGAAAGTCAATAAAATGTTGCAAAAGTTGAGAAACTGTTACAGAGGTACAGTTAGAATGGAATTTACTCTTTGGTCATTTGCTGTCTTTTAAGGGGTATATGACCTTTTAATTCTGACAACTGGGTATTTTCAGACAGTGCTTTCAAATCACTTGTTGAACTCGCGACCGTACTCCTCAGTGGCAACTGATATGCCCAACATTAGGGCTTAATGCCTTTCTTACACTCTGAGAACTTCATGTGTCATGGTTTAAACTACTTTTCTGTGAGCTGCTGATACTGCAGTATTTTCAAGGTGTAACGAATGTTTATCAGAAAGAGATTTTCGTCTGGTTTTAATCACCAACCTCGTTCACCAAGCCTACATGAAAAGCACTGAAAATTTTTCCACCAGAGGCTTACGGTGGAAAACTTCCCTGGTGCAACCTAGACTTTTGGTTCTGTTAAAAGAAGCAATTAAACACAACTTGTAGCAGCTACTGTGACGCCAAAAATTTATCTGTTAAAAACTTACTCTGAAGTTTCACGCGGGAAAACAAAAAGGTGGAGTTAGTGCTACACTAAAGGTTTCTCAAAGAGAGACAAGGAGTGAAATGAGTGCTAAGGCTAAGAAGAGAATTGCGGAAGAGCTGCCAAAAAAGCAGAGGATGGGGAGAAAAGCTTGTTGCATCCGATGCTCCGCATGTGATTAAGTACCGCGGCTCAGCGAAAGCCGCGCGGATGCCAAGGGCACGCGTTTGTTTCCCCCTGCAGTCACGAGCAAGTGACTTGGCAGGAGGTATAGGTTCGGCGGATACTGTGCAGTTTATAGGGTGTTCTGACCTTCACAGTCGGACTTCATGCTCAGCAGGCCCTGGGAGGCAGGGGTGGTGAGGCCAGCTCTCAGTATTTCCCAGGGACGTGCTGCGGCAGGGCACAGTATTTTTAAACAATGTGTCTATACCAAGGCAGAGCATCTCTGAGCTACTGCGGCTCCATGACAGAGCACAGCAGAGGTCCCTGGTGCTGCTGATGTCCCCCACCTTGTACAGAGAACAGGAATAATGAACACTGGTCTAACTTGGGAAGTCTCCAAGGGTCCCCCACTTTTCTGGGCAAACATCTTCAGTGCTTAGCCACCTTCGTAGGGAAGATTTTGTTTCATTACGTGCCACTGACATTTTCCTTGCTGCCCCCAGTGACTGTGTCACCACTTGCCCTTTGACAGACACTTGGGAGAAGGATTGGGTTTCCTTGCTCTCTCACCAGCTGAACTCTGCCTCTTCTCTTCTCAGCACCACCTGGATACCCCCACGTGGACCCTGAGCATCCCTCCTGTGGGGCCTGGATGACCTTTAACAGGGGCCAGCCTGATGCTTCACTCCTTGCCCTGTGGGGAGCTGGCGATGGAGAGCCCAGGAAGGCTGTTACCCCAGGGAAGGCAGAGAAGGGCTCTTCCCCTGGCCTTTTAAAAAGTACTCCTCTGATGGCCTGCTCAGCTTTTTTCTGTTGTTTTGTTTTCGTTAATGATTTCAAGAAGAAAAGCTTTATTATGGTGCTGTTCATTATTTGTATCTCAATCTAATAAACTTATTACCCTTCCACCTTGACTTTTATATGCTATTAATGCATGGGCCAGAATCTTGGCAGTGTATTTCGCCCAGGTGAAGGTTATTTGCTTGTGAGCAGGAAGCAGACATAAGTTATCATATGATATAAGTTATCATAACGTATCTATGTGAGGTGCTGTAGCTGAATTTGCTTTAAGACTCCACACTGCTTAATTGCAAACAAAAGCAGCACTGGTATGTGTTGTTTCCATGTTCTGTGCGCAGTGCTTGCTCAATTTGTGTACGCTTCAAACCATGACAAACTCTGTTTACAGAGTCATTTGCCACCTCTTCCTAATGGAGAGACAAAAAAACAAAAAGGGAGAAAAAAATCACACAAATCCCTGCAATAGTAATAAACTAAGTATAAAAATAAAGATGACAGTTTAATGGAGGTTTGTTTGAAGAGTATGTTTTCCTTTTAACCAGTTATTGTGGTGCATTACTAAACAGCCTGAAATGGAGTTGCTGCAACCATTAGGAGGCTTGCAAGCATCTTACATGTTGGGCCACTCGTTAGGCATATAAACAGTCTATCTGAGCTTTCAGAGCTGCAGTAAATGTGCTAAACCTTGGAAAGCAAATCATCTTCCGTATATCAACTTCCGTATATCATTCAGTTGTCAGCCTGAAATTTTTTATATACAAATTGTTTCAAACAAAGAAGAGTTTGTCTATTACCACAAGATAATGCTGTCATTTGATAAGACTTAATTTTTCTGATTGTTATAGATAACTTTGTTGTAATCAGTCTTCACCCTCATTTTGGCCTGATTTCTTGGCAAAGTCCTTGGCTTGTAAAGCAGAGGAAGATCTGCAGAGTAATCACGCACGTGACCAATTATAACAGGCTATCTCCACAAAATTCATCAGAAGACTGGGACTTCCTTTAAAAAGTTTGTAAGAACTTACAGATTTTATAGTAAGTGCTTCCAGAAAAATACTAGAACACTGGAATGAAAAAGTGATGTCACAGACAAACCCAAAGCATTATGCCTGGAGAAACCTAACAATAAGATATTTAAAATACAGACATATATTTTTATAAAGTAGATTTATAACTCCTGTTTCTCCCACTGTTTATCCTGCTTCTATTCCTTCTCTTAGAAACTACCAAAAGAAGTTGAAAGGAACTTGATGGCCTGGTCTGGGCATTACAACATCCCATCCAGATTTCATTGTGCACTGCTCTGTCGCTCATAAGCCGTGCTGGACTTCCCTGGGTGGCTGTCAGAGCACAGAACCAGCTGTTCAGCTGTGTAACAGTGGCAGCACAAAAATAGCCATTCTGCTCAGCACTTCCAGCCACATCCACCTCCATAACAGGCATTGGGGTCCGTGCGTGACACCCCTCTGTAAAATTGCTGCATGATGTGATGGTTGGCACCCACTGTAGAGTCTGAGCCCTGGATGCCAAGGATAAAACCCATTAGTCATTAGTGCCCTGTCTGCAGGACAGCAGAGTTTTTGGTGTGACAGCTCACCACTGGTTGAAGAGGGGTCAGTGCTGGAAGCTGGCTCACTCACGCCTCCTTGCCCAACCTTCTTTAGCTGTCACAATGTTTTTCACCTGAATTCTAGAGCAAGAACATTCATCTCTCACACAGACCTGCAGGATAGCCTGGCTCTTGGGTGCACCCCACTCCTCACTGCCATCTTCCCCACAGCCATACGCACATGGAAATTCTCCCACAACAGCTGCCTCCATGCTTTCCCACAGGGAAACCTGGGTTCCTCCACAAACTTTCATTTCCTACCTTTGCACCAACAGCAATGAGAGGAGGCAACAGATTAGAAGGAGGATACTGCAAAGCGGAGAAAGATCACTTTACCGAGGCCTATTTGTGTTTCCTGCTGCATCATGCTGCCTCTTTCTCCTCTCCACAATCACCTTTCCTCAGAAAGGCCCTACAGAAACCAGTGCACTGTCTTTATGCTGTGTTTGGCACCCAACAAAGGGAACACCTGCAGCTCCAGAAAGCCTAATGAAAACTTTTATTTATGTCTGCTCACCACTGGTGCAGCCTCACCTTGAGTACTGCAAGCAGTTTTGGGCACCACAATATAAAACAGATATTGAGCTATTTCACTTGATATTAAAACACCAGTGACTTTACCAACTGATGAAGCCAGTTTGGAGACAACTGGAGACAAGCCACCAGCTCAGGTGTGGATCCCCTCTCCACTGGCACCTAAACTGGGGCCAGAGGAATTTGGAGGGGGTTTTGGCAGCTGACCTTGGAGGGCTCCTGAAAAGTGAACACAGGCACTTGAACAACTTTTTTTTTCTCATCCTTTGACAACAATAGTACAAATTCATGTGGTTTGGCTGATGGTCAGTTTAAAGGACAGCTTCAACCTGTCAGATAAATGGTGCTGAGAACACGTATTTCTCCAGTGGATTTTAGATCAAATAGGTTAGAAAAGCCTCTGAAGTTTGTGTTCTATATTTAATACTGTGAAATCTAAGCCACAGTAAATAACCTGCAGTAACACTGTGAGAGCTGATAAGGACAGAAAAGGGGCATGATTTCCTGATAATCTGAAAAATGCACATGTGTGCGCAGGATGGGCAAACCTGATACTTATTAAATATTATCAAAGATTTGAAGGATCTAACCCAAGTATTAGACCTCCAATGCTCTGGACTTTCCACAGATATACAAAAGAAAAATTCTACATCTTACTGGATTCAGATGTTCATAATGGCTGAATGAACTGCAACAGAGGCATGGAAAAATTATACTGGTGTTATTTAAGTAGTATTTCTAGTGTTAATCACATGTGAAATGCACTGTAGAGGATTCTTATAACATTTTCCCAGATTATATACCTTGTCTATATTAATGCATTTCTTTACAGGTGAATGGAAGACTGTATCTGTATTTGACACAGAGAGCCAAAACTGTCACCTACTCTGTATGTTTTTGCCACGGGCTGTAAGGTCTGCTCTTTCTGCTTTCTTTTTCTCATTTATTTCTTGGTCTCACCCTGGACATACTCCTTCTTCCATTACTTCTCTATTTGATGAGAAAGCTGTCATACAGTAAAATGACAAAATCTCCTTCTCACACGTTTTAAAATAATGCAGTACTAGCATTTCTAGGCATCATTACTTGGGAGGGGAAGGTCTGAGGCTCCCTTACAGTGTTGGGGCCCAGAGGGAAAAAGAGATGCTACTTCTTGCATCTCTTTTGGGCTGAGACATGACATAAATACAAAATGGTTTAGAGAGAAATATTTTCTGTGACCAGAAACATAAACTGAGGTATTTGGGGAACTTTAAATGAAAAGAGCAAAGCAGTGGTAGACCACATGCATCCCCCAGAGGAACACTGACAGCTTAGCAGGGGAATGCAGGATCTTTTGTTCTGGGTAGCAAAATTCTATCCAGGTCTTTACAGGTTGTGCCTAGACCTTAGAAATTTCAATCCACATTTGTTCCAGGACCCTCTCATATAACAGACTAACGATCTGTAAAATTTCAGTTTAAAATGCCTTTGGAGAGTTACAGTAAACATTTTAAAATGTAACTGAAGATACATTTCCAGTCTGCTTTTATTCTTACAACTCATAAAGTAGAATGCATTTCATATATAAAACCACTAAACCAAATGCCCTCTTCTCATTTTAATTTTACTCATATAAGCTATAAACAATTTTATATCAGAACACTGTAAAATGCATGCCTTTCTGCTTCTTGGCCATGTTGAATTTCCAGAGTGGTATGAATTTCTAAGTCTAAGCTTCTGGAGAGAAAGGCTTATAAGAAAATGTTGATGGTCTCTTAACTATTGTGCTCTGACCAACGCTGCAGTAACAGAGAGCACCAATAAAGTACTGCAGTGCTGTATAATTGTCTTATTAATTGGAACATTATTTACAGAGAGGGCTGCCTTCACAGCATGCACCTACTTTCTGAAATGCTCACAGCACTCAGGACACAGCAGGCAGCCAGCATAAAAGTTCAGTTAAAGTAACAGTAAAATAGCCATCCATATAAGTGCAAGTTAATGAATTGAGTCCTCCTGGCAGGAAGACTTGAATGTGAGCAAGCATTTTCGAATTTTAAGAGAGGTGACCTTAAAAGCCTGCCAAACCTCAAAGGTAATGAATCATTTATGATGATGATGGTGGGGCCCTTTAATTTTTAGATGAAGAACAATCCAGCTCAGCTATTCTATTAAAATATGCTATATGTATATTTTGACAAAGATTGTCTTTGGAAACCAGAAGGTAAGAAGGCAAACAACCCTTTTGAGTGTGCAGGGATCTACCTTACATTTAAATTAGCTGTTTAAATAGCATTGCACATACTAAATCCTGTGCAAGGCAGTTGTTTATGAAGTCCCTCTTCGACTAAAGTTCTCCACGAACAATGAAAAGGAACTGCCACACTCTCTCTCTACTCCTAAAAAAAAAAAGACATTAGTGCCAGCTATTCAACAAAGTATTTCATATTTTCAATGTCCCCATAAAATCCTTTCAACCGGCAGAAGAGAAATTACAATGTCTGTCCCTTTGCCTTTGCAGTGTCCAACTGACTTAGCAAATTCAATGAAAAAAACCAAAACAAACCAATACAAAGCATCCCAGTCCAAGGCTTACTGCTTTGAAGGACAGTTTTTCCCAAGATTAATGTTTCATTATCATATATAAAGAAAAGTACAGCTACTATGTCACTATTTACATTTACAACTTGAGTGCTAAGTTTGTAAATTTCTACTTGGCTTATTCAGCACAGATACACAACATGGGATTTCATGAAGTTTTGGGGCAGCCAATACTGTCACAAAATATCTTGCAAAATCCTTTTTATAATTTACTTACTAAAATATCTGATGATTACAGACTCTTGGACAGATTGCCCATATTGCTTAGGGTTTTGCAGTCTATCTGAATGCAAAGCAGGAAGGTAATTTCTGCTGTTACCACTGAGTTGCCGTAAATCGGGCTTTATTGCGGGCTCTTCTGACGTGTCATTTATGATGCTACAACTTGCACTCATTTCTCAGAAGCTGAAGCCAGTTTCTTCCTTGGCAATTCTATGGTATAATAGCAGCCTGGATCCCAGTTCATCTGCAATGAACGTTAAAGCATTTTATGTTACTTATTCAGTGGAAAACAGAGCACTCCAGTGCCTAACTTCCCCTGTGGAGCTAGTAATTTCTTTTTTACTCTGAAAACACTGAAAATCAACATTGTATATTTTTAAAATGTTTTCCCTGGTGCTTTGAATAAAATCAAGTAGCTTGTAGCTTTACAAAAAGCACCTGTGAATGTAAACACATCCCATGCATGTCTAGGTGCCTAACCAAGACAGACCCACTTCTGCTTTCACCACTTGCAATCTGACTTCCACTGCTCTGCAGCTCATGCTTGGTTATGTCTGCCAACCATCCACCACCACCAAACCCCTAGCAGCCTGAAGGGGAGAAGTGCCCCCTGATTCAGACAGCACACCAAGATGCTGGTAGGTTCTAGGCACTGCCAGTTCTTGGGTCCCCCATGTTCATTTGAGGAAAGTTACAGTGCTCCTGAAAAGCAGACAGCTGGAGAGCAAGGAAATCCAGATTCCTGACTTATCTGTATTTCAAAGCCCAATTTTTTTTTTTTCCTTACAGAGTAGCTTTATTAACTTCAGCATTCTGGATCACATTGAGTTGAAACAGGCAATAGGTAAATTCAAACACTGGTGACATTTCCTTGGCTCTCTGCCAAGTATAAAACTATTACATTTGTTGCTAGATTCGTATAAATAATCACCAGCCTTCTTCTAGAAAGCAATTGCACTCCAGCAGTGTTTGGGATAGCATTTCTATGATTCTATGATTTTGCATTCACTAAAGTTGTAAATAGTATCACCTTCCAGTACAATCCTACCTTCCAGAAATTACACACCACCATTATTTTTTTCTAAACAAATATGCCTCAAGAAAGTTTTTCCATGTCTCTATTTGGCAAAAGAAGCTATAAAAGACTTAAGAAAAGTCAATCTAACATACTTCAGTGAGGTAAGCACAGAGATTTAAGCTGGCACATAAATTAAACTAGTGTTCTCATAACATAGATCAGACCAGCATATATTCAGTTCACGGTTGAATCAAGCCACTGGAAGCTTACATCTCAGATGCCAACAACTGTGTTGAAAGAAATGGGTTTTACATCCCAGTGCTACTGTCCAGTCCCAAGTAACAGAGATGATCCAGACATAGGCCAGCCCATTGCAGGCTGGCTCCATATCACAGGTGCCTGTTGGGCTGTATTCTGGCACTGAGCGTCTTGTAGCCACCTTCTCCTGTTTCCTTCCTTAATCCTTGTCAATGACAAAGATGTTTGCTGGCTGCTGCAAAGACGGTCTTACTTCTTGTTCCTGTCATAAAGTCATGGAACATAGTTTGAGTTACAAGTGTGAAATGGGAGTTGCTGAAACCTGTGAATTCATAGTCTTTAATGATTTCTGGAAGTTTCATCAGATCGAGTTTTGCTTCTGAGTCCAAATGTATCAAAAGCTGTTTATATTACCAAATGCCAGAATACACAGATGGCATCCATTTAACTCAATAAGTTTTTACTGTTGGTTATGGACATTTCATGATATTAATCTGATATCTTCTTGAAGCAGTATTAATCTATATTTTAAGCTCTTCCTTAAGGTAAACAGGTGTTCAGCCAAATCCTTCTGCCCTTACTTTTTAATGAATCAACTTCACTCTAACTGCTAACATATAAAGAGAATACTCTTGGATTTATGATATTTCATTTATTATTTCAGATTAAGAGCTCTTGAAAAGCCTAGTAAATTTTGCCATTTTTGTGATTCCAAATGCAGCAGCCCAGCCATGTGCATGCCACACAGTACTTCTGAAAGAAAAAAGGAAAAAAAGCAACCAGCAATCTCATAAAATAAAATATATTAGAAGAAAGAAGAACCACACCTCTATAGATGTGTTCTTTGGCCTAGACCGTATTTATTGATGCAGGATATGGATGGAAACCAACCTGAAATTATTCTTCAGAAAGGCTGAACCCAGCCAACTCTTCCTTCAAAGGGTCTGGAAGTATACCTATGGAAGATGGCTCAATCTCACAGTGATCCCCAGAGATTGAGCTATATTTAGAATAATAGGATTATGTTATTACAACTCTAGCTGTGATAGGGCTGGAGAAGGTTACTTAGACCCTGTGGCTACACTGCTAAGTAGAAGAGAGCCAGAAGCTAATCCTCAGTGCTGAGGCTGAGTGGTAAGCACAGACTGATCCACGCTGCACAGCTCTTGTCCCTGTGATTTATCTCATCCCATGTGGTGCCTATGTGGTCCAATGGAAAATGCCTCTTTTTATGTGTTTTTGACCATTTCAGGATGTCTGAAGTAATTTATAACCCATGTTGCAGCGTGCCAGGGTGGTGGCTTTGTAACATGAAGCTGCATATGTGTACGGCATGTGTGAGGGTGTAAAACCTGCTGGGATGGCGTTGGAAGATTATGTAGGATAGAAGAAGTCACACTCTGTGCAGTCTGCCCGTGCTGTCCTGGTATGTTAGCTTGCACCAGTGAGCCCAGGCCTGGTGAGAGCCAGGAGCTCGGCAGAGAAGTCCATCTCCCATTGACTTCAGCTGGGAGTACAACGCAGCTTACAGAGGCATGCAACTCTCCATAGCTCAGCCTCGGACTTAGTGTCTGTTTTGGTGTCCAGAGAGCTAAAGAAGTGGCTGAACATTGGCCTTGCAGGTGCTGTTCTGGTTAGAGGTTGGCACTTGTGGGACAGGATTCTGAGCAAACTGGTTTGACTGAGGAGACTCTTGCATGCTGTCTGGGACAAAAGAGGCGCTGCTCCCTTCTTGAAGGAGGCAAAACATCAAGAATGGGGAGAAACCTTTTGTACCAACAATGGGCAGAGTTACCTGAGATTTCAGAATCCTCCAGGAGCATTATGATTCCCTCCTGCCAAATGCAGTTGCTTGTGTTAGGAGAAGGAAGTAAACTACTCATGCAGGACACTCTGCAGCCATTTCCAGACCAGTAAAGGCAATTCCCTGGGAGCAAAGGGGTTTTGGTAGCATTCCCAGATATTCCCAATGAGCAGCACAGCACATTGCCAGCAAGTTCCTCAGCAAACCTAGCCAAAGCTCTATTATTGATCTTGAATGTCCTCTCCTTTTCCCAGCAAGACACTGGAAATAGCATAAGGCTTCCCATTCGCTTGGCAGTGCAGCCTACAGACACAGCAGGGAAGTACCATGGGACTCATCACATGGCAGAGACAGATGGGCTCTTCCTGCTTTTTACCTCCCTTCCCTTTGCCTGTGCTGACGTGAACACCCTCCTCTCTCTCTGTGGCAGACTAAGCCCCAGGGATATTGCACGGCTGCAGTTGCTAGCATTGACACCATGGCCATGCCAGCTCCTCTAGGCTAAAATTTTGCAGAGAAACCAGTCTAGAGGAATCCTATAGTCATAAAATCATAGAATCATAGAATAGTCTGAGTTGGAAGGGACTCAGTAGGACCTTCTCACACAAAGTCCCACATTTTAGGTCTGAGATGTGCAACAAGAATTTTAGATAACCACACTGGGGTTTTAGCCTCTCCATTCACAACCAAGAGTACTGAGGATGTTGACTTGGGTGTCCCTCAGTGTCTTCCAGTGTGGAGCTGGATGCCAAAGGCTTCTCCTTGATGCTGAAGGAGGTGGAGGCCAAGTTACAGTTTTCTGAGGGGTTGCTGTAGCTGTCAGGTAGGGCTGACTGTCTCAGTGGACTGTGGGCCACTGTGATGGAGATAACATTCTCATACTTATGATATCTTTGGGAGAATTACGTGGGAAAGACCTTCTACTCCATCTCTTGTTGAAAGCATGAGATACTCAAATTTGATTCCAAAATATCTTGGGCCTATCATGCTAACCATAACTATTCTACAGCTGTGGAGCAAGACTAAAGTGAACACTGTTACTTTGCTTTCTGATAGTAATTCCCTCCTCTTTTTGTCACTGATAATTCTTTTTTTGATCACTGCCATGAGGCTGCTGCAAGGAATTTAGGGAATGCAAGTAAAAGGGTGTTTGTTTGTTTGCCTCCATACTACCTTGAGGCACTTCTCTTGTGCTCAGTGCCCATCACTGAGACCTGCTCTCCACCCCCTGAGTCTCATTCCCAGACAGGCTCTCTGGCCCCAGGAGACATTTTGCATAGTTTAAAAATTAGCACTCAGTCTGAAAGTGGGAGGGTTGCCAGCTAGTCAAGCAGCACTGAAGCCATCCTTTTTTCATTCTGCCTGGCTCAGTACTCCACCTTCCAGGAGCAAATTATACACTTTCATTTCCAGTGTTTTCCCTATTCTTGTCTTATTGACTTGTACTTTCCATTGAATTTTATTCTTACTCATGCGGAGCACTGCCCTGCTACAACAAGAGGCATGACTTAACTCTTCTAGTGCTCTTTCTGATTGGTTTTATTTGTTAGTTTGTTTGCTTTTTTAAAAATTTAATTTAATCTTTAGGAACCAAATAGATGGGTAAAAGGAAATAAGGAGAAGGTGAACGCAGGGCTGATGGGACACTGAGAAGGAAGATTAGGGAAAGCAGAGAGTCAGATTAGCAGCCAGCAGCCAGAAGTCAGCTGATGCATGCACAGGCTGTTTACTTCACTGCTGGCCGGGTTGTGCAAAAGAATGAGGTCATGAGGTGCATCCTCTGGGCTCTTCACTACTTCTGCCTAGCTTGTGCCACCTCTAAGTTAGTTGAATATCTGTAAGGTCTTCCTCTGTTGTCTAGGGGTCATTGCAAACAGAAAGAGGGTGAGTAGGAGGCCATTCAAGGCCACATTACATATTTAATCATTGTTTCCTCCAATGCAAGGCTTATAGCTATAGGCATGCTTTCCGTTTTATGCCCTTGGGTCACATACAATGCTTCACATTGCAGGTGACATTCAAGCATTTAAATTACAGCTCTATCCTGCCTTGCAGACTGCATTAACTTTCTTGGCTTTAGACTTTTTGCCGTCCAGATGGTGCCTGTCAAATAAGAAGCAGGTGGCATCACTGACGTGTGGTTTGCCTATAAAGTTCTTCAGAAAAATAGAGTATAATTTCAAAATGTTCTTAAGCTTGGTGGTCAGTATTATTAAAAGGCATTTCAGTCCTAGGTCGTTTACTAATCTTGATGGGAGCTGGGAAGAGAGAGAGTTGAAAAGTCTCTGCACAGCTTGAAGATGACTATTTCTCATCTTCTTTCCCTAAAGATCTATCACAGCGCCGATGAGCTTAGCTCCCACCTCATATAATTGCCATTATTTCTTCTCTTTCGTTTAAATGTCTCTCCAGGATTCCCTCCACTAGATGGTACTAGGCACACGCGTTTCTTCACAGGCTTTCCCAGCCATGATAACCATAACAGTGTCCCTGCATATGGAAGCAGAAGAGGGTCAGACTTTTTGGAGTGCAAGAGACTTCTATTGAAGACCATTAAGCTTTAGAGATGACATGCTCAAAATATAGCAAAGAAAACAAGTGGCCTGAGCAAGTACAGCTTGTTTTGCATCCATTACAGCAATCTTCAGTTGCACATACCACGCTCACTTTTCCATGTTTTTGTTTTTATTTGTCCTCTAAGAGCTTATATAATTGAGAATATTGATACACCAAACAAATTGTAAGCATTATTTTAAATTAGATCGTACCACTATCTCTGGCCAAAAGTTACTATTTAACAAGAAAAATTATTTTGCCTATCCTTACTAACACATACATTATTTGCTGCTGTTTATGGCAAAGCAAGGCAAACCTAACACCTACAGCTTGTGTAGCTGAATCTAGTAGCTCATTGATGTCACTGGCAGCCAGCAGCCCAGTAAATGACAGTGTCTGTGCCCTTCACAATATTCATGTGTCTTATACTGATGCTTTTGATATCAGGACTTTTAAACTTTGGGGACTTTTTAAATTGGAAGGCTGAGTGAGAGTGCAAAGAGATGAGTGCATCTACATACTCACCATTGTATCAGGATTTTTCTGTCCTAAGCTGAGCATGGTATATTAATCCATAGGCAACGGTTAAAACCAATGTCTGTTGGATTTTTAAGATCCTGAGAGGAGGTAGGTTATGTTTTGCCATTTCTGCTCCAAGAAAAACAGAATTGCAATAAGGTTTGTACAACTTGTGCAGCAATAAAGGAGCAGGACTCCCAGGCTGTGCTGGAGACTGACAGCTCATCTGATGGGCACAAAGCTGTTGGAAAGAAAAAAATGAAATCAACACCTAGCTTCTAGGGCATGCTGGTAGGTCTCTTGGACTTTTAAACCCAAGAACCACTGATTTTTTTTTTTTTTTAAATGAAGAATCTGTAGCCTCTTTTCTCTGTGTGTGACTGGAGGATTTAAAGCATTTTATATACTTTCTTCCCCTATCCTCTGGATGCAAGATCTCCCTGAAGTCTAAAAAACCATTAGAAGAAACAAAAGGAGGAGATAATGCATTTTTCACATTATTTATATCTGGTAAATTTAGAAGCTTTTGTTGGTTATTAGTGCTACAATAATCTACAACATTCCTCAGGAAGCTTCAGGTGTCCACCTCTGGCCAAAATGCATGTAGGAAAAAAAGATGGGATTTTCATTGATCTTATTCTTTTAGTGTACACATTTCAGAATTCTATTAAGAAAGGTTACTTGAGGGAAGATAGTTTGAGTTAGTTCCACCACCAGCATTAAAGCAAGATTAATTTTCCCTTTACTTCTCTTTTTCAAAACCGGTACCATTTTCATGCATGTAGAGAGCTTTTCTGCGTGCTAACAGCTCTTTACTTTCTGATGAACCTGTGACTGACAGAAAGTTGAGCTTTTCTTTCCTCCCACTAATACCACCATTGTATGTGTCTTGTTAAACAGTATTGTGTATCAGTCACAAGCTGACTCCTTTGTGCCTTTGTAAAGTATCAATTTAGTCAGCATTATCTGCTGGGGGAGACAATGCAGCCGGTAAACGTGAACACAAAAATGCTGTAGCATTATAAGCCCTAAAAACACTGGTTCAGGAGGCCTGGAGCCCGGGAGGTGGCAAGGCTGCAGCCGGAGAGCGACTGGCCATCAGCAGCTGGCCGCTGCGGGGTCCGAGGGAGCAGACGGGCAGCCAGGAGTGGACAGGCTGCAAGGACAGGCCAGGGCACAGGAGCGGCCAGGAGCTCGGGCAGTCTTCGTGCTGGCTGCTGCTCGGGTTGCTTGGCTGGAAAAAACCCTCTGTCATCCAGATCTGCCTGCCAACCTGCCTGTGGCTTGACTGTGCTGATATTTGACCGGACTGACACATTCCCAGCGTCTATTTTGATTTTTGCCTGATCAGGCTTTTCCAATAGTGAACTGATTTCTCTGCATTGACGAAACAACACCAAATGCTGCCGCTCAGCCGCTGGGCCCTGCACCCCACGAGGAGTCTGTGGCTCTGCATACCTGCAGATGCAAGTTAGCTCCCCGTTGGCCTCCAGGCAGACTTTAAAGGTGATGGTTAGACCAGTGCCGTCTCTCCTTTAATGTCTTCCTGCCTGGGCGATGGGCAGCAGAAACACCCAACCCCCATTGCACTAGAAAGGGGGAGGGCAGTAGCTCTGTGGGGTTTCTGTGTCTTTGGATGAAATTGTCCCTTTGTTAGTCCAAAATAGCTCAAATTGGGCAACTTTCCAAGCATGCAGTGAAAGACTTCTGTTTGAGACAGTGCTTAGAGAAGGCTGAGGACGGAGGGCTGAAAAAGAGGTGCCTGACTGGCTGCGTTCCCACCGGAGTGATTAATGTAATGTTGCTGGGATTTTACTGCATTATTAATGAAGTGCCAGGGTGCCTGGAGCACTGGAAAAACATCTCGGAAAAATTATTGCTAAAAATCTGAATTGGTGCATTGGATAACCTTTCATATTACTTTTTTTTCTTGGCCATAGGGCCCTTATCATGCCAGAGGAAGCCTACAAATTATAGCTGGAGAGGGTAAGACTATGCAGGCTGCTGCTCCCTCCACCTCCCTAAGTAGCAGTGGCCCCACTGGCAGTGGGCTGGGAGTGCCAGGAGTCCACGAGAGCCATGCCCGGGGGCTGTGCACGGGCTCAAGGATGCACCCAGCCCCTCTGCATGCTCGGCCAAAGCTTGGGGTCCAGGGAGGCGATGCCTATGGAGTTCTGCTTTGCAGAACAGTACAGAGATCTGACGGGGTTTAGGGCTGGAGGTCTGTGCTGGTTTAGGGCTGCTTGCACTGATGAAGCTTGTATCTAGGATGATCAGCGTGAAGCATCTCTTCTTCCCCTCTTCCGCTCCCCCCCCCGCCCGCTGTTATCTCCTTTTTTATTGGCTTTGTCACGCATTTTTTCTTTTATTTTCTTCTAAATGCTTAACTCCTGAGATCTGTATTTTAGTCATCTCTAGTAGCAACTGCGGGTTTGTTTTGAGGAGGGGATTTTTGTAGCCTTTTTTTTTTCTTTTTTTTTTAAACTGCTGTGCTTTAAACCAGCCTTGCCTGCCTAAAGCTTCCAGTTGCTAAGCGACTTTTCCCCTCCGCCCTTCCCGCAGCCCGGTTGCCATAGCGCTGCCAGCCTCGGCTATCAAGTAGCAGAGAGCAGTCATTACTCAACGAAAAAAAAAACCCAACCCCACCAAAATCCAGGGCTGCACGGGCCAATCAACATTTTCTTTCCTTTTTAATTCATGTCGCCAGCCGGCGGGAGCATCCCCGTGCGCATCACAGCCGCGGTTGGCCGCTGCGTTATTTTCTTGCGGAAGTTTTTGATTCAGTCTCTGCGTTAAAGAGGACGGACTGCAGTGCTGACTCACGGACACCTGTGACGTTGGCCATGGCAGCAACAGATACTGGAGGATGTACTTCCCAAGAAGCTGTTTTGCGTACCTGTGCGACTGGTGTCGGCCCCTCCGCGGCTGTAACTCACCCCAGCGCAAGCAGGTGCTCTGCAGCTCTGTGAATCACAGCGCCGTTCCCTAGAAACCAGGTGACACGGGTAGGGCTTTTATCTCGTGACATTTTCAGTGACAATAACATCATGCGTACATAAAATGTGTGGTGGGATACCATCAAAGCCTAGAAAAATGCACAGCGCTTAAAAATTACCTTTTCTTTTCAAATCCACTCAAATTCCTGTGAATGATCACATCCAAGGAAATAGAGAGTCTTCCATTTTTTAAAGTGAAGTCATATCCCTAGTGGCTTGGGTAAGACGAAAGTTAATGCCAGCACTAAAACATAATAAACAAGATGGAGAACCTGACATCTTTCTGCTCTAAAATTGTGAGCTGCCTTGTCATCAGTTTACTGATTACCAGGCTTTACCAGCTGGATGCTATAGGGCAATATGGTGATCCAGGGTCTCTAGTGAGCCATGCCATCCATCATACCCAGACAAAAAAAAAAAAAAAAGAAGTATTTGGCATTTATATAAAACCAAAAGTGTGCAGAATTAAAACATCGGCTAATAAAGAATTTGGTGATATGGAATTACCTTTGTGAGGATATAAATCACATGAGTTACATTTGAATTTATAGTAAGGGGAAAGAGGCTTTTCCACCAGTAAATGTTCCAATCAGTGCTTGACTTGGAACAGTTTCAGGTGTTCTGCAGCTCTAGTGTCCATTAATCACAGCACCAGCCTCCACCTCAGGTTGTCAGTGTAAAGCCTCTCTTAACATCCAGGGAACTTTCTTCCCACGTTCTGTAGTCGGTGAGTTATTGTGATAATAAATGCAGCAAGGAGCTAGACTCCATGTCCTTACATGCCCTTCCATTTATCCAATCCAGCATCTGCCTATTTGAACAAGTGCATCAGATACAGGCAGCGTGCCAGCTATTAAAATGTTAAACCTACTGCCATGGAGCTGCATTGTACATTTTGTTTTTCCCTTGTCCTTGAAAAGAACTCACTCCTGAACTAATAGGAGTGTGCTTAATGGTTCCTTGTCTTAAATTCCCTATTTACTCAACTATCTCTTCCCTGATTTGGTACGTTGTATTCCTTTCTCTTCATGCTATTCATGGGAACATTAAATACCATTCTGCAAAGAAAGTCATTTAAGAAACAACCTTTGCTAACTGTATGGCAAACTGATTTAAAAATCAATTTCTACTCTGATGAAGCATGCAAATCAAGTATTTTGAGGGGTGGGAAAACAATTATTTTAAAAGTTCTTTTTTTTAAATCAAGATGCTTTTGTTCTTCTCCGGAGCTGATGTGACGTACTTTCAGCTGGGGTCCCTGGTGCTGTGGTCAGATACAGCTTGGGTTTCAATAAAATCACATTTTTTTACTGAAAAAAAGGTGGTTCTCAGCTTTGCTTTCCATTGTTCTAAGGGAACTCAGGGCTTGAGAATGGCTACGTTCAATAAATTAGGAATTGAAGGTCTACCACAGATAACAGACCTTTTTGTGCTGGAAATATTGATTTAAGGGAAAGTATTGCCAGATTTATTATGTGAAAATGCTTGCATAATCACAGAACTTAGGTGACAAACCTTATTCTCAATTAGATTGCTTTAGCTCTAGGTTTCGTTTCATCCAGAAGAGAAATTACTGGAATAAAGGTTAAATATCCAAATCAGAAATATTATTGCCTGTGTTCCTTTCTGTTTGAAATGGTAATAAAACAAATTGAACATTAACCTAGTAGGACCAAGGCATCTCTATTTGCATGGGTTTGACATCTGAATTGGGCAATAACTTCTCCATGTTGAAATTATGCAATGGCTGTTAGTCAGTCTTTCATTTCCTCAAGCATTTGTGCACAGATTACATCCGCATATTATATTTTATTATGAGTCATTAAAATGCTAATCAACAAAAGTACACTACCACAGTTTCAGGAGAGATCTACATTGTTAAATGGGTCTCCATTTTGATACCTTTTTCATAGCAAACACAACACAACCACTGAAATCCACATCAACATCTTGCTTTTGAAGTCTACTATGTTCACTTTGTGCGCTACCAGTCTCCCTGTTCCTGTTTTGTGCTTCTGATTTCTTTCTGGTTTTCTAACCTTCTCTCTCTACACCCATGAACCTATTTTCAAGGTAAAATCACTGTGTCATGGTTAAGGTTTTTTCATGAAGCTGCCTCCTCTGCTGTCTGATTCCTGTACTTCACCTACCTGTCACGCTCCCCCAACTTTTTTCTCTGCTCACATAAAACCTTTGATTTCTGCTTTTCATCTGTCAGTTCCAGATTTGTTCTTCTTGTTCTGATATTTTCTCTTCCTATCTGACTTTTCTCTCTGATCTCTTACTACTTTGTCTTGACCACAAAGTGAAGACTCTCCACACCTCTTGCTTTTCGAGAATTGCTTTCACCATCCACAAATTCTGAAAGTCAAGATATCAATTTGACCAAATAGTACATTGTCCTTACAGCTATCATACAGGACATTTATTTCTCCCTTCGAACTTTTAGTAATGATAACTTTACATCAGCAGAATTTCTACTTGGCTGAATCTTAGTCTGATACTAGAATTACGTTCTGGAAAACTGTTATTTATCACCAGATCTGTGCTTATTCTGTTCCTCTCTTTTCTACCATTGCCCATCCTTAGACATTATATGGATGATGGCCTTAAGATGAAGGAGAGTAGGTTTAGATTAGATATTAAGAAGAAATTCTTTATATAAGGGCACCGAGACACTGGAACAGGTTGCCCAGAGAGGTTGTGGACTCCCCATCCCTGGCCAGGCTGGATGGTGCTCTGAATAACCTGGTCTTATGAAAGATGTCCCTGCCCATGGAAGCGAGGTTGGCACTAGATGGTCTTTAAGGCCCCTTCCAACTCAAACCGTTCTATGATTCTACAGTTCGAGGATTCTATAATTCTATGATTTTTTTTTTAAATTTTACTACCCAGATTATTTCTTTAAAAAATATTCGTATCCCTCTGATAAGTTAAAATTACTCTTTCTACTTCTCAAACATTCAAATTAAAATCTAAAATTTTGATACAAACAGTCAAAGATATTTTCCCTTGCTTAGGGAAAGTTAATGAGAAGGAATGTCCATTTTTAATTCACAGTGCAGTCTACCTCATTCAAAGACAATGCCATATTGGGAGGAGGAGTCATTCCTGTCTTTCAGCCCTACCAGAGCAATTTTGTCCTCTTCCCTTGGACTTTGTATCAACTCACTTCTTTGTGTCATTGTGTCACTGGCTCCTTTCCCTGTATTCCTGCATTCCAGGGCTATTGGAGCCATATTTGTCTACTTCTCTGTCTTTTTATTTGGACGTCAAATTATATGAACTTAGGTCATTACTTAAAGAAGCCTTGGGTTTATCTGAGCATGGACAGTAAAAGCAAACAATGGTGAGAGTCATGAGAAATAAGAAAGTTGGCCTGAGTAAAAGAATTACTCTTACTCTCACTTGATAACAGAGTAATAACAGGGATTAGCTGAATCTGGAACTGCCTTGACTTAGTTTAGATAGTTGTGACTGAAGAAGGTTGAGGCATTCTGGCTGCTTTCAAAATAAATATGTCGATCATCTGCTCTCATTGGCTGCCACTCCAGTTGGCTTACTTGAGTTTTTTAAAAGTAGAGTGTCTGTTTGTTGTGCACCTGGTGCAATTCTATTTTTGGGCTACTATGAGGCATTTTATCAAGTACATACATCATGCTGAGTACTGCAGTATTTTGAGCATGTGTATGTGCATGTAATTCTAACAGATAGCCTCAAAGGAAAACCTTTTTCAGAATTACAGATCGCTAGATATTCATTATTCACCATTGTTTGTATTTCTGTCCAAAACATTTTTTTATCTTTTCAGCCTGGTAGCAGTTTTCTAGACCACTGTGCAAGCTTTCCTGTTATGTAGCAGTTAATCTGACCGAAAAATGGAAAAACAGGTTGTCTACCCAAATTCATACTGTTTGCTGTTCTATCTAATCAAAGAAAAACAAACACCATTCATTTTCATCCCACTGCTTTTCCTTCCAGTGTGCTCTCCAAATACTAGTACAGTCCATTATAGCAGTGGAAAGTGAGAAAAAGAACATGTGCAGAAGAGGTTTAATTCCAGCCTAAAACAACTTGTGATAGGAAGTAATAATATCCTCTAAGAGTAAATAAGAGAAACTCTAGCATCTTCTGTGGATATTTTGAAGGTCTGGCTGCCATGCACGAATGCTCAGATGTTGCTGTGATGGAGACCTTCAGAAATGAGTGGTTAGATAAAAAATCAGGGTCTATCCTTCCCTTTTTTTTCCCTAGTTTTGTTTAGGCTTTGTCTATATGGGGTTTTTTTCTCAAGTAACAAACATGTAATGAGGTTCCTCTTAAAATGATGGTGACTTTTGGTAAGAAGATTTCTGGGAGCATTACAGGATGAATTTTCTAATCCCTGTCTTGAAAAGTGAGTATTTAGATCCATCAGTATCTGTTTTCAATCTCTTGCTTCCATGCGTTTCAATTGTAGTCACCTAAGCAGGATTCTAATTTTTTCTTCCCTCTACAGAGAATAAAATGTAATAGCTCATGGCTTCAGAGATAAATGTGTTTTTGTTGCTGTTCCCATGTTTTCATCTCTTGTATAATTCTTTTATTTTCTTTTTGTTTGTTTTTCTTAGCCTAATTCCCTATTCTCTTGTAGATTTGTACCTCAGATTTTTTAGCCAGAGGCATAAAGTTCTTCTCAGAAAGTCTCTTGAAACTTCTCAGTCCATTCCATGGAATCAGCATGAATGCTCTTGTCTCATGGGACTCCTAGAATAGATAAAAGCTTGCAAGGGCATCTACAAAGTGAAAAACCACAAAAAGGAAAACTACAATTGAGTTGACTACAACTCAGCCTGCCTTTTTACCATGGGTGAGAAAGACCTCCTGTTATCACAGAATCAAGGCCTCAATCCAGTCTACTGAAGACAGTGGAATGTTTTCCCTGAAGCTGGCTCAGAGCTGCCCCAGTGTCCAGCACTCTTCTGCAGTACTCGGCATTGAAGCAAGCACTCATGTACAGTCAGGCCATGGCAATACCCCAAATCACTGTTTTCTTCTCAGACCAAGCAACTCTCTGGTGATATTTTGTGCTTGTTTGATTCTTCAGGGCTTTTATTACTTTATCAAAGCTTTAAGACTGGACATCATATTTTTCGGGATGCCATACGCACCATGCAGCCTGACTCTCAGTAAAAATCATTTGGACTTTCAAGTCAGGTTGATACAGAAGGGGAGAACTTACAGAGTTTTGAGATATGATTTACAAGTAGTATTATTTCTCTTTTTCTTTTCAGTCTCTCTGTGGTTCTACGTCACAGTATTGCCATCTTGTACAACTCCCTTAGGGCAATATGAATCTCAAATTAATTTAATTTGGCCTTTTAAGATCTATCTTGTTCTGTAGGAACCACATTTGCACAAGCCATACCAAACATCAGCCCCTTACTGTTAATACAGGAAGCAGAACTGAAATTTATTGTTGTTATTAAATAAAATTTATCTGCATTATTTACAAGCCTGTAAACATGGCCTTTCATAAATAGATAATAAGCTTTTCGTGTCCCTGAACATAGTGTCATTAGGCCATGATGTACAGAGGCAATCAAGCTTCTACCTCTAAGTTGTGTTTTGGTAGAAGTTCAGGTGCTTCAGCATCAACTGGGAGCCTTTGCAGATCTGCTCACAGAGAGTATGGAATACACAAAAGCATTCCAGAACAATACACCTTTTAATATCAGTGTTTCCCCCTCTTTGCCCTGGAAAACCTTGCAAAGCGCCTTGGTTGCTTTGTTCACATGTCAGCCTGACCTGGGCATGAAGGCTTCTTCGTTGTGTTCGCTTCAGGAGTCCTCGAGGTGCGGGTGACGATGGGATGTTAGGGAAGGTCCTCCATCTGCAATAAGTTCTGTGAGGAGCCTGGGCAGTGACTAAAGACATCTTGGAACAATAGTTCAAAGACTTGGAACACAGAAATCTCAGGGAGGGAATTTCTGTTTGTGAAAAATTCATGCCATCTCATTTAGCTACTTTACTGAAATACTTGAATGACGATGTAGATTCTTCATGCTTCCCATAATGATGTCTCCAGAAAGGAATTCATTCCCCAACAGGGCAAAACAGACACCTCTAGAGGGCTGTCTCCCTCCACTTTCCCTACAGGGGAACTAAGCTTTCGGTGGAGGTGCTTCATTTAGATGCCTTCCACCAGATACTAAACTACTTTGACTTTGGTATATGGAGGAAATGACTTAGATGTTGAACTCAAAAATTTTCAGGAGACCTAGGAAAAACTTCTGCTCTCTTTCAGCAAACCAAAGGTGCATCTTCAACCAGAGGGAAGAATGAGGCTTCCTTCACCCATTCCCTACAGTAAGTGATGAAAAAGCTTATTTTTGCTCAACACTGAAGCAAATCAATATCTGGTCTGGCACTGTTTAGCTGAAATATTCTTCTCTCTAGAAATTGTACAACAACTGTCACGCTGCACATTCAGCAGGATAGAAAAACATGGAGAGAATGTGCCTGTGGAGAGGAGAGAGGGATTGTTTATGCACTTGAGTACGTACTGTATGCACAGTTACATACATCACCACTGACTGTCGCTCCTGTAGGAAAAGTGAATCACCGTTTGTGCTCAGCAAAACAGTGGTTTTGAAACCACAGAAGAAAAACGCAAAGTTTTTGTTTGCTTTATTTTTTTTTCATTCCATTGGCTAAAGGAACTATGTAATATACTGTCTAACGTACAATACTTTAATATTTTCTATCTTTCCAAGGTATGTTTTTTGTCATCCATTCAGTGAGTCCTAAATGTCTGAAATCTGATAGAAACTTCCCTGTTGCCGTACCCTGCTCCCAGTTTGCCAGGTGTAAATCTTCCAAAATAGCGTCTCTCTCCACCTCCACTTCCCACAAAATCTCTTTCTATGATACCATAATTATTAAAATTAATGTATAGATAAGGAAGAACTGAATTCAGGTGTCTTTCATTCTCTGAAACTAAGTAGGCAACATGTTAGTTTTCACCATGTCTGGGGCTTTCAGAACAGTCCAGCAATCATGAATCTGTTTAAATTGTTTTAAATATATCTATTTAACCTTTGAAGACCTCCTGCTTGGAATTGACAAACTACTTTCAGCAGCAAATTAACTGTATTTTCAGCTCTTTATTGGCTTTTGGTTCAGAGGTTAGTAAGCACTTTCATGTCGTATGCAGTATATACACTTATTTAGATTTATGTAAGAGAATTTTCAAAGTAACTGCACTGAATGGAGTTTAATGTATTTATTCTAAGATGTTTCTGAAATAATAAGAATCCTCAATTGTGAGGTTTGGAAAACCTGCTTCTGCCTCTGTACTTTAGCTTTAGTTCAATACCCTTCTGCTAAGATTTTTACCCTGACAGATGCTGCTTGGGGCACACTGAGCCAGGGCTGAAGTCCCATCTCAGCCTCAATCCAACCTCAGGAAGGTGCCTGATGCTCAGGGCTGGGGCTGCCCTGCTCCTGGTTGGGGCTATGGGACAGCCCTGGCTGACAAGGCCATGCCCTGTCACCCACTCAGCTCAGGGAGCCACCCCTGCCCCCACCATCCCAGCCCAAGGGAGCAGCCAGCCCTTCCATTCTAGAGAGGGGCATTATCTCTGCATGAGAGGGGCTGAAAATACACCCTGGTTGTCTTGAGAACATAAAACCAAAACAAAGTTTATTTGTAAGGACATCTGAGGATTTCCCTCAACATACTCCTTTCTGCAAGGCTACTGCATGCTATGTGCAGTCATCAGCTATCATTGCTCCACAACAGGTCAAAACAACGAAGATCAGTACCACAGCACAACTTACACTGAGAATCAGAGTAATTCATATGCAGTGAGACTTACTAGAAGTGTTGAGATAACTACTGAGCAGGGCTATTCCATCCATGAGTACCAATGATCTCTGTGAAAGTATGGCCATTTCACATGGTTAAATGGGCACAGGAAATCAGCTGCTTTGAAGATGACACTGCTCTGATAATCTGTGAATTTTCACTGGATTCTGTTGTTCAGAAGTCCAGAAGCAAAATGTCGTTAAAGGGCATTGCTGTCAGGAGTGGATGTGCTGAGTATCGGGGCACACTCATGCACTCACTCTCTCACCCATCCACAGGTGAGAAAACATGACTGGCACAGGAGTTTCAGTGGAAAAGCAAGAGGGAAGGGAAGCCACAAGAATATTTTGTTTGGCAAATGTCATTTTGCACAGTATGAGCTCTTGTCAGACCTAGGATTTTGTATAAAAATTGCTTTGGATCTTGATGAGCTGCACAGACGGAACAAGTAGATGTAGAGAATTATCAGGCTGTTGATAGCTCAAGGTCTCCTTCCTCTTCCGTTGCTCTCTCAATGGGTCACTGATAAGAGATAGGATGTTTGTTTTGGTTAGTGGGTTTGGGTTTTTTCCCCCAGTTGTAGCCATTTGATAAAACAACAGCACTCTTTCCGTCCTCCTGTGTCCCTGACACTACAGAACAACGACAAGGGAGAAGGCAGAACAAAATAGCAGATGATAAAAGTGTGAGATTGGCACAGTGGTGCAGTGGGAGCACCGAAGTTCAGAGGTACAGAACAGCACTGCAATACTCTGGGAGGAGAGAACACATTAATTATAGGGACAGTTTTATTTATCCAGTCTCATGTTCTCATACAGTTTTTATTGATCATAGAACAGTTTAGCATACCAGGACTGCTTAGACTTTAGCAGGACTTCAAAACATTGGGACACTGCATACTGCTAAAAACCCAGAGATATTTTACAGTCATTGAGGTCAACAGAATTTATTTGTTACATGTAGTCCCATTCCAATACCCAATTTTTAGCAGTGCTAGTTGCCATTAATGTTTCTACTGATGAATGCATATGAACAGCAGCAGTTCACAAACCTTCAATGGAATAGTTTGAACCTCATATTAAGTTCAATAAACCAAGGATACAGACACATCAAGACAGTTTTAACGTCTCATCAAAAATATTGATCATTGCATTGGCTTTTTTTTTTTCACAAAGTCTTCAGTGAGACCTTTCTTTTTTACCTGTCCAAAGGAGCAGACAGAGGGTTCTTAACTACACTGTAGAAAATATGGAAAATCTCACAGTAAATATCCTTTTTCTCTTCCCTCAAGCAGGAAAGCAGTTAATCTTTGCTTTTTGCTTAACAGAGATACGCCCTTGTATAAGATTTTGGTCCTGGCTTCTGTCACACTCAAAACATTGGGAATTGCAGTTCTTGTTTAAAACACTTCTTACCTGAGAAAAGGATCTTATTTCTAATCACTGCCCTAGTATTAGTGCTTCTAAAAATAACCTTCTTGTCTCCAGTCTCAGCTGTATTCTTCCAATGCGGTTATTGAGAACCACTGAACCTGAAATATGGTTATTGCCTGTCTCATTAGGTCAGTCTCACACTTAATTATTGAATGTAAGTTGTGTTGACATTGCAAAGTTAGGCAGTTTGTCTCTGCTTTGGTTCTCTTGGTAAACTCTGAACCTTGTGCTTCTGCTCACAAAACACACATCCTTTTTTCTTCAACTACCTAACAGTTTCAGTTTATTTGAGCCATGTGGAGAAATGGTGGATTTCTTTTTATCTTTCTCACTTATGTCCAGTATTTTCTGCTTGACTTCACTGGCTTATTGTAGGTCTCCTTCAAAAAAGTGACAGGACATACATTGAGATTAGGAGCCAAAATGGTCTTCAGCTTTCCTCGGAGAGAAACATGCCTAAAATAACATCAATTTTGAGCACTTTTTTATAGCTAATATCACTTAACAAAAGCTGTTACAAAATGAATGTGATGACCTCTACATTTCTGAATAGGTCATTTGGATTTAGTACTGCTGTAAATATAAAGACACTGTTCTGGCAGTGCTACTGCCAGAAAATTTCCACGAACTCAAGACACTTTAACAGTCTCTGGCACAGACACCATTAGTACCAAGCGAGATGTATCTTCTCTCACAAGTGTGAGGTCTGACAGCTTCAGGGTGCCAATTCTACAGTTCTTCTACCAGCTTGTGTACCAAACACACTGGCAGTCTGGGTGTAACTCTTCCCCTTAGTAGTCTGTGAACACAAGATTGTTTTATCAAAACATCATCCCGAGATTAAGTTTCAACACTGAGGGGAAAGGATAATTTAGAAGGATTTACCATTCACCAAATGCTGTAATGACAATATGGGTACCTAGCTTGGCAAAGCTTGGTCATCATAAAATCCCAAGAATGTACTCTTCCACAGTCATCTGCAGCCTTTCAGGCAGGTGCCTGGTCCATGCTGATGGCACAGAAAAGAGCTTTAAAGCAGGAGAAACGAATATAATTTTCAGTGCTTCTCTTACTGCTTCTCTGGGTCTCACTTCCGCCCCCCAAAAAAGAGTAGTAAATTCATGTCTAAAATTATAGATATTGCTGTTTTCCTTTCTCTCAAAGGGAGAAGGTGCCATGGGGCAGGAGTGGTGGATGAGGAGCACACGGATTGCCCCGTCCTGCCATCTCAATCATCATCCCTGGAGCAGTGTCCTGTAAGATCTGAAAAGCCTGGCTCATGGACAGACACACGCTGTGGTGAGTCTGTGGGTTCTCTATCCCAAGCCCATGGGTGAAGTGCAGCTGCATCCAGCATTGTTGTGTGCAGCAAGTCATTTGTCTACAGGTTAATGTCACTTGTCCACAGTCTGCTGTGAAATGTGCGTGTGTGTGTATGTGTGTGTGTATGTCCATGCCATGAAGTGATTTATGCACTGATTTTTTTATTTAATTATGACAAATACAGCCTTAGATCTCATGTTCCAATGTGATTTGGTTTGATGACTTTATGTATTGGTCTTCACACCTTGCCCAACAGTGGGATAATGGGAGCTCTCACTTCAGCTCCATACTCAGGGCTTGATACATTAAATTGGCCTAAATCTTTAGACATGACACTTTATCTGTCCTGAGGCAGAACAGACATGTTCTGTGATGATGCATCTCCTCTGTGTGCAGCAAAAGTCCCTTTGTAGACAATTTTTTCTTAGGAAATCCCCTTCCACGTGATTCCATGCCTGCATGCAATGAGTCCCATAAAGTGGATGTACTTGACGTTGAACAGATATCTTTCACAGAATTCAGAAGATGCAAGCCTTGTTCTTTGTCAAGCTGCAAACCCCTCCACCAGACAAGAGGTAGATGGTTACAAATTCGGACAGATAGCAAGCTTGCATCTGATGGCAGCTGGTGGCAATCAGTGTTGCTCTGTATTAACTGCATAACTTCATGGGTTTTTACCTTACTCTGCATTCTAAGTAGCTTATCCTTTCACTGAGGGGTAAGAAACCTCAAATTACCCCATGCACCCGACAGCCTGCATCAGCACCACATGGTCTAATTACATATTGTGCTAAAAAGTGCTGGTTTTTATCGGTTTTTAATTTGCTACCTTGCAATTTCACTGAATGTCTCCATAGTCTTGTGTTGATCCAGGGAACAGAGCTGTCTCAACAAAGGTTTTTACCTATCTTGCCTGTACCATTCCTCACTTTAGCTACTATCATCGTATTCTCCTTTAAGTGTCTGCTTTGTGAAACAAACTCTCCCAACCATTTCAATCTATTCATGCGTGGGTTTTCCGCACTCCGAATCATTCCTGTTGTCTTCTCTCCATACCCACAACCTCTGTTTTGTACTGTGTTCTGTTGGCAGATGGTGAACGTACTGTTGCAACCTGTTTTCTTTCCATATAATGGGTCCATAGTATCTTTTTGTCTGTGTTTTTTCTCAATGTGCAGGCAATATAAAGACAGGTTTTGATTCAGAATATAGTTGCATACTGAAGAAAGGGTTCACTTGAGCTGTCCCTAGTGGTAAACAGGTGTCCTTCCTGAATAGGAGTTCCAAATAATTCTAAGTTTCCCTTCACATGTGTGTTATCTAGTGACATTGAGCTTAATCTGACATTGTGCTATTTGTTTACCTCACTAGGGTAAGTCCCTCTGATGTTCCTAGAGGTCTTTTCAAGAATTGACCAGCCTTCATAGCCATCACTGCGTGTGGCTCATAGCCAAGTCTGTAATTTGAGGAACTCTTTAAGCCAAAATAAGCTTTCAGTAGTCCCCAGCTGCTCGCTCGCTGCTTTATAGAGCTGTACATGTTTGCATGCTTACGCCATGAGCCAGGCTGGGTAGCAGGCCTGGCTGAAAGCTGACACAGGGCCTGAGCCGATGGCCTGTCCCACCGAGCACGGAGCTGTGGAAGCAGCTGTGTCCAGAAAAGGGTGGCAGCAGTGAAGAGGTGGGAATGAGCCACGGAGAGTGGAGGAGATAGGGGACCCCTTCCTTCAGTGGCAGTGCTTTCTTAAACTGTCAAGCAATCTGTGACTTACAGCCTTTTTCAAGAACAGTAAATTGTGTTAGAACAAGCTTTATGCAGAAGTATCTGTAATCAACAGACAGTCTGAGGATACCTAGGCTGAACACCTCAGCTGAACCCCTGCCGCAGGGGGCTTTGCTGTGTATGCCTCTCTGTGCCCCAGAATTCTCCTTCCTGGAATCTCATCAGAAGGGAGATTTCAAGAGCTCTCATCCAAATTTTGGTGTGAGATACTGTTGAAAAGGAGAACTGGAGTGCTGCATTAAAAATCAAATTGGATTGGTTTGGTGTGTATATCAAACATCAGATACATAGCTGAGGCTATTAGGAACTTCCAACAAAAGGCAGATGAAAAATCATTAGCCTTGAAAACCCAGAGGATGAGATTACAAACACACAAGCCAATAAATCACACAGGTTTCTTTTGCAAAAGCTGATGTGGTATAGCAGCAATTTGTTTATGCTGTGACGGGTCAGTTGGATCAGTGTCGAATCTTCTTTGGGATAAAAGATTTTGGTTTTAATGCACACTCTTTCCCAAATGACTTCTATGCAGGCCTTATATCCAACACCTGTGGTCAATTTCAGGATTACAAATAGAAATTCTAAAATAGATGGAACTGCTAAAACAGAATTATTGCAGGATTACCTCAAGATGCAGATTTGGCATTGAAAGATCTCCAGAGTAAAGCAGCATTATATGATTTAAGTTCAATTCTATCAGAATCATTTAAAAGTGTTTCTAGTACATTCTTATAACCTCAGTTTTAATCACACCTCCTTTTGAGAGAAGATTCCCTAAACCACATCTTTCTAAGGGAGACTTCAGGGCTGACATGGTCTCTTTATTACCTTTTCTAAAACCTTGACAAAAATTGCCTGATCACAGAAAGAGTAATAAAGTTGGGAAGCATGACACAGAGAGAGAACCTTATGCTTATGATGAAAATAACACTTCTTCAACTGCTATGAATTGATTTGATACCACAAATGGCTACACTTTTGCAAGTCTTCCCTGCAATAATGCCCCAAATACTTGCAGCATAAAAAGCAGATTTATTAATGTAATAATGAAAATAAGAAACTGCAATTGAGGCGAAGAGGTGTTGATGTTAATCTACTGTTAACACAAGCAAAAGATAACATGGCTACATTAAAAAATTATGTTTTGACAGAGGTGTAAACAGTACTTTAGTCTTTGTGCCATCTGTCCTTTTGTCCTAGTTTACTCTAGGCTTGTCACTATGAATATATAGGCAGACACTTAATCTCAGTACGTCTTCTCCTTCTTCCTGTGCTTGTTTTCTACTGGTACATCTCAGACCACCATTCCTTTTGTTTTCCACATATTACACATCATAATTTCAAATGCAATCTGCCAATAGGTGGATCAAAAAAATATTTTTCCAGACTGCCCCTGTACTTCATTTTAAAAAAAACCCAAACCGAAGTTTGCACAATCTCAACTCTTTTTTTCTTTTTTAAAGTCACCATTTGGTAGGAAAAGAAGCTTTGATAGTGAAGAGTTATCTCTTACTTCGGATTTTTTTCTTCTAATGGTGGTCTCTGCTGCTGTAAACCAAAAGGTTGATAATTAGTGTCTCCTACTGTTTACGCCTGCTGCCATCTACAATGATGAGCTATTATTATTCTGTCTGCTAATACTTGGAAAGGATATCAGTTGGACAACTAATCCAAAATACAGCAAGTAAAGATCATTGTCACAAATGCCTGAAATGGAGACATTGGTACAGATGTTAGCGATGAAAGGATTTTGTTGTATTGAATCATTCAGTCCATCTGCCAAGACTGTGCTTTGCTGCGCAGCCTCTAATGTCTCACATAAGTGCTAGAATACTGTAAGTATTGAATAGATCATTCCCTTTGAAACACATTGTGTTCACCCAAAAAACTTTTCCATAATTATGGTGCTAGGTAGACCTGATCTTGGACAGAGGTTCAGTTCAGTGGCGCTTTGTGGCAGTGTGCTGGTCTTCCTGCCCTTTTTCAGTTACTGGCCTGGAGTCACTGTGAGGCAGCTGCTAGGTTAGACAGGCTTTCTATGGAGAACTAGACTGCAAAACAGCCCGGAATATACTGTCAGGGTTTTAATTTTTTTGTTTTTCTCTTTACTTTTTTGTTTTGTTTTGTTTCTTGTTAAGGAGTTAGGCTTTTGTTGAAAAGAAGTCCCCACCTTTGTAGAAACTGTGAAACTGCAGTTCTGCATCTCCATATGGTTTCTTCGCAGGGACGTGTTTTATCAGACGAACATGGTACGTTCACTGTTATGCTCATGTTCACTGGTAAAAATCCAGAAGACAAGGACCACTAGAGAGTTCCAGCATCTGGATTTTAGTTTGTTTGGCATGTACTGCCTTTGGCAATAGGAAGGCAGAGAAGCTGCCATTTTCAGCAATTTGGAGTAAGGTGTCTCCGAGCCACCTGGAGTGCTGCATACATCACCCTGCTGAGTGATATATTTCAACAATCCTTCTTGTACTTGACCATGAGTGACATGGGAGCCCCTGCACTCTTTTTTTTCCAGTTCTCTGCTGTGAGTATATGTCTCAGAAGCCATGCTCCCCAGAAATTATGTAGAAGCCACCCGGCAATTCTCCTCTTGCAGGTGGTACAGGATCCCCCCCCACCTCTCACTAAGTCTTCTTTTACCATTTCTCATCACCTTCACCACCCCCCCCCCGAGAAAATCTTCCTGTATGTTACTGCCATCTGTTGCAATCAATACCTAGTGCTAAGTGAAAGCTGGACGCTCACAGAAAGTGTCACAAATGTATCTTGCTGATTAAAATTCATAAGCACAAAACAATAATGTTTCAGTATTTCAAATGAATTTTAATTCTTGACGAGAAGTCCTTCAAGTCTGGCACTCTATAGAGTCTTAAACTTTTTTCTCGCTTCCTGTAAATAAATCTGACTGCAAAAATAGTTTAATTCCCTCATGACATGTAAGGGAGAAAACCTCAACATTTTCTTATGTAAACTCATGAATGACAGCAGCAGAAAGTTAAATCTATTTGATCATTCAGCCTTTCAAGTCATCTCCTTAACTAGATAGAAAAGTTTCAGTGGGATGTTAAAATGTTGAATGTATGTAGGAGGGATCCACACTCTACAATGCTGGGGACCAAGAAATTGTGCTGTTCACAGTGCACATGTAAAAAGTAAGGAAGTGCTTTCTTACAGTGCTTGCTTTTACAGTTTCTTACTAAATGCTTTCTTACAGTCAGTAAGGTATTGATTTTAAAAACAGAGGATTTGAGAAGATACTTCACTGTAAGTATCATGTTCAATTCGTGTATCTTGGGTAACTGACTTGTAGATCAATTTCAGATTCCCGTTGAATAACCATTCCCAAAGTAAGGACCAAGGTTCTTCAAGAAGTTAAGGGGTAGAAGTCTTCAGAGACACCCATCTCTTTTTCTTTTCAGGTACCTTAGTGAACCAGCCTCCATAAAACAAGTGTTTAAATGCTAAAATGTAGCACTTAATTGTAGGCAGATTGTGTTGCAGATTCACTAACCGCACTGCTGATTTTTTTTCAATCAGTGCAATTCCTTAAACTCTGATTGCTGTAATCTGAAATAATAATACAGTATGCTGTTTATTGTATCTTTTATGTAGTGGTTCCTACTTGCAGTCTACACTTGTTTAATGGAGAAGCTCAAAAGTTAATACACTGCTCCTGCTGATCAAAGTTGTAAATGAGTTGTTTTCTCTCTTGGCTTATTCAATGTATGCAAATATCTCTTGTTTTTCCCTTACCTCTCTGTCTCCCCATTGTTTCCTTGTTTCAGTTATGTTTACTGTTGCTCTACATTTTTAATGAGGTGTCCATAGCTGCTTTCCTAAGAAACTATTGATTCTGTCTGTGCCTGTCAGTCGGTCTGTTTCAGTCCTCTCTAAACTCAGTATCTTTTGAAGCACGGCTCCAGTTCAGCTGAATTTGTCAAAAGGATTGGAAGTTGATGTTTTTGTGAGTTTTAAGGAACTAACAGCTTTGCTAGGTAGGCAAGCACATCAGCAGGCCACTGCTGGAGAGGCTCCAGCGTGACTTTGATCTGTTCAGCTTTCCCGTTAACCAACGAGCACGTGTGTTCTGGCCGGCTGGTCAGAATCCACACAGCTTGGAACAAGTCCAAGCACGTGATAGGAATCACATTCCCCGACAGTCACCCTTTTGCTAGACTAAGCAATCCAAGGCCTTTTAGTTTACTCTTGTAAAACAAGCTCTCCTTTCCTTGGATTATCTGAATATCATTTGCAACTGTTGGAATTTCAGCCCTTCTCTCTTAAGCATGGATGGGCAGAGCTGCACACTGGACTCAGTTGAGGTCACATTAGGACTAGGTGGTGTTAATTTTTGCTTGACTGGGACTATTCTGGCTGATTTAAGACATTCTGAAAACCAGCAAGATCTCTAGCACATTGAAGATGACTTTTCTTGGGCTGGGAAAGTCAGGAGTTACTAATTTCAGATTTTTTTCCTTTTATTTGCTTGATGTTTTAAGCAGTAAGATCAATTTTATGAAAATGGAATTCTGTGAAGTGCTAGAAAGTATTTCAAGGTTGTGTCCAGAATTTATCTTTTAAAGGAGATTAATAATGTCTTGCCTTCTCCCTCATTAAGTTTGTAGGAACAGATCTCACAGTAGCAAATTTTGCTGCTTGGCCATCCAGTCCTCTGTACCCTGCAGGAAAAAAGCTATTTTTTGAACAAGCTGTTACAGATATTAGTCTTACAATGTCTCTATGTCTGATAAGAAAGGGAAAGATGAGTGCAGGCAAGCAGCTGAACTAACTGGAAGACAGAAAAAGAGAAAGCAAAGCTCTTTTGCATTGTGGCTGTAGAGATGGCTGAACATTTAATGTTGGGTATTAGTACTTAGCACTTAAATCTATGTTTGAACTGTAATTTCGGGTTACTAAAAGATTTTCTGGATGAGGAAGTGGGTGTGTAAGTGTCTGACGAGTGTCCTTCAAACTTTTGTTGCAAGAGAGAAACTATCTCTGGCCTGTTTGAAGTTTGATTTTTTCAAATACACTTGCAGATTTTTAGCTGAAATACTGAACATATGTTTGAATTTTGTTCATCTTTTCTTTGACTGATAAAGAGAAAAGAGTAAAAGGAAAACAGGTTTGCTTTTTTTTAATACGGGAGGATTAATTTTTCTACCTAGCAGAGAAGTATTGAGTTATGCTATTTCATATGAAAGTCAGTTCTCAGTAATGAAAGTGTTTTTCCTTTTATGTGATAAGATGGGCGGACTATAAAGTAGCTATAAAAAAAGAGGAATAGGAAATATATTGCTATAAAGAGCTACACCGTGTGCTTTTTGTTAGGATTGTTTTGTAAAACCGACTTGCTGGAAGTAATCCACAAATAGGCTTAAAAATAAGCCTCAGAATTTTGTTCTGAATATCTCATCAACAACAATAAGGAGAACATTATGCATATTGATGGAGACGAATCTTTGTGTCAAGTATTCACTGTAGTTTCAGGGTTGTTGCATTTTTAAGTGTGTTTGCAAAACATCTCCGGACCTCTTGGACCCACTGCAGTCGTGTTTATTTTGATCTTTTATGTGAAGGTTTCCCATGATTTCTACTCATTAATGTGAAAAAGGCGATCAACCACATACATTTAGATAACCAAAGCTACAAGGAGCATCTGTTTTCCAGACATCTCTGTGATGTACGTGACCTATGGTCTGATTTGGCTGAAATCTGATAGCGTTGTATAATTTCACATGCCATCATTAGAACATTCCTCCGAGGGGCAAAGGAAAAGGCCCCGAGCCTGGGTGCGGCATCTTTGGGTGATCTTCCTGCTCTTAAGGAAGCTCCATGCAGAATCATATCCAGCACATGTGGAACAGTGCCCTGATGATGGGCATGCAGGCTCTGGTGGGCAGGCATGAGCTGGCCTGCATGCTGAGCACGCAGGAGCCCCACAGCAGTGCTAGAGCAATGATCAGCACGTCCCAGGGCAAGGTTTAATAGCTGTGGTTCAGTCAACCACAGCAACTGTCTCAGCACACGGGTTGCACAATGGTTTGGAAAGGCACGCAGAGACACCCCCTCTTCGCTGCACCAGGCCTACATGTGCAGAGAGAACAGAGACCACGTGCACGTCAGCCAGCACTGTGATGCATTAGGAGTGGATCAATAGATCTACTGTTAGGAGCTGAGCCCTCCTACATCTTCAATCAACGTGGGCTGAAGTTTTGACTCAGAGTAGGTCTAATGGGGTGCTCTGGACCAAATGTCTCTGGCGCACATGTGGTTAGAAACTGTCTGATGTTAGGTCTGGGCACTGTGGTTTGGACCCCCGCATGGGGATGGAGCACATTTGGGGAACACCTGGTGTGGGGCTTGAGATTTAGTTTCTCCGAAGGAAATACGGTTTGTATACACAAGCTCCATTCCTTTTACGCAGCAGTGTGCAGCAAGTGTGACTGACTGGGGAATTTGATTCAAAACCGCTTTAAGGGTTCAAGCCAAAATCTTGGTGTAGACACAGCCTAATTAATTTTCCAACTATATTCGCTCACTTGTTCAACATTTCCTTCAGATCAACAAGATGTATACAATTTGTGTACAATTTATGTACAACTCAAAATCCAGTGTCATTCCACATGCTTTCTCTTCAAAGAGCATGTAAGAGTAGTTTGAAATTGAAGAATGGGCCATAATGAGGCAGAAAAATCCCAATTTTTATTTCAATGTCTTCTTCTGGATAGTAATGTGAGCTGTATCAATATGAATTTTGCTTACCTTGTGATGCTGCATAGGTAATAGATTTAAATTCCAGGGAAGCAACTCAAGCTATCAGAAGTCCTGAAATTGTGGTTACCACTGCAACATGATTGTTTACACAAACTTATAAGTTATGTTATATTTTTGTGTATTGTATGTATATTTTATGTATGTTTTATGTTACATATTTGTGTATATAATTTTGTTATATATTTTCCATGTGGTATATAGAGGAGTTTGGACAAAGAAAGTGATTTGAATGCAAAACCTACTCATGGCTCTTGAATGCTTAGCAGCCTCTACCTTTACAAACTTGGGGAAAATGCAACAGCAGAAAATTTAAAAGTATATGTTTTAATTGAAACCATAATTTCTAATCAACACTGAGAGTTATACCTAGTATGAGAGGAATGCAAATTATATCCACTGACATTGAAACAAGAAAGAATCAACTAGAAAACAAGTTTCAAGCTAATCCTTCTATCTGTGATTCAAATCAAATCCAAGTCAGTAATGTCTGAAAGCTGATGTCACTGGGATGACCATTCCCTGACATAGGTGATGTCAGGCTGATTTCCCCGAAGACTGATGCGTGTACCACAAAACTCCAACCCACTCTCACCAGACCTAACAAGTAACTCAGGTATCTGGACAGTAAGCAGGTAGAGGAGCACAGACACAGGAAATTCCTTCTTATCCTGCTGATGCTTTCATCTGAGGTGAGGGCAGAACGGTGAGACAACATACGCAAACCTGCAGTACTGAAATACCTGGCATCACACCTTCTCTCTGAGTTAACATCTCACGGCTCTCCCAATCTCTCACCTTTCATAGCTAGGCCATTCCTTTTTTAAAACAAATAAATTATATATTTGTATACAAGTTGCATGAAAATTGACTAGCAGAGTAATATTTTAAAGCAGTTTACCAGTTTTTAGTACTATCCAGTGAAGTTCAAAGGTAGTAATTGTAAACATTTTTCATAAGTTTCATAAGTTTCAACATAAAAAGTCTATAAAACATTACAATAAAATAAATTCTGAATTTTGGCCTCATATTTGTTAATCAGGAGTACTTTTGTGATCTGACATGAGGCAATTTTAGGTTTACATCCTAATACATGAGGATAAAAGTCTTTAACCCATGCTATGTACAGGTCTGGTGGCAGAATTATTATGTTGAAGTCACCACTCCAGATGACAGCAATCAAATGTGCTACCAACCAACCAAATATAAATGGGAAAGATTAAAAAAGAAAAAGCACCATAAATAATCTTCTGTAGCAATATTGAAAGTGTTTTGAAGCAACAGTTCATTCCTTACTCAGAAAGCTGGAGGCTGCAAAGGTCTCCTAGATTACCATAGTAACTAAAAGAATAATTTAAATCTGCCTTTTAAAGGGTTGTAAATAATGCAAGTGTGATATCAGTCACTGCTCATTGCCATTTCACATGCTCCAGAAGACAATTTGAAGAAGACTGTGGTATCACAGTTCCTCTTGTAAGGAATTCCAGCATAATAAAATTGTGTCCAGATCTCTCCCTTTCTCTGTTGTTATTTTCTGGATCTATCTGATGAGAAATGATAATTTGTACAAAAGGCTTCGTTTGCATGTCTCTTTGGGAACCTGAAATGGTTCTAGACATCCACTTCTCTGTTTGTCCAAAAAAAATCATCCTAAAGGACTGAGAATATGGATCAGACTCTCTCTCTCTATGTGTGTGTACCTAATGTTGAAGGATCTTCTGGAAGCATTACAGTGCAAGTACACAGCTGCAAACTGCATGTAAGGGTCTTCTGCACTATCTGCAAGAGTGGGAACACACAGCTATACTATTAAATAGTTTTAATAATATTGAAAGGGTGCTCTTTTCAATATTATTAAAACTATTACCAGAGAATATATTTTAGGTGGGGA
Source organism: Oreocharis arfaki (assembly GCA_013398015.1). NCBI lineage: Eukaryota > Metazoa > Chordata > Aves > Passeriformes > Paramythiidae > Oreocharis > Oreocharis arfaki. The sequence continues at coordinate 950,732 of VZRR01002747.1, forward strand.
TTTAAATACACAGATGAAACGGCACTGATGATCTTGTACAGAGTGTTATAAGAAAAAAGGGACATAAAATTCTGATCTTGAGAGCTGGAATGAAAAATACAGCAGGCCAAGAAATTCCTGAAGAACCATAAAGGTAGCCTTTTTTCTGATGTAGAAAGTAGATACTTTTGATTCCCTTTGACTGAAATCAGATGATTCTGTATTTCCTAGGTCAACTTCTCATTGCCACGGTAATCATGATAGGAATGAGAAAAATGCCTTCTGAAAGCAAGCTGAAAATTATTAGCAAATCGAGTAAAATGATGCTTAGAAATTATTTTTTTAGCAAACAACCTATACACATTTTTTGTCTCATCTAACTACAGGGGTGGCCCTCTTCAGACACGTGAAAGGGACAAATCCAGTATATATCCTTAAGACAGCCCAGCATGTATGGGGATCTGGACAAAGCTGTTTCTTTCCAGAGCCTCTGTCACTCACATTCATCTTCTCCCTGGAGAATACATGTTTTCTTAAACCCATCATTGTATCCGTGCTCTCTGACTCTGGCTTAGTATATTGCTTGTCAGCCTCTTTGCAGGGCCTAGAAATAAAGTCTTCCTTTTGTTTAGACTTCTCTTGAGCCCAGGCAGCCTGATGCACTGAGAATATATACCTGTGGGGTGTGTGCCAAGGCTGTTTGGCCATGATCCAGGCAGCTTTTATGTCTTGTCCTAAGGGGAAACGTGCCATTGCTGCCTTTTCTTCCTGACATGTGAGGCACCATCTCAGGAAACCTATACCTAAGATAGTAAACCAGTAATATTTACCACTAATATTTGCTGTATTTATTGCAGGCTCAATGGAAGCAAATAGGAATATCCTTTAGGATAGAGATATGCATCCATATTAAAAGACAGAGGGGAGAAAGGATGGTGTGACAGGCAATCTTTTCATATATATTCAATACAAAGAATAAACTCATGTGCAGATTATTAAGGCATGAGTCTTTGTTTGTATTGCTGTATTGGTAGGAAGTGTGTACAAACTCTATGATGGTTCAGGCAGGGAAAGCAAAAAAGAAATCAGATAGGATAGGATTGGTGTTAGTCCTTATTAAAATAGACAAGACCCATGTAGGTGGGCATTGAAGTCTTAGAAGAGAACACACATAGTTCTAATCAATAACACAAACAAGAAGATTTACTTAAATGTAATTTCTGACTTGATAGCATTCTCTTAAATTAATATAATCCTCAGCCTACTAAACTTTAGTCTAACATTATATTGAACTCATAGCACTTGCTTTGCACTTTGAGAAGACAAAGTGCTGTGAAGTATTGATCGTGCAGCAAAAAGATGGCACTGAGTATTTAAAAAGACTGTGGTAGTTTTCTTTGGGAGTAAAAAAGTATCAGTCTCCCAGCTCTTGTTTTCGGCAATGGGAAAATTAAGCCCAAAACTCAGATTTCCACGAAGTTAGTAATTCTGTATAATCCTCAATTTTCCAAATTTATTAGAAAGATTGGTAACAGAAATAGTTCTGTAACAACCCCCTCAATTTACACACAGTGCATTCTTTTATTATCCAATGATTTTGTTATCCATTTTGCCTGACTCATTTTTCTTGTGGTGCCACTCTTACTTTGTATTATTGTTCCCCCAGATTGAATTTGCTTTGCAGAGAACTCAAGTGCCACAACAATGGTACATTTACTGATGGTAAGTAAAACAACACAATAAGAAGGGCTAGTTCTGATGACCTTTGTTGTTACCCAGGAATTCACGTGGTTGCAATTTTTAGCTGCAGTTGGATTTGCAATCCAGTTTTAAATCCAATGAAAACTTACAGAAATATTCTTATATAATTTCAACCCCACCTAGCTCCCTTAAGATACATTGCTCTATAAAATAAATATTCCTTTAAAGATGGGTGATTTATCCATAAGATTAAGTCAAATGAATTTATATCGTATATTTAGATAGTATCTGAGATAATTTAGTCTAGCATCACAAACCACAACTGAACTTTCTCTGGTGAAGTACCATGTTTCCATAATGCTTCCAGGAGAAACAAGTTTCACAGCTGCATTTTTTAAAGTTGGGTTTGTTGGTCTTGGGGTGTTTTCTTTTTCCCCAATAAGGCTCTATTTAAGTTTTTAGCATAAACAAGATTCTAACCTGGGTAAGCAGAGAACTTCCACTGTTAAGTTCTTTCGCATCACGTTGGTTAAAAAAAAAGACACTCAACAAATCATATGAGAGAAGAGCCAAAGATAAAATGCTCTTCAGCTTTATAAAACAAAGTAGAGAAGGACAATTAAGTGTAAAGGCCACTGTTTTTGTACCCTACATGCTGTAAATTTGGTCCAGACTAGCAAATCACAATTAGAAATAGGATGCTGCCAAATCAGACTTTTATTCCATATGTAACATCAGTACAAGATGTGAAATCAAGTACAAGATTTCCCTGTTTACTGACAGATACTCTATATGTTAACCCACAGATGCGTTGCTTCTTCACAGTGCAGTGTTGAATTCATCCACATGAAAGCATTTATATGAATTGTACATTAGTGGTGAATTATGTAGATGTGAAAGCATGTATCACTTTCCCATCTGCTGCTTCACTTTATATTGCTCTATTGATTTGGAAATAAAAACTCTTCTGGTATTGCTCAAATAGGTTGCTTAGTACCAGCTCCGTGTTCTGCCAGGGTCACCCAAAGTGATTGTCTCATCTGCAGCTCCTAACTGGTCGCTACAAGCTTTTTCTCTCTGACTGCAGATAGATTTCTAGTACCAATTCAGATGGTAATTGGAACTGGGGCACTCAGAATCACCTGGCTGTGAGTCTGCTTCATCGCAGTTGGGAAAATTCTGCTTTATTTTATTTTATTTTATTTTATTTTATTTTAATCCAATGGATTAAAATATTTAAATGGGTTAGCTGCCTCTTGTTTTCAACAGTCATTTTTCATGTCAGAATTTACATTACTTACTTCATTAAGGCAGGTCATGAGGTTATGCGGGGCAGAAAATTAGAAGACCTAGAGCCCAACTAGAACTTAATCTGGTTACTGCCACAAAGCATAATAAAAAATGTTTCTATAAATGCATTAGCAACAAAAGGAGGGCTAAGGAGAATCTCCATTCTTTATAGGATGCAAAGGGAAATATAGTGACTAAGGATGAGGAAAAAGCTGGGGCCTTCTTTACCTCAGTCTTTAGTAGTAAGTCGTCTGGGCATCCAGCCCTCTGAGCTGGAAGATGGGGAGCAAAATGAAGCCCCCATAATCCAAGGGAAGATAGTCGGCTCCTCCTTGACTGACCTGATCTCATTCTATGACAACGTGATCCATCTAGGAGATGAGGGAAAGGCTGTGGATGTTGTTTGCCTGTACTCTAATACTTTGCCTGTACTCTGTCTACTTTGACACTGCTTCCCACAGCATTCTCCTGGAAAAAACAGCTGCTTGTGGCTTGGACAGGTGCAGTGATTGCTTCTCTGTAGTCAGCATTGGCAAGGCCACACCTCAAATTCTGTGTTCAGTTCTGGGCCCCTCACTACAAGAAAGACACTGAGGAGCTGGAGCATGTCCAGAGAAGGTCAATGAAGCTGGTGAAGGGTCTGGAGTGCAAGTCCTTTGGAGAGCAGCTGGGGGAGCTGGGGTTGTTTAGTTGGAGAAGAGGAGGCTCAGGGGAGACCTTATTGCACCCTACAACCACCGGAAAGGACAGTGCAGCCAGGGTGGGATCGGTCTCTTCACCCAGCCAACCAGCGACAGGACAAGACAAAATGGCCTCAAGGCATGCCAGGGGAGGTTTAGATTGGATTTTAAGAAAAATCTCTTCATGGAAACTGTTGTCAAGCATGGGAACTGTCTGCCCATGGGAATGGTTGAGTCACCATCTCTGAAGGTATTTAAAAGACTGTAGATGTGATGCTTAGGTACATGGTTTAGTGGTGGACTCAGAAGTGTTGGGTTAACAGGATCTTAAAGGTACTTGAGGATCTTAAAGGTCTCTTTGAAATCTAAATGATTCTATGATTCTATGATTATGTTGGTTTTGTACCTTTTTGCTTCCAGAAACTCTCACCTGTTTTTTCACAAAAAAACTGAGGCTCAGGTAGCTAGGAGGCCACCTATGCTTGTCAATGCACTGCATGCAGAAGGAAATTAATTATTTAAACTTTATTCATTTGCAGCAGTACTGTATAGGTATGAAATTCTGACATAACTCCTGTGAAGTTGTGCCAGTAGCTCTAGGGATCTGTTAAGTATTCATTGAGCATATCCCTATAAGAGTCATTTGCACATTTAAAAAAATTGCTATAGTTTATAAGGTACTGGATATCCAGATTCATTCTCTAGTTCAAACAATGAGCTATAAAAATATTTGCGTATTTTTCCAGGATAATTTTAAAATCAAAGCTCTTAAACAGCTATCACTCTTAGACATTTAATAGAGAAACGCTGAAAACGTATACTAAATTGCAGAATAAATGTCTATTCCAGAAAAAAAAACCCTACAAAAAACCCAGAAAACAAATCTATGTTCTTAAATTCATCTCTGTTCAGCAAAGCATTTAAACATACCAAGGCTCCACTGGAACTTCAAGACTTACTTAAGTGCCTGAGAAACAGCGATAAACTTAAACAAATCCTTAAAGTTAAGTGCTTTGTTGAAAGAGAATTCAGTGTTACAATTCCCACCCTGTAAATTATTAAATAGATGTAGGTGAAACTGTGAAGCATGGACTTTAGCAACCTTTCTAATGGGTCTAAGAAAACTTCTCTGGCAAGGACTAATAATATTTAAAAACATGTGAGCTCTCATTTTACAGAGTTACACGGTTTGGTTACATTTAGGTACAAAAATGGTATTTTGAAAAGGCATGTGGTGAAACAGATACACAATGAAGTTTAGTATAAAAATAAAAATAATGTTATTTTAAAAACAGTTCTTCAGCAGAGAACCTGCAGCACTAACTTCTGTCCTCTCTTATATAATGTCATAACCATAGGACTAAGTCTGATCTCTTGATGCTATGAGTTTAGGTGAATGTGGCCTGGGTGTAAGTCCTATTTTAATGCACTCCTGGTTGGATTATTGCTGTTGTCTCTACTGGCCTTAAAAAGCTATAGGGTAAAACACACCTGAATATATTCTCCTATATATCAGTTGTCAAAACATTTGGATCTTACCAAATGACAATATGTTTTATGATAAAGCTTATGATTTACCTATAAAGCATCAAGATTGAAAATAAATACCATTGGTTAATTCAAACCAGAGAATGTTTGCTGGATAGTTGGCATGGGGGGGGAAAAAAGTGATGAACTTCAAGGAGAAGGATTATTTTCTTTTTAAAGCTTCTTAATGCAGTATGCCTCCTCCCAAAGGGAATGACTCATTATAAGACCTTCTCTTGACAAAGAATAGTTAATTGTCACTCTAAAAATTACCCTGTTGTTTATGTATTTCTCATTAGAATCTGATTACACTCCATTTGCCTAAACAGGCAATGGAAGCACCAATATTCATCTGTGAAACTCTAAAAGAGCTAATTACCCAAAGCTTAGACTAATTGTCAGCATAAAGGACAGAGAACACAGCTTTGAAGTAGAAAGCGTTAAGAGAAACTGCCAGTCGTTCAAAGATAGCCAGTTGGATATGTAGATTGACACGATTTCATTAGCATGTAAAGCTTTTACTGGGCAGAAAGCCACCTTGGTTAAAAAATAAAACGAGGAAATGAGAAAATAGAAAATCAATTTGTAAAGACTCAGGTGGGGAAACAAAGTAATTAATGACAGGGATTAAAAGTAGCAAGAAAAGAAAAAGATACTTGCTGGAATAGTAGCAGGCAACCGGATTAAAGGCAGTAAAAGGGCACTTCACATAAATATTAGGAGGAAAAGCAAGGAAGAATCTTACCCCAAGTATACATGAAGTACAGTAGGTAAACAGTAGGTAAACAGTAGGTAAACAGACTTCTGGTATTTGGAACAAAGGGATTATGTATCCATGTGAGAAAGTTGGAGAAAAAAATCACCGGCAAGAAAGCAAGCAGGCCAGGTTCTGCTCAAATCAAACTTCAGTCCTAAGAGAGTTAGACAAGTACCTGTCTTCAGCTGCTAATAAGGCATTTTCCTAGGTCATGGGTAATTCCAGAAGACTATTGTTAAAGTTGCATCAGTTTTGAAAAGCTTGAAAGGACTTGTTGAATAACTAATGATGTTATTCTTAACCATAGAAAAGAGATTGCTAATTTTGGATCTTATTAGCAAAAACTAGAGGTTAAAATATAATTAAGATCTGTCAACACAGCCTCCAAGAAAGTAGTTACTGTAGCTCTTTTGCTGGGGGGTGTGTGTCTGTGTTTCCTCCTTTGCTTTGAAAACTGCGTGACTCCAAGTGCTACGGACAACTGTGTTCACATGACAGCCATTGATTCTTTCAAAGCTTCCCAGTCAATACAGCAATAACACTTTGATTTAAAAGAGCTTCCATTATATGAAATTAATATTACATGGATTAAAAACTGACTCGCTGTTTGATCTCCGGATGTTATTGTTAATGAAAAGACACAAACAAAAGAAGTTATTGTAATGATTTTTCCCCCCAGAAATTTATTTTTGGGCTTAATACTTTTATCAATGATCTAGACAACATAAAATATTATGGCAAAATTTGCAGATGGTAGTAGATACTGCAGAGCATGTACTGCTTTTGCCAGTGGGTCTGAATCGTCTCATTGAGAGCCACAATCCAACAAAAAAGTCAAATTCAAAAGGCCAAATACAATGAATTATGCATGGCATCTGGCAACATTAGCTGTATGTATAGAGTAGGAAACTCGGGATCAGAAAATTCCACGATGTTACGTACGCAGAAGTAAACTGCACAGGGCAAGAGTACAGGCTCAGCTCTGGCAGTTTGCTGTGGTCCGTACTGTTTAATGACTACCTACCACACGGGATCATTGCATGATGCACTTTCAGACAAAACTGAGCATGCAGACTCACACCACCATGTTCTAAGATCAGGGAATAACTGTGCACACCAGACAGAACAAACGTGGCCAGCTTTAAGGGGTGTAGAAGAAATTTTAGCCATGTACATGCAACACAAAGTGTCACTTGACCACAGGGTCAAGTGAGAAGAGTCAAGGTCAGAGAAGAGTCATACGTGGTTAGTATGGAGATGTCCCTCTGCAGTCCTGCTGGAGGACATGAGCACTGTATTGCTCTGAGAATGTTCATTACATTTACAGCTCTTCATTAAGACAATGAATGAATTAAAATCTTGTATGTCTGGGCTTCAGCTGGTTGGCTGTCACAGTATGGAAAGACTTCTTTCTGATGCACAATAGCCCAATTGTACTTTCTGGGTAGAGGGTTACTCTGACACATTAGAAATGAGCTGGAATATTGGTGGGAAGCACTCATTTTCTGAAATCATATGGAAAATCTTTCTTCTCAGATGCTTGTCTGCTACAGCTTTTTCACACAGTGAATGAAGTGCCAAAGAATTCAACAAATCTATAAATGGGAAATAATTTGCTTCCAAGTCAGGGGTATCTTGTCTTCCTTTGAAGCACAGGGCATCGGTTTTCCCTTAGGATCATCTGGCAATACGGTACCACTACAGCTCAAAGAAGAAGCCAGCTCCTACCAGGCCTTTGGTCAACTTCAGTTTCTCCATTTCTTTGAGCATAGCATGTAAAGCTCAGTCTGCTGTGGGATAAGACAGCTTCTGCTGTGATTGCTGAAGATGAGAACAGTGTCATTGGGCTGGCTCTCTGTGGCTGTGCCTTGAGAAAGTTTAATAGCACATGGCACATGGTATCTGTAATCTATTGATTCAATATGGCCTTGAGTACTGAATTAATGAAAGTCTGCAAAACTTCCTAATAAATGTATCATGAATGTATTTGAAGTGTTATTTCCCAAGAGCATCCTGAACAGATGGGGCAGATGCTGCAATTGTCATATGAACAAATTTAATATTGCATACATGAAAAAAAGACATTGAAAACTTGTGCAGAAGCAGCAGCTCGCAGACTTTGTTTCCTTGGACAATGGCATTGCACAAACTGTGGGAGAATTGTTTACAGAAATCTTATGCTCCAGCATTTAATAATAAAATATTTGTGCAATTAACTTGCATGAGTTCATGTTTTCTCCTTATTATTAAAAAAAAAATAGAGAAAAGAATGACTTATGGCCCTGGCTAGGAATCCTAATGTCCTCTGTATGTACATATATAGGTGCCCACACACAGAAAACTTAATACTCAGCTGAATTTTTCTATTCTTTAAAGAAATTAGATAGGCTTGAACTGGCTTGACAGCCTTTGAAACAGCAAATTAATCTCAACTTGTGAAGACAGGCATAATGTCAGTGAAACCATGCCAACTTTCCCTTCCCTCAGCACATGAATATATAGATACAAAAAAGGGTAATTTGTAAAGTTTCTTTTTACTGGTAGCCTTGAAAATAAAGGGGCAAAGAGAATTCATATCTGAATTCAGGAGTTTGCCGTGATCTGAAACAGACTGTTTGGATTTTCTTGGTAGCCATTATTATCCAAATATAAGCACAGATTATGCCGGTATGGGCTCAAGTCATTTTGCTTCATACATCCTTCCCTTGTAGGAAGTTCCCAAACCGATTTTAGGCTAGAGAGAAAGGCACTGCACAGCACAGATATTGGGTACGCCAGGTTTCTAGTGCCACATAGAAGTCAGACGAATTCCTGGAATCCCAGTGTTTGAAATTCACATGTGGAGACACATGAGGGCACCACTGGGTGCGGGATGGCTTCTGGTGGAAAATGGACGTGTGCTGGCCCCTTCTGTGGGCTAGCTCGTAGGACTCTCCTGGACTCCAGGTAGGGGACATGGCTAGTAGGTGGCTTCAGGGCAAGCCCCTGAGGTACAGGTGGTGCAGCAGGGAAGGCAAGAATGGAGACTAGAAACATGGATCTCATGTTCTGCTAAAGGATTTGACAGGTAAGCTGTCAAGTTTCAGCAAAATTCAGCAACATTTCTGAATACAATTTTGTAATTTTATAAAATATGAATAGTTCTATTCAAACATCTTGTTTAAACAGTAAAACCCCCTTTAGTCCTTGTGGTACTTTTGTAGTAAAAACTAATAATACAAATAAGACAAAAAAATCCCTGCAAATATTAAAGAGTTAATGGTATTTAACTTTGTTTTGCCTTCTCATCAGTTTTCTAGGTTGCACCTTTCCAAGTAGGATAATATTGACTAAGCCTCATTAAACTGATTGAGAAATTATTTTTTGAAGAAAAATGCAAAATTAATGATCCATGCTCCAAGATCAATAAGCCACTTCAGAATGTACATTGATAAACTATTGCTACTAAAAAACACTCTCAGTTTGGTATGCAAAATGAACAAGATGAGGGCAACTGCTGGCTAGGCACTTAGGAAGGCATGAAATTCATCCAGGGAATAGTGAAGAAAGGGTGCTCTTGGCACTGACCCACTACTCAATGAGTCAGCATGAAATTGCCATTGCAACAAAAACAAATCACATTGAGGGATTTATTGGCAAAAATTCTATATGTAAATCACCATTAATTTTTCTAGTTTCTTCATTACTGCTGAGGCTTAGCTGGTCTACAGTGTACTATTGTGGATGTTACATTCAAATGACTGGAGGAGAGCAACAAGAATGATACAAGTTTGAGAAAATGTGGCAATTTGAATCAAAAAGTATAGTCTGAAGGGAAAATACAACCCATTACAGCTTTAGATGTATATGTAAAAGATTGTCATAAATAGGATAACATCAGTCATCTTCCATAGTCAAGAGGAAGACAAAATTTAATCAGGTTAATTTGCAGAAAGGCTGCTCAAAGCCAGTCAATGGGCACATCAAATTGCCTGAAGAGAATAGGTACCTCATGGGTGGTTTTTAAAAACGGGGTAAAAACCCATGTTGGATTTGGCCTGAAATATATTTAATCCTGCTTCTGGGAGTAGATGCTTAATAGAAGGCCTCAGGAGATCCTGCATTTTATGGTATCAGCTGTGCACTAAACTCTTATTGATGGAATATCCTGTTGAGGCTTTTCGCATATTTAACAACTTCTTTAGTTCTGCTTTCCCTCATATAATGAAGATTTTTTTAAAAGTGCCAGAGGAAAAAAAAAAGTTACAATCTCATTTATTTTTCCTTCACAAAACTGCCATTCACCAAGATCAAAATCATACAAAAGGAGGGAAGGAACGGATAGAGATGTTGCTGTTGCTGGTTCTGGTCACCTAGGGGCTACCATAACCAGCACTGGGTTATGCTGGAGCAGCAGATTTTTAAATTTTCTTTTCCACCCTTTTCAAAGCCATTGTCTCCTCCTACAAACTGAGGGAGGGTGCCTACCGTACCTGGTGGCATCCTCAGCTAGGCTCTGGCTGGGCTTCGTGTTTACTCCATTTATTCTATTTCCCTTTCAAAGTAGAACAATATTACCATAGTTTTGTTCATTGGATATACTTAAACACATTTAACCACGGGGTCACCTTGAACAGACTGGTTAGAAGTGGTTTCCAATTAGCCTTAAAATATTAATTTGTCACTCTGCTCATTACTAAAAAAAAAAAGAAATTCTTTTTGTCTGTTTTCAGCCTATTAACACCAAAAGGATGTGGCTAAGTTGAAAGGGTCACTTTCTTTCTCAAAATGTAAGACTTTTTCAGTAGCAGTTCAGTTACTGATCCTTGTGAAAGACCTCAGGGACAGTCTAAAGGAATTTAGTTGAAATTGAAGTGCAGGTGCTTTCTGATTTATCTCCTCCTTCGCTATCCTTACATGGGGATGCTGCAGAGGTTAAGATCCATTGAGGCTGGGGCAGCTGCGGCCTCACCCCTGGATGTTGCCTGGCTTTCTGGAGAGCCTGTTCAGGGACCTGAGTTGCTTGAAAATGAATTGTGGGGTTTGTCAGATGAGGCTTCAGCCCTCCCAGCCCACAGAGCCGGGGCTCGCTGGGGACGCGGGGGGGCAGGGGTCGCTGGGGACGCACGGCCGGAGGCGGCAGTGCTCCAACAGCTCCGCTGAACGGCACCTTTAGCTTCACCTGGCACAAGAGCACAAGCACAGTTTGATGGGCTGGAGGCAAAACGGGAATCTAGTTTTGCCCTCTTTCTGGATGGGGAATATTCCGTGTTTTTTAGGGAAAGGTGCCAAGCCTTGTTCCAGGGACAGCGGCCTATGGAAGAACGAGGGCAGAGGGGTACCGGGGGCCTGCGGTGGCTGCTGCGGGCGAGGGGAAGAGAGCCCATTTTGCTTGTGAACGACACTTCAAAGGAACAGAAACTGCTCACGAATTCGGGTCAAAATGCAGGAAGAATGAGCCCTGGGAGCCAAGCCACTCGTTTGTTTTCTCCAGAAAATCGTCCACGGTACCGGTGACACGCCATAGCTCCAGCAGTCAAAAGGAAGCCGAACAACACGACGCAAACCCAGGATTTTGGCCGCTCTGCAGCAGCGCCCGCACGCCGCTGCCCCCGTTGTTTTGCGGAGGAAACGCTCGGGCCCGTCCCCGAGGCAGGCCGGGCTCGAGGCGAAACACCGGGAGTTGGCCCGCCCCCCGCCGGAGCCCCGGCCCCTGCGCTGCCGCTGCCCCTTCCCCGGCCCCGGCGGCGGCCGGACGGCGCGGGCTGCGGCGGGCGGG